>OX465250.1:16193784-16793784 GCA_949987775.1 Aproaerema taeniolella
ACCTGGAAATAAATTAAGTTAATGAAAGCAGATTAATTAATTCTTTTCATCTTATTTAATACTAGCTGATGCCCGCAACTTCGTCTGCGTGTTGTATGTATTTTTATAGACCGAGTTTGTACTTTGACACAACTACAGATACATGAATTGCCGTTTTTTATTGAAGCAACTATTTCGTTCATATTTTCGTTATATGAACGAATAGCAACTATTTCGTTCATATAAGGAAAAGCAATTTCTAAAAATATTTTTTATTTGAAAACTTGGCTAACTATGTCATATAAGGTTGATAATCTGAAAACAAAGGTCAAACATAGTTGTTTCCTCTATCGCTTATATTTTCTATACCATTGTTACTGCTTTTGATAAGTAGATTAAGGTCCGTATTATAGAACGCGACTCAGACTCTGATCTATACTTAAGTAGCAGTCGTTTTTGTTTTTTTGATACTGAGAGAGATAGACAATCAACACTTAACATGAGTCAGTGGTGCCTCTAAAACATCTTGTTGTCTTAACAATCCCACAAAAAGTGGTTAATTAATATTGTATTTCGCATTTCTGTGAAAAACGTAAGGATTTTGTACTTATAAAAAATCAATTTTGATAAAATTAAAATATGTGGAATAAAAAATTTACGAAAATTGTATGTTGAAAGACCTATTACTTAGGTGAGTACAATAAATGGCACACGAATTCCTTAGTGCTAATTACGGACTTATTTTTGATTTTGAGTGGAATAGAAGTTTCTGAAACAGGTCACCTATGTCAGTATCTAAGACAACCCCCGTGCATTTGAGATTTCAGCTAGCACGCTGCTTTTATTGTGCTTTGCGATAATTGTGTAAAAATGATTCAATAAAAAATTAAATTTAAGATAGAAATGACTAAGCTTTTCCCTTCAATGGACATTTGTAGAAATAAGCAAAGGTGTCAGTGCTTGATCCAAACTAAGAAACTTATTAGAATAGTAATATTATAATAATTACTCAATGGCTTATATACGCAATGCTACGCTTGATGTAACCTAAAATAAAAAAATCAATAAATAGCCCTTATTTCATGTCAGAACATCAAAGCCATAGATCAAACCTATATAGACCATATTCATAGTGGTTTTAATAAAACAAATGTCAATTGTCAGTTTCTATTGAGTTTCCCGCCTTTAAAAATAAGAAATGCATTGAAAACACCGGCTGTACGGCCATAGATTCCTTTGCTTAAAAATAAAATAAGCCGTTTTATTGTTTTCAAAAAGTGATATCCTGAAGATTGAATAATGTCATTTAGTTAGGGCCGAATTAAGATTTGAAGACTAAATACTTAATCAACTTCGTTCTTATTCACACTGTATTAAGTATTTAGTTTTGGTTCGTTAAAAAAGTGCAGAATAGCCGAATGGGGAAGCTGACAAAAGTTTCAATATTTTAGATATTACGCCTATAATCCTCGTTGGGGTAACATAAGTCACATAACTTTACATGTCATGAAAATTTAAAAAATGGCATATTGTTTATGAGTATATAATACGTTGTCTAAATTTTGCAATGCACGGACGGCCCTAACTCGGGTTACCACACGCGTGCACTCTGTGCTGTTGTGATAAGAGCGGTTTTGCAATGAAAATGGAGTAACCTGATGCGCTGGCCTCTGTACCAACAATGCAATGTATTTGGTTGGCAGCTGGCACATTCCAAATTTTTTGTTCAGTGCCAGTTCAGCACAGAAGTTTTGTTTTATTTTTGGATATTTGTGGGTCAGTTACAATAATTTTAATTTCTTCCGACTCACATATATTCGATGATAGCTCTTAAAAATAACATCTATCTAATTATAGAGCAGCACCCTCAGATTTTCTTTATAAAGTACTTTTTTAAAGGTGAATTTATGAAGTTAGAAAAAGGTTATTATTACCTACAAAGAAAACTCAATAATTAGCATCATGGCAGAATACCAGCGCTGCAGTCTGGTACTGCAGCAATATGCTGAGTCAGCGCCAATTTGATTGGCATGAAACAGATAACACAGTGTAAAATAGTTTTATAAAATTATTTGTTTCTGTTTCTTACTCTGTTTACTTCATTGTTTGCTTGCTGATTCATGTTTACTTGTATGTTTGTTATTTGTCTGTTACTGTTTTGTGCTGTTTTATGTCAATTGAATAAAGTGTCTATCTATCTATCTATCTATCTATCATAAAATCAATTAATTAGCACTTCACACTGTAACTTTCTGCACTAAAGTTTCCCTCGTATGGTTTGTTTGCCCAAACCGGAAATCGAACCCAGAAACCGTCGATTCACAGGCTGTGTAACTCTACAACTCAACCAAACTTCCGAAAAAAAATTAAGAAAGGATCTTTTATACAAAATATGTCATAAATCTCAATCCGGTCCTTTTATTAAATGCTACGTACTCATAGACATAGAAAAAATAAGTTAAATATCAATACTGTCTAGGGATATTGCTTAATTTTTCATACAAAAAGGTGTGTTTGAGAAGCTATAAAAGCATACTCGAGACACATGGAGGGATATTATTTTAAGATGAGCAAGTGTTAAACCTGAATTTTCAATTCTCGTCAGTAAATTTTGTTTAAATTGTTTTTTTTAAACGTGACGTAAACGAAAACAAAAATTCACTTTTTTCTGCTTTTTGTATGAAAATGGTGGAATTAGCGCAATTTTTTTTTTCATTTTAGTCACGTTTTCACAAATTTCAAGAAAAATTAAATTCATTTATAAAAATTGAAAATTCATGTTTAGCACTTGCTCATCTGAAAATTATATCACACCGTGTATCTCGAGTATGGTATTATAGCTTCTCAAACAGACCTCTTTTGTATGAAAAATCATGCAATATCCCTAGACAGTGTTGATGTGTATATTTTTCTATGTTTGGCGTAAATAATAGAAAGAACTTGAGAAACATTGTAAGTGCCTATTCCATTCAAGGGTTGCCCTTGATTTTGATGGGATTCCATCAGATCCTGACTTGGTGACAATAAGACCACTTTTGGAGTATACTCTTTCGAACAAAAAAAAAGAATTTTGAAAATCGGTCCAAATGGCGGAGAAATCGGTGAACATACATAAAATAAAGATATACAATGGTTTAAGATTTCGTAGTCTTCCTTTCATTTAATTTACCAAGTTTTTTAGAAAGATTTCATCCTTATAATTGACCCTAACGATCGACGCAATAAAAGTACAGGGTATTCTTACAAATTTTAGTCTGTTCGATTCCCGGTTGGGGCAAGCGAATTTTCGAAAATTCTTGAATGCAGTTTTCGTTCTTTTCAAAAATAAAGGAATGTTTTCTTTGAGTACAATTTTCTATCTACAGTATTAAGAGTACTTTCCCTTCAGGTGGCATTACAAAATTCCACCCCGTATACAGTCGAACATAAAACCTCCTCCTTTTTGGAAGTCGGTTAAAAAGTAATTCAAGTGATAAGTACAGTGTATCTGCTCCGATCCAGCGGCAGTGCTTCTCGCCGCCATAGTTCTTCGTAAACAAAAAACTATCGGCTTACGGAGAATGAGAGAAGTAAAAAAATATAAATTGAAGACATATCTAAGAAATACATATATTGAAGACCTGGCTGTATGGATGCAGATTCCTTTGCCTTTCTCGATAGAGATAAATTTAAAAAACAACATGTCCTTGCTTTTGGTCCATATATATGTCAAAAATACGTTGATCTCAATGGTATGAGTAAAATGTTCTGAAAAACACCTAGCTTTGAATTTTTTCAGGGGTTTTTGTTGTTGGTTTTATATTTAATGGCTAAATTTCGAGATTTTATGTAGCCTAAATGTTGACCGGGGATATAAGGTACCCCTATGCAAAATTTCATTTAAATCGGTCCAACAGTTACGGAGATTAGCCCGTGCAAACAGACAAACAGACAAACAGACAAACAGACAAACAGAGAAACAAAAAAATCTAAAAAAATCGGGATTTGTTTTATTTTTCTTCTTACATCCCCCTGACTCGGTTTTTAGCATTTTTTTTCTATGTACAGAAATTCGACCTCTACAGTTTTATTATATGTATAGATAACTGGGAAAACTTCATCTCCTTCAGAATGAAATAACATATTGTAAAAAAAGAAGTCTAAATGTGTTTTTTATAAGATGTACTTCAGAGACTGTGCTCAGAGGCTGCATTGGCTCATTCCGCCTGCCCCTTTTTTCCATCGGACATCCAGATGCACTGCGGGTATCACCCTAATCTTGTCAAGATCCCTCGGATACGTACTGAGCGCTATTCTTCATCTTTTATATTGCGCACTGCCAAGGAGTGGAATTCCCTGCGGGTGTCTGTATTTCCGAGTTCATACAACCCAAATATCTTTAAAGTACGAGTGAATAGGCTTCTTCTGGGTGAGTTCGCTACATCCTCGACCACATCTTTTCCCTAAGCTAGATTGTGGTCAAGAGCGAACCCATCTAAATATATAAAACAAAGTCGTGTTAGTTACACCACTTATAACTCAAGATCGGCTGGACCGGTTTCCATGGTTTTTGATTTGTTGTATTTCTCTCCATCCCGAATAGCAGAATAACTATTAAAAACATTGGAAAATTGACGGGAAAATTCCCACGGGAACGAAGTCCCGGGTGAAAAGCTAGTTTTTTATAAAAAAAAAAAAAAATGACTTCAGACATTACAACACAAAGAATGTAAACAGAAAATACTAGTGTTGATATTATCTTTGGGTAACACAAACAGAAGATGAGCAAAATAGAAAAACTAAATAAAAAGATGGAGACAAAAAATAAATAAAATAGTAAGACAGATCAGTTAAAAATAGGAAGTAATGAAAAAACAAAAAGAACAACCTTTAAGTTTCCCGTCTGTTCTTTTCGGGGGAAGACTGCACCTTTGCAAACAGACAGACTCAAACAAATGTTATTGACATAAGTAGGTACTTAATTAGAAAAAATTCATTCAATTTTTGATTTTTTGTGATTTTGCTAATGTCAGAGTATTTCAAGTAGTATAAAAATAGGGAAAGGCAAAAAGTTACCAACATCAAGTAAAGAAACTCTAATGGTTGTAATAAACCAGAGCATCGTCTGTTGATCAGCAGGGAGCACCGCTAGCAGGTCAGGATGATGATGACTTTGGAGCACTAAGATGTTATGTTATGACAGTCGAAACATTTAATGTTCTATGAAGTTAAGATATTTTGAATTGAGTTGACACATTTAGGTTAACATTAGGTTCCTTTTAAAGTTTTCTTCAAAACTTTTAAAAGGAAATATTTGCAAAGTCCTAGCAATTCGTACTTGTGTGTTTGTGCAGTGTTGTGTGTAGAAAAACGGCTTCACTCAGCTCTAAGTTGTTTCTTGTAAGACCGGCAGAGTGAAGCCTGAACGTAAGTGAATAGGTATAGTGTGATGATGAAATAATGTGTCATAGAACAGACATAGGTACGTTCATAAATAATGATAAGTATATGTAAAAGTTGGTATGATAATATTTGCTTATTATGATTATTAAGTATGTTAGATTTGATAACACTTTGGCTTGGCTCCATTATATTGACTTGAAATTGTAAGAAAGAAGAACAAACAAACAATCTCAGTAAAACAATATTAAGATTTTTGTGTTAGGCCTACAAAACTAATAGATAAGTTCACCAACACTTTGGAATAACTACCTACCTGCGTTTTACCACTGAAGGTATTTTCAACACATCTCTAAGTACAGAAAAAACCATGACAACTTCCGAGAACTTCTGCAGAAGATTGATAGGCAGATTTCCAATGATATTACAATAGATAACTCATATCTTACCAATGGCTGCGTAAAAAATGCGGCGATAATATTTTCCATGCCTCAGAAAGTCTGCTTTAGAAAAGATTCTAGATGAAATTCCATCCACGGCGATAGGAAAACACCACAAAACTTACTTGGTCTTGAAACCTTTAGTAGTTAGTTTAACAGTATACGTTTTACGTGGAATTCGTCTTCCGACTCAACACCACTACACGTACTACACGAAAAACTCAAAAATATTGTTAAATTATGCTACAATTACAAAATAAACTTCTCAATTTTCTTCAAAACATCTTGATTTTAACATTTTCAATAGTGACACAGTGACAGTGACAATTCGTTTTAATATTATAACCCATCAATTTATTTTTTGTTTTCAAGGTAAAAAAATAATTATTACATTAAAAATTAACATTTAGTTTTAATTTAATCAAAATAAAGATCAATAAGTAATGAAAAACAACGAATACATTTAAATACTGCAGCAAAACAAAACGCACTGCAAGTATCATGAGAAAGTCGTTCTTTCATTTGTTTTCACACTAGTACGCCAAAATTCAATAAAAAAATTGATTTTGATTTTGACGGCTACTAAACCATGGTAACTTTTGAATCAACTTCAATATTTTGCGTGAACATCAAATTCAAATTACTTAGCTGTGCGTTCTGTTATGCTGCAGTATTATTTTACTTTGTTCTTATAATTTACCTTTCAATGTATGTTTAAATTTTAATTACCCTTAACATTGATTTATGGACATTTTTATTGTTTACTTTGAAAACAACTAAAAAAATAAAAATGGGTCATCGGTCGTGCAGTCACATTAAAACGCATAAACTGCATAGGATGACAAGGCTGTATGATTCTTAACCTTTGCCTGCCGCAATGCGAATAATAAAACAATAAACTAAATAGTCTGTGACTGTCATCGTAAGGCGAATCAAAAACGACAACAACAAAAATATTTACCGTTTGTTTAATTTTCTTCCGCGTTCACTTGTAGTTTCCAACCTCGATATTGGCAAAATTTTCTTACATAAAAAGACAGACCCATATATGCACAAGAATAGAATTGTTTGCACCGTGATCTCTTTTAGTTTCCAACATTGGCATTGGCAAAATTGTCTTACATAAAAAGACAGACCCATATATGCACAAGAATAGAATAGAATTGTTTGCACCGTGATCTCTTGTTTCCAACATTGACATTGGCAAAATTGTCATAACTTTTGAAGACAGAGCCACCCGTAACATGACCCAGTGACCGCCATAATAATATTCCTAAAAAAGGATTGACTGATTGGGATAAATAAAGAATACCGCTTGCCATAACCTACCTTTGATGACCTACCAAGAAGTGTGTGTGTGTGTAGGATTACCAAGGAACATAATACTCCCTGGCGGGAGTATTGAGCTTAAAAACATTAACCGTAAGTACCCAAATAAAATTAAATGTTTTGCTACGTGATTCTGGTCGAATTGCAATAACATTACATTACATTACCCACATAAACAAACTTGTACTTGAATGTTTAAAATGTATAATTGAAGCTGAAACCAAGGTTGGCATGTCAGGAAACTTGCAAACATTGGATACGATTTGCACAGCTATTGTAGAGTTAATGACGGGGTTTTTAGTTACTAAAACCCCGTCATTAACTCTACAATAGCTTTAACTTTCCATTTAGTTACTTTTGAATACACAATATACCTAATATTTTAAGCCAGGAATAATTAATAAGTTTATAAGAATCAATTAATCCACTTTCATTAACCAAATCCATTTTCATGTCATAGCAAACAGACGACTAGATAGCGAGAGTAGCAGGCCAGCAATGGATGGAGGCTGCTAAAGATAGAGATGAGTGGAATAACTTGGAGGAGGCTTTTACCCAAAAGGGTCCACAGATGATGAAGAATCTAAATAAAAGAACACAAAGTAATTTAATTAACTTAATTTCATTTATTAACTTTGCATTTTTAATAATATTAATTGATTTGATTTAATTTAATTGCAATGTAATGTTATGTTAGATAATGCATGTGGAATGAATAAAGCTTTATTATTATTATTTTCATTTTAGGTGGAGTATAGAGTATTGCTCACAAACAACGGTGATACTTTGAAAGCTCTACCCGTTTCACAAGCTCAGGCCAGCAGACCCACGGAAATTAAACAATGAATTTAGGTATTCTATGTATGCCAATATATAATGCCTTCCTAGTACCTATTGATGCCAAAAGAACAATATCTAGTGCCATCATAGTTTAAGAAATAAAGGTCGTTGTTTGTGGGACTGCTGGATGGATAACAGCTCAGCAGACCCACCTCTCGTACACGGAAATGGCTAAAGTTAGAGACATGGTACTAGTTCTAAGCTTAAATGCTTTCATTGGTGCCATCGAGAAAAAAGTTTCAAACCTAGTGCTTCAAGCGTTTCGGAGCTATAAAACGATCTTGGTGTGCCTGCTATGATGTTTGGTCTGCTGCGTTGAACCCTCCGCCCAGCAGGCACACCAAGATTGTTTTATAGCTCCAAAGCGCTTGAAGCAACCCACAAACAATGACCTATATTTCTTAAACTATGAAGGCACTATACAGGGTGTTAAGTAATTCGATCTTATCCAAAAAAAATTTTTGACTTCCCATACAAAATGATTTATCAGCTGATGCAATTTGTATGGGAAGTAAAAATTTTTTTTTTGTATTTCGGCATTTGTTCTTAGGGAAAGTTGTTCAGTTTCATGGGCTTATTTACCACCCAAGAGGATAAGATCGAATTACTTAACACCCTGTATATGGTTCTTTTGGCATCAATAGGCACTAGGAAGGTGTTATATATTGGCATACATAGAATACCTAAATTCGTTGTTTAAGTTCCGTGGGTCTGCTGGCCTGAGCCACACGTTTTACAAGGCTGTGAAACATGACTGGCATGTAGGTACGGTGAGAACTGAATCACTGAAGATTTCATTTTACTGTTACTGATCCCAACACATAGTCGTAGGGCTGGCCTTTCAGCGGCTCTTCCACCTCAGATAACATATGAATATATCAGATACCTACATTAATAAACACTCGTAACACACACACACACACATTCACACACACTTACACTCTCTTTCAACTTTTACTAACATTATGAATTTATGATATATATTTTTATTTTGTGTTAATTTGTGATAAGTACCTATAGATTTAAAATTAAGAATAGAATGGTCTCACGAAGAGCGGTGGCTCCAAACACAGGCGAAAAGCCTAAATGGAGACACTAGCGACTCGCTTACTTTTAAATTGTTTAAAGTGAAATAAAGATATTTATTTATTTATTTTATTTATTTACTGAAATTATAATATTGTTAATTTTGTGCATAATTCTTTATTTCAGTGAAATTTGGGTTACGAATTGAGACTTGTTTTGGAAAATGAATTAAAGTGCATATATGAATTAAAAAACTTATTTTAAAAAAAATTGTTTTATTCCAAATATTTCAAATTTTTATTCTTAAGTACTAGGGTAAGTCTAGTTATTTTTGAATTTGAATTGTTATATACTAAAGTACAGAGGGCCGCACATGAGGTTACCACATGTATGCACTCTGCAATATGAATGGCTTCAGTACACCTAGTATGTGTTTGTTTACTTCAACATATTAAAAGATTAACTAAGTACATTCAGTAATTTTCAAGATATTGTTGAAATAAATATATTGGGTTTTGAAAGCAGCGATTCAAAATTAACTGACTAAGTAGTTCTTAAATATTTATTTATGCTGTCTTATTAGATTCCCTATCCAGAGAACACTGCCTATCTCCAAGATAACAACTGAACCTGACATTTTCCTAAGAAAAACTAGAAATTGGTTTTGAAAACAAAAACATATTGTTTCAATTATGCACTGAACTTTTTCCAGTATATCACTGTTTCGGTGCGTCTAACATATCACCGTTATGGAACAAATCTAGAGCTAATTATAATTGCATTCATTTTTGCCCAGTGACGGGGCACCGCTAGGTATAGACACACACCATTTCTTATATAATAATATGTAAAATGAAAAGACATTAAAAGGAACGTAAGCATATATTTTGTAACTTGATAAAAATTGAGGAGTTGAGTTTGCTTGTGGTATCTAAGTTCTGTTTTACCGTCTTATATTTCTTCACTCACTCACATGTGAAATTTCAGGCTCATTGAATCAGTTTGATGGCTTTGTCCTGACATCTTAGGAAAACTCAAGTTTGCGGGGTCAGTGGGTCATGTTAGGGGTGGTCCAGTGCAGTGCCGGTATCCACCAAATTAATTAAGAAAACTATCTTCCTTCTAAGTAGTCTGTGACAGACAGTATTCTGCAGTAGAATCACTTCACTTTGCTTTTGGACAGTTTCAATCTGTCTAATGGGTAATATTTAGCTTGCAATGGATGTTCATCATGCAATCCTGTTATCCCTTATCAGGGACATAGGGCTCTCAGAAAGGATTTCCACTCTTCTCTGTTTTGGGCGGCAGCTTCGATGTCTTTCCAACTGAGACCAGTTGATGCAGCCTCTTTATCAACTGACCGTCTCCAGGTGGTACGGGGACGGCCCGGCTTTCTTGTACCACAAGCTTGCCATATAAGGCTTTGTTTAGACAGATGGTTATTTGGTCTCCTCAAGACGTGCCCAATCCAGCGCCATTTTCTTATAAGAATCTCCTTGCTCATTGGTTTTTGGTCAGTTAGCTCCCACAGTCTTGCATTAGGGATGGTTCGTGGCCAACAGATTCCCAGGATGCGACGTAAACATTCACGAACACCTGAAGTTTGCTGGTGACGTCATTCTTGACGAGCCATGTCTCGCATCCGTACAGGAGGACTGACTTGACGTTCGAGTTGAATATTCTTATTTTTGTTTGTGTGATTATTGATGACGTCCAAACGGGTTTAAGCTCCGTCCAAACGGTTTATGCGGCTCTTGCCTTGTTGATACGCGCTTCTACATCAGCTTCTGTACCTCCCATAGGGTCTACAATGCTCCCTAGGTAGGTAAAGCGCTTCACAATTTCGACTGCTTTGCCGTTTATATAGATAGGCGTTGCATCAGTGGTATTAAGGCGCATGTCTTTCGTTTTATTACCGTTTATGCGCAGACCCTCTTCAGCAGCAGCATTGGCAAGATCGTCGGCCTTGGACTGGAGGTGTTCTCGTGAAGTAGCGAGTAGGCAGAGATCATCCGCAAAGTCTATATCTTCCAGGTATATGGATGTTCATATTGCTGAAAAACATTATGACAGGTATTCGATGAGAAGTCGAGGAATCAGTATGCGAGCAGCATCCAAGACCACTTCATACTTCGAGACTAAAAATCACTTTGGACACTTTTATTCCTCTGCTGAGTCTGCTGGACAAGCTTGAGGTAGTAGTGGTTGCCCACATACGCTGGTGTTCACCGAAAGCTCAGGAATATTCGTATACGAATAAGAAATATCAATATTTATGGAACATAAACATGAGATAAGATGGCGAAAAAAAAACATCAGTTCATTCTTTATTTACAAAAAAATGTTTTTATGGGGTACGCATAGGTACGCATGGGCATCATTCATTCTTTGGAAAATCAACTTCGAAATAAGTCACGTGACCTTACATGGTACCAATAAGATCAACCATAGACAATTTTCTATGATCTCGGCTTAGGTGGTAGCCCCCCCGATTCGATAACTGTCATTTGTCGATTTTAGCGCTGTCATCCATTCGGACCAGGCTGTTAGCGTTAGCGCGCTGTTATCGCCAAAATCGTCATTCGGACCGTAGCCTTAAATTCTCTTTGGTCTATGGTTAGTTTGACATTGACGTGACGGATGGAAAAATAATAAAAAAATGAAAATCCATGGCGTTTGAAAACAATTCGTGTTTTTGATACGTCAGGGTCAGTATCTCTAATTAGTCTGTGTATTTTTGTTTCCAAATCGCTATCAAACACAATTACTTGCAAATATATTCCAGAAAATGGAAGTTTGTCGAGCCTGTCTGAGTGTAGAAGGAGAGCTTACACCATTGAACGAATCATTGGTGACCGCCTACAACCTTATCACCGATCTAAATGTGAGTTTATTTCAGCATAGTAGATAATTATAAAGCCAACCCGGTCAGAGGGTCATCTTAGGGGCGGAATACCCAAGAAAAGTTGCCTACGTCGCTCTTTAACCCTAAAACAGCCTTGTGAAAATCCCTACTATTCATTGCTTTGTTGTGACTTGTGACTCAAAAAACAAACACCTTTTGATTACAAAATAATTAGATAACATAATAAAGTACAATAGGTTTACAGCCCCAAGTACACCCCAACCAGTATTACCTACAGTGGCATGAATATTTAACTATGAATCTCTGATCACTTTTTTATGGTTTTGCAGGTTGGCCTTATGGATTCAATGCCACAATTTGCCTGTGAGAACTGCCTACAGGCTTTAAAGTTTTGCATGGACTTTCGAGAGAAATGCATAGAGACTGAAACTTCATTACAGCAGGTTTTGCAAAAGGTGCATACCTACTTATTTATTTTTTACTTGTGGTTTATATTTAAATTTATTTATTTTTATAGCATAGAAAAACTGACTCACTAGTCAGCCTATACTTGGCACTTGATTGCTGATTTTTTGCACATATGCGTCTTTTACAATCTAGACTTTTTAGACCATAACTAAGGCAAATTTGTTTAGGGATTTCCATAAAATACAGGCCCATAGAAAACCATAACCATCAATGTGCTGAGTTTGAGACACAATGGATTCGTTAGGTTGTAGTATAACTTTTACGCACATTTTAATGATAATAAATCATGATGTCAAGAAATCATTTTAAAATTTATTTCTCAAGAAATATAAATACCTTTTTATCTAATAATTTAAGGTGGATACCTAGTTAAACACTAGTTTTAGATTATTTTTAAGTATTTAGTTTAGTATTTTTAAAGTTCAGTATAATGCCTGATCGCACTTTAATGGCTTTTTGTGAATTTTTCATTTACCTGAAAACATTGAATTTAAAAAAATAATTTTAAAAATTAAAAAATCTGATTCCTTTTTGATGAAAATTAATCCTTAGACCTTAACTTATTAGATAAAAATATCAAAATAATCCCCCATTACATAAGGCATTTTAGTTAATTGCTAATGAACATTTTCAGCAAGTAAAACCTGAAGAAAATAATTCTTTGAAATTAGAAAAAAAAGATTTAAAAAACTTCAAGCAGGAAATCAAAGAGGACACAGTTGATGACACAGAGTTTGACCATTGCTATGATGATGGTTTTTCGACTTTTGATGAATTGGGCATTATGCTGGAGAAAGAAACGACTGAGGGTAAATAAATTTGCTTACTTTTTATACATACACCCAGCTGCAAAAACGTCCTAAAGTTAATGCTACTTTAAATATCATACTGTAACTTTCTATCTGGTTGACTTAAACAAGAGTGACATTTATTGGAAAATTTTGAATATAATTTATTGGAAATGAATTTTGATGACAATTTTGATGATAATTTCGAATTGATATTCAATGTTTTTTTTCTTAATTTTGACATATTTTTTATTTTTGACATTTTTGTTTGATAGTATACTTATATTTAATTTATTTGCTTTTGTTTAAATATTTCACTTTAATTGTAATTTTAATAAGTCTATACATATTATAAAGAGGAAAGATTTGATTGTTTGTTTGTTTGCATCGAATAGGCTCCGAAACTACTGGATTGATTTGAAAAATTCTTTCACCATTAGAATCCTACATTATCCGGGATGGAAATAGGGTACATGATTTTCCCGAATTCCCACGGGAACGAAGTCCCGCGCGGGAAGCTAGTAATTTATATTTTTGACGATCATATTATGGGCTGAAATGACTAACATATTTTTTTATTATAAACTAGCATTCCGCCCGGGACCAATAGTTTCATATAGGAATGGTATTTTTTAGCCAGTTTATAAACTTCATCAATTTAACTATTAAAGTGAAAGTAAAAACTTTTAAAGTAAATATCAAGTATTTTACTTTTCCAGATATAAAACCTAAGAAAAGAAAGTACACAAAAAAGAAGAATAAACCTTTTGAAATACTAGAAGAAATTATTTTAAAATCATGTGATAATGGTAAGTCATAATAGTTGCTGCAGTAACTTATTTACTATCCCGTCCGAGGTTTCTCGTGGGAATTTTGGGAATGAATTAAATATAAACCTTTGTGGCGTCTCTGTCGCACATTTTACTATAATTTAATTTTATTCTGTTGTCTTTGACATTCAATTAGTCTGTAAGGTTGTACATATTGTCACATTTATATTTTTAATGCTGGCACCACTTACTTTGCTACGCAACTTACTTGAAACACGATCTGGTGTACTGAGCTCACAGAGTGGACTGTTATAAAAATATTAGTTCCTGCAATTTTTCTAGGTTAAAGTGAACACGCATTTTAACAACATATATGTATACAATTTGAAGTGGTTAGTTTTGATTTTAATCTTCCCGCTTCCTATTTTTTTATTTATTAATGAAGGGTTCGCTCTTGACCACAATCTATTATAGATAAGGTGGACTTATACCCCTAAACCTTCCTCTCGAATCACTCCATCCATTGGGCAGTGACTACATACTCTTTGCCATTGGGAAAAACCTTATGAAAATTAATTAGTAAGTTTTGAGTTTATCGTGTTTAGAGGGAAAGACGCGGCCGGGGACTTTGTTTTATAATAAGTTGTATAATAGCTCAATTACTTTTTCAGACGTAGAACCAAAGAAAAGGAAATGCACAAAGAAAGAAAAAGGACCAGAAGAAATTATTTTACATTCTTGTGGTAAGTAACTTGCGCTACAGACTCCTCATTTTAAGCATAGCTTGTTTTATAATAAGTTATATGTAGCTTAATTACTTTTCAGATGTAGAACCACAGAAAAAGAAATACACAAAGAAAGAAAAAGTACTAGAAGAAATTGTTTTACATTCTTGTGGTTAGTAACTTTTTCTTGCTACAGAGTCTTCATTTTAAGCACAGCTTCTTTTAAGAGAAGTAATTTCTCCAAAATCATATTATTATTATTTAATGAAAACACAAAGAAATAAAGTAAACAAAAGGGAACGAAGTTCCCAATCTTTTTCAGTCCACGGCAAGCTTACAAGTTCAGAAATTTGTCTCGGGCCCTAACCTAGCTAGCCAAGATTGTAAATTGTTTGTAGATTGTAAAAATTATAACATCCACAATATAGACTATTTTTAAATTATTATTGAATATTGAGCTTTTTTAATTTATAAAAAGCCTGTTTTATACTGTTTATTTATTTAATATTTTTAAAAATAAGAAAGTATGAATGGTTAAAACAAAATTAGACATAGAGACATACTAAACAGTTACGTAGGTTCAGTGCCGCCATGTAAATTAAATACTTACTACATGTCGGTTTGTAAAATAGAGACAAATTTGATATACTTTGAGGGAAATAAATATCATATCTATCTATATAGTATTATGTGTTTTGATAAATTTTAAAAATATTATTTCGGGTTCTGTTATCATATAACGTAATAAAAAAGATGTACTGCATAAACTTGACAATTATTTTTAACAAACATTACAATAATTTCACAGGACTATGCAAAGAGATATTCACAGTTAAGGAGATAATGACAAGGCATGTTGAAACTCACAAAAATGAAAGGAAATGTAGCTTATGTTCAGAAGAATTCGATTCATGGCCCGCGTTTGTTGGGCATCGTATGGCACATGTGCCACAGAAGCAAAAGAGATGTCACATCTGTAACATGTACATGTGTAGTGTCACCCACTGTCATAGCCACTATATGATGGAACATTTCGATGGCGAGGTAGGTGCTGTTCATTTTTAATGTTATTAAGGTACTAGATTCCCGCCTGGGCCTTCGTTCCCGTGGAATTTCACTGTGTGCCTTTAAATAATAGTAGCTTACTGCCCGGGACTTCGTTTCGGGAATAAATTAAACAGAAACCTTCCTCTTGAATCAAACCATCAGTTTGTGAAAACCATATGAAAATCAGTTTAATAATTTTTAAGTTTATCGCGTTTAGACAGACAGACGCGGCGGGGAATTTGTTTTATAAGATAGTATGATGTATACAACGTGTTTCAAAAAAAAAAGATAATTCAAAATTAATTAAAATTTCGCTTTTTTTTAAAGAATGGCTGTCCGCATTAATGCGATTCCGCCAAAAAAATTTAGCTTATTGCGCAGCTCTATTACAAATGTCACAAGTATGTCATATTAATTATATGAAACTTTCATTTTGAAAGATGTCAAACCGTGCAACTGATTACTAGAGTTGCGATTATTTCACTTTTAAAATTAAAGGAATTTCTTTTTTTTTTGGGTTTTTTTGAAACACCTTGTATATCCTGTATAATTTCATTGCTAAAAGAAATTGTAAGCATTACGAGTTCTACAATTATTAAAATTGGAGGCAACTATCGGTCCGAAACTAAATTTTAAGTAATGATAACTGCTTAAGTATTGTGAATAGTCCGTGATAAGTTGTCAAATAGTAAAAAGAGTGTCGGGGGGCTGCAAATAATATTAGCAGAGCAGGTCTCTGACTACTACTTTTATGCACAGTATTGCACAGTCACCTTAATTCCATAGTTGAATTTCCAAAAAGAAAAACAAATGTCCACGTGCGATAGTTCTATAAGGTTTAGTAAGTGGTAAGACTACTAATTTATCTTGTATGGATGCACCTAGAAAAAAAAACTTTTCAGAAAACGAAGATGTCTTGCAGCCACTGTTCAAGATCTTTTGATAATCCTGTCAGGCTGAAAAAACACATCTACTTTTGCCAGCCAAACAAAATCTACGCTTGTGACATTTGTGGGAAGATGTAAGTAATTAATTATACACACATCAAAAAAAGTTTGCGATCACTTGGAAAAGTGCTAATATTTTTTATTGTAGAAGAATAAAACTTAATCACTTTTTATCTTTTGATTCCTTATTTAAAAATATGAAATTTAAATATAAAATAATTTCGTAATTCAAATGTTTTTTCATTTAAAAAGACAATCAACCCTTGCTTGCTTTCATTCAGAAATCTGACATAGTCGCAACTTATCAATATTTTCAATTTATTCAAAAAAAATTAAATTGGCAACGATGCCGAGAGGATTAACTGCAGTTTTACGAACCAGAATTCTAACTTTAAGTGGAGAAGGCTATTCCACGAGGGAAATATCACGCAGAGTTCATGTACCCCAATCCTGCGTGGTGACCACGTTGGAGAGGTATCAGGGCATGGAAAATTTAGCTGATCGACCTCGCAGTGGTCGCCCAACTGTTCTTACTGCAATTCAGAAGCGATATATCAGATTACTGGCTGCCCGTGACCCAACAATGAACGCTACTAAAATGAAAGCAGAGCTGCGAGCTGCCACCGGCCGCGAAGTTAGCACCCAAACGATTAGAAATTGCTTACACCAAGCTGGATTACGAGCAAGGAGATCCTGGCGAGCACCTCTGAACTCACAGCAACGGAAGCGGCGCAGATTGCAATGGGCTAGGCTCCGTCAAAATGAAGAAATTGAGGACGAAAGCATCTGGCAGAACTGCTTCTTCGTTGACGAAACGCGGATCAGTACACATCCAGATAACCGACGTGTCCGTGTCTGGAGAAGACCTGGCGACTCTGAAAGGCAGAGAACTGCCACTGGAACCGTTCAGCAGGGCGGGAAATCAGTGTCCTTTGGGCCGGGATAATGATTGGGGCTAGGACGCCCTTAATCCCGTATCAAGGCACCATGACCGGAGCCATGTACAAAACGATTGCAATCGATGGATACGTCAGACCATTCCGCATCAACCACGGGCGCCAATTCATAATGGTAGATGATAATGCGCCCGCACATCGAAACGGACGTGTTGATGCTGCTCTCCAGCAATACGACATCACCAGGTTAGACTGGCCTGCCGGCTCGCCTGACTTAAACCCGATCGAGCATGCGTGGGATGCTCTTAAGCGAGCTGTTTGGAACCGTCAGCCACCTCCGCGAACAGTGTCAGAAATCAGGGCAGCTGCTATTGAAGAGTGGGACAGGTTACCACAAGAAATGCTAGATAACTTAATTCTTAGCATGCCCAGAAGGGTTTCCGCATGTGTGCAAGCCAGGGGAGGAGTCATTTTATACTAATTATTAATTTTTTCGTAATAAATTTTGTTTGTTTTTTCATTAATTCAAATTTTTCATTACATTACATTTAAGACAAAATTGCATTTCCTAGCTTTTGTTAATAAAAAGTAAATAATTAATAATGATTCTTTTATTTACTTAGTGCATTTTCATTATAAAATCATAAAACGTAAACAGTTTCTTTAAATAATTTATATTTTAAAGAATACACCTGATTTTGCTACTGATCGTAAACTTTTTTTGATGTGTGTAGTAGGAGTAAGTAAGTATTATATTGCCGATTTTTTATCAATACCTATTTTGTTCACAATTTATTTAAACAGTTATTTTCAACAATAAAAATATATTTTGAATAAAATGTATACATTTTTACTCTGGATTTAGTTACTCAAAATTAACCTAAAACATAGCTTGTTCTAATGATTGTCGTTTCAGTGCTTATTTTTTCTCTAAAATTGTTACATTTGCTGCTTACAATAAACTAAGTAAGCCCAGCTCATAATTAACTTAAATTATCAAAATTCTTATTCCAGACAAAAAAAGAAAAACGAATAAAACAATCAGTGTCCCTAAAAATTTTATGGAGAACAACTGCATATTAAAGACCTAATGAGTATTATTTGATTTATAACACAAATAATCAAAAAAACCAAAGTAATACAGAAATGTGTTTTGCAATATTAGTTATTGCAATGATAATGTTTAGGTGGCTTAGACGTGAGCTAAGGATGATTGATAGATGATAAACTAAATAGATTTTATATGCTGCAAATGTAGCATACGTAACGGTCAGAAGAGAGCGCCAGTAGGCGAATGTTCTTAGACCAAATTAGTTACCTGAATCTTTGAATTTAGAGTGACAGTAAAAACTTAGTCTTAGATCATAACATTACAGAATCTATAAATAAAATCAAGATTTTGATAAACTAAGAAAGTGTTAAATGTTTATTGAATACTAGCTTTTTCCCGCGGCTTCGCTCGCGCAAATAACTCTTTTAGTCACCCATTTCAATCTTTCATTCAATTTTACATTCCGGAAACGAACTTGAGTCAGCAGAGTACTATACTATAGAGTACTACACTTTATGGTAATTGTTTTTTTACTAATGAACAATAATAATTTTTAATTAGTTTCTCGTCTAACAATCAACCAAAAGTGTATTAAGTAACATTTTTAATTTAGTTTTCAATTTATTTAAACTCCGCGCCATACAATACAGAGTCCAAAGTGTCAAGTTTGACCTGCTCTTGGGTGTACCATCGATAAAAAAAAATATCGATGGAGATTATAAAATTAATCGATTATTAATAAAATTGTGTGCAATGCAACACTAGCCTGCTGACATATACGACCGGTGTTACCAAGTACGAAAAGCGTAACTATACTAAAGATATAATGTTATTAATATAAAAAAAAATGGAGGGACGAAAAAATAAAAAATCTTCACCAACTTGTTCTTCTTTTAATTCTCTATTTTCTCCTTTTTCTTTAGTGTCTGTATATTTAATGTCGGAATAAAAATCCATTAATTTACATCTCCTTTCAGCTTTCTAGGTCTAAGGGTTTGGGCTGAGCGTTGATGAGTCAGTGAATCAGGACCACCAATTTTATATGTAAGATAAATTATTTAAGTGTCCTCGTTGTATAGTACTATATGTTTTTTTTATGACAGCTCATAGCCTGAGATATAAAAAACATTAAATACATCAAAGTACAGTGCTTCTATTTCCTAAATGTCTCTCGGCAAACAGTGTCTGTCCACAGATAAATAGAAGCAGTGTATTATTTTTTTTCCTTTTCTATATCTCATAGTAAGTCATGTATGTATGTATTTATTCTGTATTGTACAATAATAATACAAAAGATAACAAATTTACAGTAATAGGAAGTCATCTTAGTGTTAATAAAGTTACTGCCGTACTCAGAGACGTCAATTGAAGTTAAGTAAACTCTGATGTTGTCCCTTTCAGTGTTGTTGATATAAACAAGGATAGCATGACATTTAATTACTTTCTAAATTTAATTGACGTCTCTGAGTACGGCAGTTAGTCTTCAACTACTACAGTCTAAACATTAAATAATCCCTGTGCAAAGGTACTGTAGAGGTTCTATTACCCCTCTACATCCTCGCTACCTCTCTACAGTACTCATGTAACCTACCTCTCTACAGTCACTTACCATGTTGAATGGCAATCGACGGCCGATCTCTGAAAAATTATTAATTAAATTATTTATATTTTCAGCACGAACACCAAATCACTTCTAAATTCTCACATGAGAAGCCATATGGAAATTAAGGGCTATAAATGTGATTTTCATAAATGTAATTTTTCCTCAAAACATCTCGGAGGAATCAGAGTAAGAAAAATTTTTATAATTTAAATTCATTTTATAATTAAATTACTTTTCCGCCGTTCACGAGGAACGAAAAACAAAACAAAGTCTAGCCCCAAACCGGGATTTGAACCTGTGTCTTTTATACTGCACTAGCTTTCCGCCCGCGGCTCCGCCCGCGTGGGCTACAGGTTATATCGTGCCCAACTTTGGGATAAAATGTAGCCTATGGCCTTTCCTAAGCTCTAATCTATCTCTGTACCAAATTTTATCAAAATCGGTTCAGTACTTTAGGCGTGAAAGACGGACAGACAGACAGACAGAGTTACTGTGATATTTTGGAGGGAAAGGGTATAATTAAGAGGCACAGGTCCGTTGCATAGCACTGTATATTCCCGACTGACTCTTTGCATTGACAGATGTGACAGCTTAGTAAAAATATATTATAATCTACCTACACTACAGTTACTTTCGCATTTATAATATTAGTAAGGATTAACTAAGGGTGGATTGCACCACAGAAGCAGTCATAGTAAAAGTTTGTGTCAAATTTAACACTAACAGTAACTCTGACTTTAACAGTTACAGCAAAATGCGTTGCACCAGCGATTTCGTTAGCTTTGTTAAAGTTAAAGGGGTTGCAAGTCAAATGAAGCCTGATTTACCCCAAATTCGATGCGGGTGACATTTATAAATGGCAATACTAAACATAATCGTAAAAACCATAGACATAGTGTCACTCATAGACATAGAAATAAATTGTTAAATACCTCATGTCACTTCATTTCATTGATGTCAGCTTTGGTGAACATTTTTTCTCTATTGTAAAAAGTTTCGCATTATTAATCGCTACTAATATTATAAATGCGAAAGTAACTCTGTCTGTCTGTCTGTCTGTCTGTTACCTTTTCACGCCTAAACCGCTGAACCGATTTTGATGAATTTTGGTACAGAGATAGATTAGAGCCTGGGAAAGGACATAGGCTACATTTTATCCCACAGTTGGGCACGATATAACCTGTAGTCCACGCGGGCGGAGCCGCGGGCGGAAAGCTAGTATAATATAACTTAAGTTTGCGTGATGGGCGCTAAAACTAAGCGCAAAAAAAAGATGATATTGTATATCCAGATAGCGGCGATTCGGACTCCGATCGCGATGATTCCGATTAAGTACCAGATTACTGCCGTCAGTACCCTGAAGATGGTGGGAACTTTGAATATCCAGTGATATATGAGAGTGCAGTAAAACCAACTTAGGAAATCGTTCTTACTTCTTTTTACCTGGGCCTGCGCTAGTCTATTTAAGTTTTCTAGCTAGTTAGGCAGGGATCTCAAGTTTCTTTAGTTTGAAAATTAAATTACAACGTCATTCTATTTTTCATATTTATTATGTTGTAAGTATTTAAGAAGATTGTGATGGAATCGTTTGGAGACGTTGTAACAAAATCTGATAGACGAGTTTTGCACTGTCAGCACTTGTTTTTCAGCTTTTGGTTTAGGCACGGATCATACACTGTATCTCAATAATCCAACTGAGACAAAACCAGACATTTCATCAACCTCCGTCTTACCGCCTTACTCAGTAAGGGGGTTTTTAAATATTTAAATTAAATCTATTTCGTTTTGCAAGATCTATATCTAAAATAGTTTCTTATTCAGAGCCATTATTATCAGTCATGTATGTATGTATGTATTTATTCTTTATTGTACAATGACAATACGTTTACAGTAATAGGAAGTTTACAAAGGCGGACTTATCCCACGTGGGGATTTCTTCCAGTCAACCTAGTAAGAGTACTTAAGAGAATAAAGAACTACTCCGCGTTATGACAAATTCATTGTTGTAGAGTAAAACAAAAATATATTATTGGTGGCATAGTTTAGGCCTTCCAATTGTTTTATTTCAACTCTTTATTTTATCATAGTTTTTCTGTTTGTAAGAAAATGTTTACTACCACTGCTGCTTTGTTTACATAATTTCTAATACGAAAAAAAACGAATGATAGGTAAGTATACTTTTCTTTTTCTATTTACACTGACAAGATCATCAGTTTCGTCTTCAGAACTGGTTTCCAGAAGTATTTCTTGGAGCAGGGACATGATGTTTAGAGGTTATATTCAACGCGTTTGACAATTTGACGGATAACTTAACACTACCTATAACACTAACCAGCGAAAAGTGAGCAGTTACGGTTATGGTTAAAGTTATGACGTTATTTAACAACTTGTCAACTGGTGCAACTCATTTTTGGCCTAACCGATACTTTAACTGAAATTTTGGCGTTTGTTATTGTTAAAGTAAGATGGTACAACCCACCCTAAGAGGCAAGGGTCCACTGGGCTACGTATTCTCAGTATATGACAGACGGTTGAAATCGTGTAACACATTATACACGTATCTTTTTTATCGATTTCCTGCGTTTCCCGTGGGAATTTAGGGAAATCCTTGGTGCTTGACTTTAGTGATCACTGAGTGGTTGACTTTAAAATAGCGAAAATTAAAGATGTGAACTAGTCGAAATATAAACTTTAAGCGTCAGTGCACACCGCGACCCGACGTTGCGAATGGAGCCACTCAAAATTGAATTTTATTTACTACATGAAAAGATAAACATTACATTGTGAGAAGCGCGGCGCTGCGTGGTGCGACGTATTCTAAATTCTCACATTTAATAAATAAAATTATATTTTGAGTGGATCTTTCGCAACGTCGCGTCGCGGTTTGAATTGACGCTAAAATAAAAAACGGTTTAGTTTTTAAAATAAAAAACGGAGAAGTTTCGCTTCTCCATATAACTTTTGCGATCAGCTGGGACCTGATTAATAAAACTTACAATTGTAAAATACAATTACAGTTCGGTATACATTGCGTAGTCATTATGAGTTAAAATAATATAGTATTAGTTATGAGAGTAGTAACTTAGCAATCTATATCGAATTGCAATTGTATTTTACAAATTGTAAGTTTTATTAAACAGGGCCCTGATTTGCCTTTGTATGGGAAGTGAAAATTTTTTTTTTTGCGAATTTCATACATCTATAGTTTCCTTGAGGCAAGTTGTTAGGTTCCATAGGTAGAATCACTATTCTTTCACTATTCTCGCTTTGATAACACATATTCTCTTTTTCAGGACCATAAGATAAGGAAACATAGTCCAGATAAGGTAAAGTGCAAACCGTGCGATAGATGGTTCTCTTCGCCTGCTCATATGGAGAAACACAAATGTAACGCAATTGAAAAGGTCTGCCCTATCTGTGGAATATATGTTAAACATCGAGTAAGTTATCCTTATAATACTTATGTATTTATTCTTTACTGGCTTTCCGTCCGCGTGGACTACAGTTTACATCGTGCCCAGCTGTGAGATAAAATGTAGCCTATGTCATTCCTCAAGGTCTAATCTCTCTTTATATCAAATAGCTGATGCCCGCAACTTCGTTTGCGTGTTAATTTAGATTTTTACATACAAAAGTTTTTTCCCGCTAACTCCCGTTCCCCTGGGAATTTTGCAATATCCTGTTGCAACTAAGCTTAAAGTTTACTAAGGTACCTGCATGCCAAATTTCAAGCGTCTAACTTAAGCGGTTTGGATTTTTCATACAAAAGGATTTTCCCGCTAATTCCCGTTCCCGTGAGAATTTCGGGAATTCCTTTCTTAGTACACCTCTACGGTACCTAAGCTACGTCCCTTCCAAATTTCAAGTGCCTACGTTTAGCCGTTTAGGCTGTGCGTTGATTTGTCAGTCAGTCAGTTTCTCCTTTTATATATTTAGATTTCATCAAAATCGTTTCAGTAGTAAACTACTGAACTTGGCACTGATGAATTTGGCGTGAAAGCGTAACACACAAGCAAACTAACATTCACATTTATAATATTAGTAAGGATTGTACCTGAGCATAAGTTACACAAGCCACATTATTAGAAAAATAGTACAAAAGTGGACTTATCCACAAGAGGATTTCTTCCAGTCAACATATTGATTGTTCGAGAAGAAGCAGATAGCATTAAATGTACAATGGTAGCATAGTATTATATATCTCACCGGAAAATAATAAGAATCGTAAGTTGATCAACTTTCGAGGTAGTTTATCAACTATCGGAAAATCATACACGACAGTTGAAATGTATTATTTAACGCAATAAATTTTAGCTAATTGATCAACTTACAATTTCCGGCGACGTATACAAGGTGTTTCAAAAAAAACCAAAAAATAATAATAATTCAAAATAAATTAAAATAAGCTTTTTGCACAGCTCTATTACAAATTGACAAGTATGTCATATTAATTATATGAAACTTTCATTTTGTAAATGTCAAACCGTGCAACTGATTACTAGAGTTGCGACTATTTCACTTTGAAAGTTTTTGGAATTTCTTTTTTTTTGGGGTTTTTTGAAACACCTTGTATAAATATACAAATAATATAAATGGGGACATTTAGGCGCGCAACTACGAGCGAGGGGGTCTTGACCAAATGTGTTAGGTACCTTAACACATGTGTATTTTTATTTTTTGTTAGGAGTTGTGACATTATTTAATGACGAATAATTTTTGAATTTGATCTCCCATACAAAATGCGCTATATGCTGATGAAGTTTGTATGGGAACTAAAAATTTTTTTTTCGTATTTTGACCTATGTTCCTTGGGAAAGTTGTTCAGTTTCATAGACTGATCAATCACCCGAGAGGTTGAAAGAGAGATACCTAAAGCCCTGTATATTCTGCTGACAGCTACCCTAATTAGTAATGTACACTTAGATTAAGCTAACTCTTGTCAAAACTATCTGTGTGAGAGAAGAAATAAAGATACATACCTATTATTATTATAGCTAAGCAAGCATCTTCAATCACACTCAAACATAATGCCGTACAAATGCGAGCGGTGTCCCGCCGCGTATAAGAGTTCCGCGGCGCTAAAGGCACATCTGAACAGACACGACAACAATAGAACCAAACAGTGCGAATTTTGCGAGCGAAGATTCTACACATCTGCTGTACTTATCAAGCATAGGAGAGTGCATACAGGTTTGTATATTAAATAGCTTTATGTTCTTTTATATAATCTTGTTCCATGGGCCTAGCCAGTAGTTCAAACCCTTCCCGACATTTTTAAAATCATTATCATCTCCCTGCCCTTATCCCTCTACGAAACACCGTAAAGTAGTGGTCCATATTTTTGAAACGATACAATTCCAATTCGCATACAAATTGCCAAGATTCGCATGAGAATCTCATACAAATTTTGTCAATTCGAATGCGAATTGGAATTCTATTGTTTCAAAAATCAGGCCCAGTATCTGTTGTGTTACCTCCAAATTTTGCAACCAGTTCTGAAATGAAGAATGTCCATGGGTCTGTTAAATCGCTTGCAACTTTATAACCAGGTAGCCCAAATGATAAGAAATACATCCGTTTTTGTTTCATCTAAATCGAGCAAGTAGTTTTGAAAATACGGCAATTTTAATTTCCGTGCCATTTGAATATTTCGCGCGAGCGCGCCAACCTCGCGTGACGTCACAAGACAACGCGCCACTCCCGCCGCTGCCGCGCCGCGATAAACCTTTTCGACCAAAAATCGCTTTTAATTCAATTTTAATACAATAGTGAATTTGTGGATTTAAGTGTAATAATGGATGATGGTTATTTTAACTGTTATTTTTTTCGTATTTTATTTGTATGTGTGGTCGAACTTTGCCACTAAAAATATTGTACGCCGCGCCGTAACTGGCATATCGAGTATGTTTCTGTCACAAAATAACATCCATATTGTACTCTCGATACACAATAAAGATATTTGATTTGATTTGGTTTTGAAAAAGGGCAATCCGATAACTTACCCGTAATAGACGGATCAATGGTTGCCCGCTACTTTTCAAACAACTCTGATTTTTTGGCCGCTCAGATACGAGGTGTAAAAGTAAGTAGGCATTTGAAAGGTTTTGATATTTCATTAATAGTTGTTTTGTTGCAAGTTTATCATACTGATCATGTTTTAATGGTAGAAGAATAGTAGCATAGTACCTAAACCTAACGCCTAACGAACTTTACAGAGGTACCTACGAAACCTTTTGAAATGTGGATGCACAATTTTTTTTCAAAAGTAGATTATTATTAAGATCTGCATACCTATTGGGTAAATAGCATAAAGCTAAATGACTGAATTTATATGTGTAAGCTTATAAGTATTTGTTTTCTCTTTAACGTAAAAAAGTGGGTTTTTAACTGTTATACTCGTATGTTTTTCATAAAAAAAAAATAAGTTAACCTGGTTTGTTTATTTTATTTTAGATCATCTAGAGATAGCGACGACGAAGCTATTGGATATGTACAGGGACAACAGCACATCATGCTATCCAAAACAAATTTCTTCAATCGATTTTCAATTTTATCTCCAAGCATTAGAGTTTATTATCCATTGGGGAAATTTGTCAGTCTGTGGTAACCTGATGTGCCGTTGACTGTACAAGTCAAAAGACAAGGTGATATTTGTACAGTAAAATGTCGGATCACACCAGAACATCGAGTACGCTCTAAACCGTATTTTTCTTCCTCCAAACAACTTATACTTCATGTAGTTTCCCATATCATTTTAAATATGAAATAAAAAAGACATTATAATATTAACACCTACTTTATTTGATTTATAATATCAGGTAAAACTATCAATAAACCTAGATATAAAACCCACATACCTAAACAAAGTAACCTTATACTCTTTATAACAAACGAATAAAATGATAAAATGTTAACCTCTTTTCCACTTTAATGTAGGTACCTAGTGTGTGTGTGTGTATGTGTAGATATTTTCATTGAGATAAGTTTATGAATAAATGAAGTACATGTTCTGCAGTAGGTAGCTAAGTATAGGTAGGTACTTACATCAAAATGGTCTTCGCAACAATAGACGCAACTTTTGGCGGCAGGTGGATCACCCTCTTCATAACATGCATCCATTTCTTACGACTTTTTGGTTCATAAGGAACTTTAAAAAACATATTTTGGGTGCTAATGCAGTAGTCAGGGTCGAATACAGTAGTATTCAAACACTGAGGCACAACACAGGACTTTCTGCTTTGTGGGTCAGTCATTTTTATGAATATCGTATGACGTAGGTATGTGGAACGCTCGGCAGCATAGTACGCACTGAGCGAGTGTTGTCTTGTGACGTCACAGCGGCGGTCAGCGCGCGTTGTCGCACGCATAGCTAAATAATTCAATATCTCGGAAACTATAAGACGTATCAAAATAAATCTTTCACTGGATTTTTTTATTTTTAATAGACTATAATGTGAGGTAAAAATTAAAAATTGCTAACATTCTTCATTGACGAAGCGATTTGAGTGTACTAGTGAGTGCTTCCCGAAAGAAATACATCTGAACACAGAACTTAAAGTGTGGAAAGTTGAAGTGTGGATATATTTAAGGAAAAAGAAGAGAAGATTGATCCTTGCGTTTCTGGCTACGCTCGACAGCGAATCCAAAACAATTGGACTCAAAAGAGCGGTGATAGCCCAGTTGGTAATGAACCGGATTTGTTACCAGAAGTTTGCTGGTTTAAACCCTGGTGCGGACCTGTACCATTAAATTCGTCTGTTCGTAATTATGTATGGATTTTTTATTCATTATCACTTTCTCAAGGAAATCGTGATGAAACCAGTACATCTGAGATGCTTTTCAAATTCGAGAAGAAATACCTACCACTCGTGATAAATTTCCACTTTGGTCACCCTAGTGATGTTGCTTTTTGCTTTACCTCACTGATCTGATCAGCAAACTCCACTGGGCTCTGAGTGCTCCTGAGATAAAAAAAATTTTTTTTAGTTAGTAATAGACATATTTTTGAGGAAAAATTTACCGTAACTATTCAGAATTATCGTGTCTAAATACAGGTTTTCAGAAATCAGTATACCTTACAACCTGTATAAAATAATATATACACATACATACGCTCGCGCCTATAATCCCTAACAGAGTAGGCAGAGCATCAGTGGTTCTAAAACCACTAGATACCACGTTTGACACACATTGTGAGGGTTATCAGATGGAACAATTTGTATAATGGTGAGAGGTGGTCAGCCTTGCGCCCATTATACATAAAAATCCTCGAATTCCTCTTACATACTTACTGTATACCTGGGAAGAGTTAGGCATATTCTATGCTTTTCTTTCACTCCCAGTCCAGCATGGAAGGAATAGTCATATTCTACAGGAAAAAATAACCGTAAATTCATTTAGAATTATCTTATCTGAATTCAGGGTTTCACGTAGACAGAGAAAAGGTATAGACTGTGGCCGAGCGTGCCACCGAAAGGGACAGAAAATATTAGTACTGGCGTAGTCGGCCGTAGTACTGCGCTTTAATGTGCTATAACCCGTACGAATGAACTGTGCACCTCGCGCTGTACTGTTAACACAGCGCGAGGTGCACAGTTAATTCGTACGGGTTACAGCACAGTAAAGTGCTGGCCTTGAAAAAACCGGCACGCGCTAAGGGACAAAAATGCCCGGCATTGTCTCTTTTTTTCATGTGCAATTGATATAGTTTTGTCCTTATCTGTGCGACCGAAAAAGAAGATATCCAGCAGTCTATACCTTTTCTCTGTCTACGGGGTTTCAGTAATCAGTATACCTTAGGGAACGTACCCATACTACGTGACCCATATTGTACCTTTTTTTTACCCCCTCCCCTCTAGTTTTCACGTAGTTAATAATTCCCTCCCTGAACGGGTCACGTAGTATGGGTACGTTCCCTTACACCCTGTATAAAATAATGCATCTACTTATCTTCAGTTTTCTCAACAGGAGAGAAGCCATACGTCTGCAAGATCTGCAACAGAGGCTTCACAGGAAACCACAATTTGAAAGTCCATATGAAAGTGCATGGAGAAGATCTGGTCCGGAAACGGATAAAACCTGATATTGAGAACTTAGACACCCTATAGTTATTTTTACATCCAGTTTTAGCTTTGCCCGGAATTTCGTTGAAAAAGTAGCCTATGTCACTCTACAGCCCAATTAAATTCAAGTCTTTGAATTTTCACAAAACAGCAATGAGCTCAATGATTGTACTTATAATGTTTACCTATTAATTGTAATTTATTGATTTAGTTTTGATTGAAAGTGTTTCCTGTGTGGGTTTACAGTACTCAGTGGCGTACTCGCTAGCCTCAAAGTAAAGTGTTAAGACTACCGTATCAGTTCGCGCGCGATTTGGGTTTTTGGGGATTTTCATGCTGTCTCGATGTAGACCACCCGCCTCAGATTTGTGCGAAACTGCACAAATCGAACAATTGCAGCTTTCCGGCGAAATGGCGATTTTTATTTCCAAATGAGTTTAGGCCTCAATGAATTCCTAACCCAAAATTTAATGAAATCGTACGTTTTTAATCTTTATCGATTTGTAAGCGTGTAAACGAGGTTCGTACGTTTTGCTTTTTCTTAGTTTTTCGACAGTCACCTCTTAAATGTTGAGAAATTTTTTGGCGAAAAATGCTGACTTTTAATCTTAAATATATTTTTGTCTACTAATAAAAACGTATTCCTGAAACTAAGTATATCAAAGTTTTACAGAGATCCGTTGACATTTAGGGGATGAAATCTATTGACGCCGTTTGTATAGAAAAAAAAATCTGAGACGATTCTCTTAATAGGTCACTAGCGGTACCTAACAAAATAAGAAACGAATTTAGTTTGCGGGTTCGGATAGCACGCAATCAGTCTCAGCGTATGTCCTTAATTTAATACGTGACCCAGTACGTAGCTATCATTACAATAAACCCACATGTCCTAAGTATATTTGATTGGAATCGATCAAAATGCGTGCAAATCGGTTTTGTTTTAACTTATTATAATCCATAAATTGTTAATTAGTTTCTTATAGAGCAGGCTCAAAGGCAAAGTTTCCTTGCGAGTTCTTCCAACAGTTATTTTTCGTGATATATATCCTGGTATAAAACATAAATAACCAATATTACCAATGAAAGACATGACTTTTACATTCCATTTATTTATTTAATATTTTTATGCGCTTCAGGCGTGTCTTAGTTTAAACTAGATCCCGCGAAAATTGCAAGTCTCGTTTATAAGATGCCTACAATGACTTATGGGCTCAATGTGGCAACATTAACCAAGTGTAACCGATCGAGATTAAGAAAATACGAAAGACAAATTTTTAAGGAAATGCTCAATGTATCAAAAGACGCTCCACCTAAAAATTTCCACGAAATACTACAAAGCAAAACAATAACGAAAATCATAAAAGTACGTAGAATTTTATACTACGGCCACATAAGCAGACGCCGGAAACCACATCTTCTACGCTTATAATTATAAGGAATATAGGAGAAAAGTTGGACGTCCGACATTCAATTGTAGGGACTCCCTAAACCGAAATCGTATTGGAAAACGATTGCTGCAGATCGACAAAAAATAAAATAAGAAGCCGAGAATATATACAATGTTACAGAAACGGATATAGAAACGAAACCCGAAGACTTAGGTATTCTACTTCCAACCACATAAACAAGAATGAAAACAGTAAAATAGAAGATAAAACGAAGACACGTCGGTTGAAAGAAGAAACAATCCAGGACCATCGGTTACAGCAGCTCTATTCCCGCCCATTTATATATCACACACCAAGTATAGAATCTATCCTCCTTACGTTGGCTCGATGCTGGTATTCTTGTCGACTCACCTTTCCTATCCACTCCACATCCTGCTGCAACAGCCCCATACAGTCACAGACTCTATCTTATGGTGCCCCGTCGACCATTGACCGCGGCGATAGACAGATCGACTGTACTATTTGGTACGAATGTCGGATCACTCAATCCATTACATTTTTGAAATTTAGCATGAATAGTGGGATTTGTGCATTCGTGCCACAGTGGCCAGACCGAGGTGATTGTCGTCTTTGTGGCTGAACTGCTGGGCGGGGTGGCCATTGTAACGGTAACGGTTCAGGCGTGTCTTAGTTTAAACTATTTCACTAATCAGTCTAAACTAAGGGCTCTTTTATTGTCATGCGTGTTTGCGCCCGCAACCTGTCATTTCATACATGTTTTTATTGTAAGGCGGGCCACACGCACGTGGGAAAAGAAAAACATGTATGAAACAATAGGTTCTGGGTGGCACGCATGCGGGCCTGGCCCGCACGCGGGCGCAAACACGCACGACAATAAATGAGCCCTAAGACACGCCTGAAGAGATGTAATCGAAACCGGTCACATAAAAATATATTAAACTAGCTTCCCGCCCGGGACTTCGTTCCCGTGGGAATTCGGGAAAATCATGCACCCTATGTTAATCACGGATAATGTAGGATTCTAATGGTGAAAGATTTTTTCAAATCGGTCCAGTAGTTTCGGAGCCTATTCAATGCAAACAAACAATCAAATCAATATTATACAGGGCTTTAGGTAAATCTCTTTCAACCTCTAGGGTGGGTTAATCAGTCCATGAAACTGAACAACTTTCCCACAATAAGTAATAGGTCAAAATACGAAAAAAAATTTGAGTTCCCATACAAACTTCATCAGCAAATAGCGCATTTTGTATGGGAGATAAAAAAAAATTTTCGCATTCTGACTTATGTTTCTTGGGAAAGTTGTTCAGTTTCATGGACTGATTTAGCACCCGAGAGGTTGAAAGTGATTAACCTAAAGCCCTGTATAATATATTAAATAAATAAGTGAAACTAGTGTGAAAATCATGTCTTTCATTCGTAAAAATATGGAGTACATAACTCCTTTGTTAACGAGCCTACTCTACTAAAATAAATAATTAATAATGTAGATTTTTTATTAAGATGTTATTTTAAATGTCAAAAAGGTTGATTTAGCTAAACAGACATTTCTGTTTCAAAGTTTATAGAATTAGTTACTACTCATATCTTAAAAGATTTTAAATAAAACTAAGAATTTTATAAACTTCTTTTTTTAAATTATTTATTATACACAGAAATACATTTTACAGCTATTTTAGGTACAAAAGTAAACATATCACATAAAAAAAAAGTCTTTGGCAAGTACCTACAGCTGTGTACAGCTTTTTATCAAAACTTTTATAAAAAGTATGAAAAAGTAAAGTTCGTTTACGTAATTGATTTAATATGGCGTGACTTTAAATTAGCTGATGTTTTAATGTTAAACTTTCATGTTATTTATTTAGCTATTACAACGGTTTGATACTATTTACAGTAGCAGTTATAAACATCAATTAAAAATTAAATTAAAACAATAATAACAATAAACATACTACGGGAAACACTAAAGCAACTGTTTAGCGTAACAACCTGTTGCAAAAACGTGTATGTGTGTATGTATTTATTCTTTTTTGTACAATGATAATACAGCGGCGGACTTCTCCCATGAGAGGATTTCTTCTAGTCAACCTAGCGAGAGTACTAAAGAGAACAAATAACTACTCGTCGTATAAATTAAACGTGAATTAAAGTAAATGCTGCTTTAAAGATGTTTTTTACCTTCAATGAACGTTTCTGCAGGGTTTGCGTAACCGGCGTTAGTGAAATATGTAATGTCATTTGACATGCTTTTAATATTCAATGTTTTTCATTTCTGATGCATTTTCTTAATTTCACAGGCTAATTTAAAATCACGCTAATAATAGACAGATCCCAGGGCCGCTAGACCTTACTTATTTTCTCATAAACCAAATGTGTGGGAAATAGTAGTGCTAGTACGTACTAGTAACGTATGAATACCAGCTAACTTGGGCCGACGGCCAATTTTCAGCTACCAAGTTTTGAACGTACTGACAAAAATTACTTACTTGTCTTGAAGTCTGGGTGCTGATGTCTTATAGAATATAATGAATTAAATGTAAAAATTAATGATCAACACGGCCAGACACTCTCCACTACTATGTGCTGCGGCCTGATTTTGTCATCACTCCCTTACGCACCGTCTTCGACGCTAGTGCTAAGGATGCAGATATGTGACGATTAATCACATTTGATCTTAATTTATCGTATAATCTAAGCGGCCAGTATTATAAATAAGTTTCAGTGTAACCACCGATCATAGATATGCTCCGTTGTCACATCAGTGTAACTATTGGTCATAAGTATGCTCAGTAGTTACATCAGTCTAACCAGTCAGTGTAACCATGGGTCAGACGTCGTAATTTCTACCAGACGTTTTACAGTTCGCAAGTAAATTATGCGATTGTACCTACAATCTGAGCTGTGATTTTTTTATATGCTGTTCAGGGAACTGTAACAATATTTTTTGTAGCACCCAGACTTCAAGACAAGTGAGTAATTTCTGGAAGTACCTTCAGAACCTGGTAGCTGAAAATTGGCCGTCGGCCCAGGTTAGCTGGTATTCATACGTTACTAGTACGCACTAGCACTACTATTTCCAACACATTAGGTTAATGAGAAAATAAGTAAGGTCTGGCGGCTCTGGGATCTCAGTCTATAATAAAGATGATATAACCTTACAATCTAACTTAACATACTTAGTTTAAGCTTTTAATAAAGGTAACAGGAAATTTTTCACATGACAAGATTACACAGAATTTTGAAACGTACAGTCAAGAGCAGGTCACGCTTTACACTACCAGTTTAAGCTGAGCTCCGATTTATACTGCGCGCCACACAACTGATTTAACAAAAGAAAACGAGGCTTTAGATCACACACGTGTCTATGCCAGCTTCATTGGAAGCCTCTTAAAAATAATAAAAATAACTGAAAACTCCTCAACCCTTGAGTGTACACATATCGTACCCTTTACGAAATAATTAATTAATCACACTTGGTGAGTAAATCTGTGTATTCCGTTTTCTTGGCTGGGATATAGCTGTCTCTTGAATAATCACATTAGTTTTGTGATTGTGAAAACATAAGTTTTTGGTTGTATTTATTATGAATATTTCACATTATACATTACCCCTTCCTATGGACGGCTTCCTAAGGGGCGTAAATCATTTATTAACATCAGTATCTTACAATCAAGCAAGCAATTTTTTATTCACCTTATAAGTTAACATAGAATGTTTGAACCACATCTTTTACTTCTGTCAAGTGTGTGAATAGGCTTTTTATAGGTTTAATTTATGAAATAAACTCGAAATAAGACATTTTAAGTAAAAATAAAAACTTTTAAAACTCACTTGTTTCGTCTAGAAATTGTTAAGTTTTTTTTTCATACACTCCTTATGCCTAGGTACTATGAAAATTCGGGTTGAGGTTTTCCGTTAAGGCGGCTGGATTAATAATATGTACTTTTATTTCAAAACCATAAAATTATGAAACTGCTATGTAAGTGAATTTCTGATATTTACCCGTGATATTTGGCGTATAATGACCCAATATTTTACATGAATCAGCCAAATAGAAGGTGGCAATCAAGCGATTATGGTTTGAAATACTCTGTAAAGCGAAATATGGTACAGTTCTTCCAATTTCACCCATTTACTTACAACTAATAATAAGTACAAAAGCTATCAAAGGCAAAATTACACATAGTTGTACTTATCTAATAGGTATGTACACAAACAGGCAGTATAAATAAAAAATAATACTGAACGTGACGATTTTCAATGTCCGAATTCCTTAAATTATGTGAATTAAAAACGTTTAATATAAATCATAAAAAAATCAAATATAAATAAACAAAAGGTAAGTACTTTTGATTTTTGTTAAATTCTCTAAAATAAATGCAACAATTTTGAAATGCGATTGTTAGGTGCACGCGTTTAAAAAAATAAAAAATAAAGTGTATATTTTAACAATAAAAATGTTAGGCAAGTCATTTTTTCTCAATGTTGTTTTTAAAGCTAAACTATAATATACTTAATACTTAATCTAAAAACAATAAATACCAGAAACAGTAAATTGAAATAAACAAATTGAGCTACACTTTTACCTACATTTATAGATCTACAATAATTACGAAAAATGGTCTTATAAATTCATAAACTAAACTAAACAAAACTTGTCTAATATATCATTGACCCGGTTATGTTTTTGGTCTTCTTTGTTCCCGATCACTGTTACCCTAAAGAGAGAGATAGAGATACGTATGGGGTGACTATAAATTATGTAGTCAGCAAAACCTACAGTTGTAGAAACGCCCATTTAAGTTAATGTTATTTTAAACGACATACTGTCACTTTCCGCCATGTTGACATTTAAAGAATCTTTAAACATTTATACATTTTTGCAACAGTGTTAGGGTCAGCTCCCACCGCGACGCGACGTTACGGATAGAGCCACTCAAAATTGAACTTTATTTATTACAAGTCAGAATTTAGAACACGTCGCACCACGCAGCGCCGCGCCTCGCCGCTCGCCGCCGCGCGCCGCGGCGTTCTCACAATCTTTTCATGTACTGAATAAAGTTCAATTTTGAGTATTCGCAACGTCGCGTCGCAACGTCGCAACCTATTCGCAACGTCGCGTCGCGGTGGGAGCTGACCCTTAGGGGACGATTCTACCCATGTAACTAAACAACTTTCAAAAGAAAATTCTAGACCTCTCTTACTAACGTTTAGTAGTAGAAACGCTCATAGGGCTCTTTTATTGTCATGCGTGTTTGCGCCCCACGCATGCGCGCCAGGCCCGCATGCGTGCCGCCCGCAACCTGTCATTTCATACATGTTTTTATTGAAAGGCGGGATACACACGCGCGGGAAAAGAAAAACTTGTGTGAAACAATGGGCGTTTCCCCACTGGACGGCACGGCGGCCAGCGCCGGCAACGGCGAGAGTGACAGCTATACTAGGAAGCAAGAAATCGGTAGTCTGTCTCTTTTCCTAGTATAGCTCTATCACTCTCACCGTTGCCGGCGCCGGCCGCCGTGCCGTCCAGTGGGGAAACGCCCAATAGCTTCTGGGTGGCACGCATGCAGGCCTGGCCCGCACGCGGGCGCAAACACGCACGACAATAAAAGAGCCCTAAAGTTAAAGGTCCTTTAAATACAGGGCTCTGGTGGTTAATTAGTCCATGAAACTGAACAACTTTCTTGACGGCCGGTTTGGTCGAGTGGTAGTGACGCTGCCTCTTGATCGGCGGTCCTGGGTTCGATCCCCAGTCGGGGCAAACCTTTGTGTAAAAAGCTGATGTTTGTTCTCGGGTCATAGGTGTTTGTGTTTGTCTTTGTGTGTTTTCCAAGGGACCCACGACACAAGGGAAAACCTTACTGTGGGCCTTTGAGTGTGTAGCGTTTATTTATTTATTTATTTATAACATAGGTCAAAATACGAAAAAAAAATTTGAGTTCCCATACAAACTTCATCAGCATAATAGCGCATTTTGTATGAGATCAAAATTTTTTTTTCGTATTTTGACCTATGTTCCTTAGAGAAAGTTGTGCAGTTTCATGGACTGATTTAGCACCCGAGAGGTTGAAAGAGATTTACTTAAAGCTCTGTATAATGCCATCCTTGCTTACGTCAACAAAACGAAAAGAGACAGTGTGATATTTAAAGTAGCATTTTCTTTGGACGTTTCTCCAAAGTATGTTTAAGTGGACGTTTCGCTCAACACTTCAAGAATTGACGACCGGTTTAGTAATCAGAATCGTCTGTTTCAGTTCAATTCTCGGGCTGGGTAAATGTCTTTAAAAGCAGACGTTTGTTCTCGGGTCTGAGTGTTGTATCTGTCTTTGTCACAACAGAAGGGAAGACCTTAGTGTGGGCTTTTGAGTGTGTGGCGTTTATTTAAAGAGACTGAAATTGTTGTCGTGACCAAAAATCTCATATGAAAACTCAAATCTCATTCCCAAAGTTCCCAACATGCGGTATCCTAACAACTGTCTCCTTCCCGACCTTATCCTTGTCTATGAGCGAGCCAGAACTGTGTTTCTTAGCTTTAGGCGCTAACGGGGGCACCTCACTGCAAGTTGAACAGTTGTCGTCTACCTTCGAGCATGATGCTGTGGTGAGCTTAAAATGAAACCTTATTCCGTTTAAATAAGAACGAATGTGTTAGGCTTGATATAGTCATGACTAACATGAATTGGCTACTTAACAACGAAGCTAGCATGGAAACGAACTACCAAGTTACGTAAGTAACTAAAAGTATGTCTAAACCAAAAATAAAAATAAAACAACCCATGATTTTTTCTTATTATCTCCTGCTATGCTAACACATGTAGGTATCGCATTCTAAAGTATAGCATCAATGCACGTTCATTGTAATTTAAACCTTGTCACTTGTGAATAAGAAACTTTCGCGGATACCAATTAAAAGTAAAAATCTTTTCTGTGGGAATTTTACAAAATTTACTCGGAACCCAAAACCTAAAATTCTCAAATCTCATTCCCAAAGTTCCCAACGTGCGGTATCCTAACAACAGTCTCCTTCCCGACCTTATCCGTGTCTATGAGCGAGCCAGAACTGTGTTTCTTAGCTTTAGGCGCTAACGGGGGAACTTCACTGCAAGTTGAACAGTTGTCGTCTACCTTCGAGCATGATGCTGTGGTGAACTTCTTAAGGCTGCCTGTTGCTAGGGAGCCGTTGGAGGATGAGCAATGAGGCGGGAGTAAAGGGACCCGTTCTTGTAGGTCCCTAGTGGATCCTGTGGGTCGCGTGCCGCTACTGCTTCCTGAATCTGATGGCGCTGTTTCAGGACAACCACCCATTTGGATCCATTCTCCTATCCTGTTTGGGGGAATAGGAATAAACCATATTATATCACTTAAAACTTTCTCGATCTGAACACATAATTTAAAACACTTCAAAGTTCGCGTATTATGTTTTTACCTTTGATTTGCTGAACTGTGTACCTATATTTTAAACGACATAGAAATCTGAATTGTTGATGTTTAAGGCGGAGATAAATTAAGTATTACTCAACTTACACTCGGTTCCAGAAACATTCATTAAATGTACACAATGCGAAGGCTTTGCTTTGCCAAGTCTTTGTGTTGATTCGGAAATGTATATTATATACTCATGAAAGAGGTCTCATTGTGGACACCGTTTTACTCGCATTTCCAAAGCAGTAGTAAGACAAACCTGTTCACAATCTCTTCAAAGTTAGGTCTGCGCTGCGGCGAATGCTTCCAACAGTCTCTCATTAACGCGTACATAGCTGCCGGGCACGCGGTGGGGGCTGCCAATAACTCTCCACCTCGCACCATCGCTATCACTTCTTGATTGCTGTAGCTGAGTATAGAGATAGAAAAAACTCGTTGGTTTTTTTATTATTATAAGATGGGTTAACTCTTGGCCTCAATCTTGACCATAAAGGTCAAAGATGAGGTCGACGATGGACCGAGTTAACCTAGAAAATGCCTATAAAGGCACTGGCACTCCCACGCACCGACGGAACACAGCAAGCTGTTTAGCGTCGGACTTCGGTAGGAGGGTACCACACCGCATGAGACCAGGACGACACCTCAGATTCAGAAAAAAATTAAGTGTCATTGCCTGGGATGGATTACTAGGAGGCAGGTTTTCGCAATGGATTAACGGCAACCGTTAAAACTTGCGCACATTTAATATAAGCAGGGCTAAAAGTAGACACGACTCGAGTTTGTTAATGGCTTTTATAATTTATGCACGCTGCGGGCGCACACAAGTAGCGTAGATTTTTATAGGGTAATAACTCATTCCCCAATGAGATCGAAAATCCGGATTTATTTAATAATTCATTCTTTATTATGTATATGTATTTATATTTAACTCAGTCAAAAAAATTAAACAGCTTTATCTGCAATATCGAAATCATATCACGATTTGCGGCTTATCCGTGTACTAAAAGAGACCAGAAGATATGAGATGGATAAATATAATCTACAATAAACCTTAGGTCTACCCAAAGTAGGTAAAGACTAATAACGCCAGCAAGGACTTAATACTCAACGCAAAAATTACGTTAACCTTGGCATACTTTTAATAAGGAGAGGTTTTTCAATTAAAGTCTTGATAAAATAGCGTCCACGATTTTAGTGATTTTGGCAATGTTAGGGTATTTTAATGAGTATTAAAATATAGAATAGCGAAGTTGCCAATATCGAGTAAAGAAACCCGCAGGATGCACCAGGTGAGAATGATGATTTTGGAGCACTAAAACTGGCCTTTAACATAGGTAAATTTACTTATAAACTTACCCATAATATGGCTGCAAACCATAGCTATAAATTTCCCATAGAACAACGCCATAAGACCAAATGTCGCTTTCTGTTGTGAATTTTCCATAAAGAATCGACTCTGGTGGCATCCATCTCACTGGAAGAAGACTTTTAGATTGCACCTGGAAGAATTGAAAATAAAAAATAAAATGAATCAGTCATAAAAAATTAAGTCATCAACATATGTGATTGATCATATCAAAGGATGAGTCATAATCATTTTATACTTACTCTATAATAATCTGAACTATAAATATCTCTTGAAAGCCCAAAGTCTGATATTTTAACAACAAAATCATCAGATACCAGACAGTTTCTGGCAGCTAAGTCTCTGTGGACATAGTGATGCGATGCCAAGTATTGCATGCCACTGGCTATGTTGTGAGCTATGTTCAGCAGCCTCATCGGCGGCAAACCTTTGCCTGATGGGGGAGCTCTTCCCATAAGGAACTCATGCAAGTCACCTCTAGCCATGAACTCAAACAACATACACAGTGGCTCTTCCCTCAAAGCAACACCTACTATGCAGACAATATTCTCATGGGTCAACTCTGAAATCAAATCTATCTCTCTTCTGAAGTCTGACTGAGTTTTAGCTGACGCATTTTCTTTTAAAGCCTTCACAGCAACATACTGTGTTTCCCCATTCCTCTTCAAAGCTCCTTTATACACTTTCCCAAAAGCACCTTCCCCTAATTCTTCTAAAAACTTTATTTGGGAAAGTGAATATTGTGGTATACGGAGAATACCATTTCCTCTTGTTGACCTAGTGAGGTGAGGCTGATTTGCCATATTTTGATTGTTTAATAACTCACTCATTTCTATTGGAGAGTTTAGTCTAGAATTACCATAAATATTCTTATCAGCATTTGGTAAATTTATGTCCCTAATTGTAGCTGCATTCCCTTTACGCTTATGTCTATAGCACACACAGATAATGAAGCTGACAATAGATAAAGTCAGTAACATAAATACAATAACAATATAAATCCATATTTTGTGAGCACATTTAGGAATGTCGCAAAGCTCTTCCCTTTTTCTATCTTTATCAACTATACACCAAGGTTGAGACCGTAACCCTCCAGGGTTTCTGCAGTAGCTATGTCGACCTGCTAGTTCAGGGTAATCTGACACCCTCACTCGAAGTTGCTTAGACCATTCAATGCAGGGCATCCCATTTTGAGCTACACTAACTTTACCCAAGTATCCATTACCATTTTCCCAATAGCATTCATCATCTGAGACCATGACTGCCCCAACCCCAATCTTTAGGCATTCTTTATCGTCTTCTGGCAAGTCCTGGCAATCTTCTAAGGTCAACTGTTGGCCTATGTGAGGATGTCTCTTGGCAATAGCATATTCCATCTGACACAATTCATTTTCTAAAATTTCACAATCTTGTTTGCAGACCCGTCTTAAAACTGTTGAGTTGTGGCGATAGTTCAAAGTTTCTAATATGCTGTTGTTCTGGTTAAGTCCAGGAGCCATTCCTTCAGGCAGGTTTTCAAAGACAACTGGAGGCATATCATCATTGGCATTTGCATTAGTTTGGAGGATAGCAAAAACTTTTTTCGCCTCTTTAAAGAAGTTATCATTAGTGAGTAAAGGATCTCTACAAATGGGGAATGTAGAGTAGCAAAGACTTGGCAAAGCAAAGCCTTCGCATTGTGAGCTTATATCATTAGAGTATTTAGTAACTTGAATAGCTCTAAAAAGTTTATCTTCTATGGCTACTTGTGTTGTGTCATACGGAATATAAACGTACTGTCCACTCAAATATAACCCACATATTTTTCCAACATATTCCTGGCAAATAGGTTCCAATTTTTCAGGTATAAAAGGACTTTTAGTAACAGTTGCATTGACTCTCATTCCTTCGGGGGTCAAGTCTGTAGTCTTTGTGTTTACGTCTAGACTTTTAGCTACATCAGAATCAGGAAATAATGATGTGTATGTTGGCAGTTCAAAGTTCTCCATATCATCTTTTGTAACAATCAGTCTTGAGGTTTGTCTTTTCTCATATGTTTGTTTTATGACACAAGTGTAGTTTCCTTCGTCAGAATTGTCTATATTTTTTAGTCGAAGGTTTGTTCCTACAGTGCCGTTCGTTTTGTCAATTTTCGTCGTTATTTTCACTCTTTCATTCTCTGTGAGAGCTCTCTTGTCTTTTAGCCAGTACACTTTCACATTCTTCATCAATGTTTGTAAGATATGTTCAGGTACTTCCTGCAAAGGTGTTTCTACGCCTTCTTTATTTTTTGTGTATACTTTTGTGAAGTTCATGATCGCCTCACACTTGAACCTCACATCGCTACCAGCAACTTTTTCGACAGTGCCTGGTAATGTTTTCGAAAAATTTATGTCGAGTGTTATATTAAATCTTTTTTGTTCAGATGCCGTGTTCGCCTTTAATGACAGAGATTCCACTTTTTCTAATATCGATGACTTGCTTTCACTCAGGGATAAGAAAAAAACAATAATTACACAAAAGTATTGCATGACTAATGCTTTCCATAACACTGTACCACAAAAATGTCTATTTCTGAATTACAAATACCTACATAACACTTTTGTATATTAAATCGTCAATCAGCAATATTAACTAAACTAACTTTTATGCTAAAAACATTATAAAATTGCTAATTTTCCATATTTTTCGTAAATAAATAGTCTCGTTCACCTCCCGTCAATACAATCAACCATCGACTAACATCTTCTTTTTTTTAATTTCTTGACAGTTGCTGGATTTCACTCTATGCTTTGTACCTTCTACACATTCGACAATTTATTTCATTTCAGATTTCAGGCTCTCAATTTTCAAAAATAAGAAACACTACATTTTGCGACGAATTTATTTGTCATTCAAAACAAACACTTACCTACACATCTATAACATAAGAAAGTGTACCTCGGGATATGTTTAGTTAGAATAGTTTATTAAGTACATGTTGCTTTCATTGCGCGGCAAAAAAGCTTTCAAATTGTGAATCCAGCCCAACACAATTTGAAGGTAATTTTACCGCTGAACAAATTACGATAAATGAGTGTTTAGTTAATCAAGTTCCTCGTCCATTTCTTCTTCAGTGATTATCAATTCGCTGAGGAGAGTTGAATCTGGTGGCAGCCATTCGCAACTGGTGTCTTCTGATGAACAGGCCTGTAGACCAATTTAAATCTTAGTTCAGTCAGTCGAGTCGATACACTCTCTAAGGTACTATGAACGAGGACAAGGACAGAACATATGATTTTATTAAAAGCAATGCCGACACAATTTGAAATGATCAATTATTTAGACGCGCGCGGCTGTTTCGAGATACAGCCACGCCAGGTACCTACTAGCAGATGACGTAAGTTTACACTGTGCAAAGAATTAAGAAGTATCACAGATATTAACAATAATGGAACATTGCGTCTAAATCTTTAAGGTCCGAATTCTGAGTCCCAGATATTTAGATACAACTAAGTATATTTTGTAAACTTTACTTAAAAGCTAACATTTAAAACAATCTGTCTCTCGGACGATGGTACCTACCTTACATTTACACGAAGCAGCTTCCACGTAGTGATAGTCCTCGGTGCTGGGTTCGACTCCAGGGTCACAGTGACGAAGTTTCACGAATTTATGTCGCCTCTCGTTGTGAACGCACACGGGGTGGTGAGATTCTTTATACGGGAACTGCCAGTGGGATATCTGGAAAACAGTTATTAATTTTTAACCAACGAAAAAAAACGGAGGAGGTTCTCAAGTCGACGCGTAATTTTTTTTATGTATGACCACACATAACTTTTTACAGAGTAGTCCGATTTCTATAATTATTTTTTTATTAGATAGGGTATACCTACCTCGAAGTTGGTACCATATAAATTTGTCGAAAATAATAATTAGTAGATTATAGCCACAAAAAACTATAAAATTAAAACTTTTTAACAAGAAAATTAAACCGCCTAAAAACTTAAAAGTAAAAAATAATAAACTTTTTTATATTTAACTAGCTGACCCGACAGACGTTGTCCTGTTTTCTTTTTTTTTTCAATTTTCTTAATTTTTTCTTTCATAAGATCCTTCTCCTGATAATAACGAACAGAACAAAAAAAAAGAATTAGCGAAATCGGTCCAGCCGTTCAGGCGTGATGCCGTGACCAAGGGAAATAGGGATTCATTTTTATATATATAGATGTGCTACGAACCTATATGATCTCTTTGAAGTTGGTACTAAGCCAAATTAGTTTGATAGGCTATACGTACGTAGGTACATCCGCCTTCGCACCGACTTCAAACAGATCAGTAGGTTCGTAGCACATTAAATATAAAAAAGGTTTACCTATTATTTTTTGCTTTTCAGTATTTCGGCGGTTTAATGGTTTTTTTTCACTTACACCATTGGTATCTTTGGCTTTGGAACAATGATTTATATATCTTTGGAATCACTTAACGCCAAGGTTAATAAAGTTGTCGGGGTTATTAAATAAACATGAGTATCGTTATCAGCCCATACAAGTCCCCACCAAGGGGCACAGGCCGCCTTTCGAAACGGTGATGGGGGTTTAGGCCATAGTCCACGCTATCCCAATGCGGGATGATGGACCCGGATTGGGCCAGCGTGGCCATTGGGCCAGCGTTACTAATCATTAACCTACTTTCCGAACTCTCTTACCTCATAGGACAGGCAGAACCCCCCACAAGACTGTATCTTAACATTGTCCCAGCACCGCTTCCCTTTCAAGTCCGTTTGCACAGCTTTATGGACATGATATTTAGGGCGACACTTGGTGGTGACGGCCAGGCAGGCGGCCAAACAGCAGAGAGCCACCGTCAGTACCGACCATCTTTGGTCTGACATCTTGGCTGTAAAATAAAATAATGAGAAGTTTATTTGCCACATCTTTTATAGAAACAGAAACCTAAACAAAAGATGAAAAAGATAAATGTAGCAAAACAGGAACGCAGCATGATTCACTGCATGTAGCTTAAGTTCACGTGTATGCATATGCAATTAACTTGGTTTTGACACAGACTACTTAACAGTAACGGTTTCGAGGACAAACTAACAGGTATATATCTACCTTATATAGTGCTAATGCAGTGATCAGTTCCTATATAGAATAAAAAAGGGGCGGATCCAGGATGGGAGCATTGAGGACCCAAGCCCAAAAGCATCTCAGATTTACATTTTATAATTAAAAGCAACTCATTTCAGTGTAAGTATATCTTGACAAAGCGTGCCTTTAGTTGGCTAAGCCCCTTGCAAATAAAAATTCTGGCTCCGCCAACTAAAAAAATTTAAACAATTCGCGAAGTCGGGTTTTCTTCTTTAAAAAATAAAGCATTTACCTTATCTGGATCTTCGCCCTGTCTGACGAAGTTTGATGAAACATTTTGTTTTTATAAACACGAAAGAAAGCACGTCAACACATTTCTTTCGCTCGACTGAACTGCATCAGCATCAGAACTGCGTTCACGCCATTTGCCACATTGCGTCTCTAAATGTTGTGTAAAAATAGTCTCAGGATAATTCTGAATGTTTAGGTAACTTTTGGGATTCAGTTTTATTTTTAGTGAGAGCACAAAAATATAAATCTAGCAAAACACAGTGTATCTAAGTAAACTGCATTGCCAATAGCTATTTTAACATTCAAGCAAAGCCCATCTTCCACGCTGGACTGGGAGTGACAGGAAAACTTTGAATGTACCAACTGCCAACTCTTTCAAGGCATAAAAGTCAGTAATACGGACTCGAGAGTTTTGTTGTAAGTCTGGCAACCTCTCACCACTATCACATAATTAATAATTTAATTAATAATTTAATTATAAGATAACTCTTGACCTCAATCTTGACCATAAGGTCGACGATGGAGCGAGTTAACCCAGAAAATGCCTATAAAGGCACTGGTACTCCCACGAACCGACGGAACACAGCAAGCTGTTTGGCGTCGGACTTCGGTAGGAGGGTGGTCGCGAACCAGACGGCCCTTTACAGAGCCTACCACACCGCATGAGACAATAGGACGACACCTCAGATTCAGAAAAAAATGAAGTGTCGTTGCCTGGGATGGATTACTAGGAGCCAGGTCTCATTTGTGTTTCCTTAGTCGCCTCTTACGACACCCACGGAAAGAGATGGGGTGGTGTTATTCTTAACCGATCACCACACATAATAGTACTACTATACATCGTATTTCATCTAATAACCCTAAGAATTTACGTCAAACGTGGCATCATGTGGTTCTGAACCACTGGTGCTCTGTCTAGTCTACCCACCACGTATGGAAATTATTACAAGCGTGAGCGTATGTAATGTAATGTACCTAAGCAAAACCCACGATGAAACTTTGAATAACTGATGAAACTTTGCAGTAATAAAGCTGTGACATCAGAATATTTAATTCAGGACGGCCGGTTTGGTCGAGTGGTAGTGACGCTGCCTCTTGATCGGCGGGTCCTGGGTTCGATTCCAAGTCGGGGCAAATATTTGTGTAAAAAGCAGATGTTTGTTCTCGGGTCATGGGTGTTTGTGTCTGTCTTTGTGTGTTCCAAGGGACCCACGACACAAGGGAAAACCTTAATGTGGGCCTTTGAGTGTGAAGCGTTTATTTTAGAATAATACATAGGCGACATAAATATTTTTTTAATTTCTACGAGAACGAAGTCCCGGGCGAAAAAGTAATACCTATTTGAAATATAAGGAAGAAAATAAACAAGGTCTGAGTTCAAGTCAGTGAGATTTTGACTACTCGAAAAAGTCATTAAATTTGCTGGTACGGAACTAATTAGGTTCATAGCTCGTTTTACAGGCAGGGTCCAGTGAACAATGATTTAAACGCCTGCCCACACTACATCCCTTGCTAAGCGTTGCGGTTTTGAATTCTAGAAGGTTGAACAGCCTACACAGGTTACAAAAGTTGGGACTTAAAGCTGTTGTGATACTCAATTTAATGTTTTTTTATTAAATTCTTCAATTTTCGAGTGAGCAGAATTTTTTTGGTGGTCTAACGGCCAGCGGGTCGGACTCGTAAGCAAGAGGTACCGAGTTCGATCCCCAGTGCCACCGTGTATCAATGACTTATTTTCCGAGTTAAGTAAGTATGTACGGACGGCCGCAACTCAGGTTACCACTCGCGTGCACTCTGTGCTGTTGTGATAAGAGCTGTTTTGCAATGAAAATGGAGTAACCTGATGCGCTGGCCTCTGTACAATTGTACATTAGTTTCACACTAGCCGATGCTCTTACGGTGAGGGAAAACAGTGAAAAAACCCACACATTCAGGAGAATGAATGTGTAATAACCTTTGATCTAATCCGGTTTGGTCGGTTTGGTCAAGTGGTAGTGACGCTGCCTCTTGATCGGCGGGTCCTGGGTTCGATCCCCAGTCGGGGCAAACATTTGTGTAAAAAGCAGATGTTTGTTCTCGGGTCATGGGTGTTTGTGTTTGTCTTTATGTGTGTTCCAAGGGACCCACGACACAAGGGAAAACCTTTGTGTGGGCCTTTGAGTGTGTAGCGTTTATTTTTTTTATTTTTTTTTTTAAATCCGGTCAGGCTCCCCTGTTAACGATCACAGACCTCCCAATCTTGGATCATGGACAAGCGTACCCCGAATAAGAAACGGGACTAAGCGCTAGGTAGAAAAATAAGTAAAACATTTACGTAATATAATTAAGGTATGGATAGGCGGGTTTCATCACGATGTTTTCCTTCACCGTTAAGCAAGTGATAATTAGAAATCCGTACATAAATCCGAAAAGACGAATTTTAGTGGTACAGGCCCGCACCAGGATTTGAACACGCGACCTTCTAATCACAAGTCTGGCTCATTGCCAACTGGGCTATCACAGCTTTAAAAATGGCACGACAATCCGTAAAAGTTCGCAATCGCTGCACTAGGGTGAGGGCACCCCAAGAAAATTAATTTCGAAAGACGAGCGAGCGGTCCACCAATTGGGCCAGTGCGGCGTGGTAGACTATGGTCAAAGATGAGGTCGACGATGGAGCGAGTTAACCCAGAAAATACCTATAAAGGCACTGGCACTCCCACGCACCCACGGAACACAGCAAGCTGTTTGGCGCCGGACTTTGGTAGGTAGGAGGGTGGTCGCGAACCAGACGGCCCTTTACAGAGTCTACCACACCGATTGAGACCATAGGACGACACATCAGATTCGGAAAAAAATGAAATGTCGTTGCCTGGGATGGACTACTAGGAGGCAGGTCTCATTTGTGTCTCCTTAGTCGCCTCTTACGACACCCACGGAAAGAGATGGGGTGGTGTTATTCTCAACCGACCACCACACGGCAAAAAACTACATTTAACGTAGGTAGGAACTACTTTTAACGTAGGTCGAAATATAAAAAAAAAAACTTTTCGCCCTCTCGTCTCCATACAACTTGAGCAATCATCTGATTGCTTAAAATCTTATCGATTTTATTTTAAAGTAGAGACAGCAGTACGTCAGTTTACCCAGAGCGAGATAAGGGCGACCTCAACTTCAACTGTACCTATAGCCTGATGTGCTGTCGTGTGAACCCACTGGTTCATGTGTAGAGTCACGTCTCCTAAAGTTTCACAAAATAATTTAGAACCACCCGATATACTGCCGGTTACGATATACGATTGACGGCCGGTTTGGTCGAGTGTTAGTGACGCTGCCTCTTGATCGGCGGGTCCTGGGTTCGATCCCCAGTCGGGGCAAACATTTGTGTAAAAAGCAGATGTTTGTTCTCTGGTCGTGGGTGTTTGTGTTTGTCTTTGTGTGTTCCAAGGGACCCACGACACAAGGAAAAACCTTAGTGTGGGCCTTTGAGTGTGTAGCGTTTATTTTTATTTATTTATTTTTTTATACTCAATACTTACCTACATAAACCAAACTACATTATTATTATCTGATTAATGATTTTTAGTGTTACGGCTCATTAAATAAATACTTTATTTAAAGAGCGAAATTAATCAACACTAATTTGTGTCGCGCGAATCCTTTGATTCCATCTTTCTGGCGAAATGTTATCTTATCTTAAAAATTCAGTGAAACGAGAAATTTAAAATGCTTTCAGTGTGATATGCCTGTTCAAATAAGGCAAAGTGATTTGGAGAGATTTATAAATGTAATTACGATTTGCGAACAGGGTCGAATCAGTGAGTAGAAGTGGGGGGGTAAAAACCTTTCTAAAGGCTGAATTTGGTTAAAAAACCAAAAAGATAATTATTTAACTTTACGAAATTGATTCAAATTTTATTTCTGTAAGTTACAACCTACTTACGGTAGATTCTTATGATGTTAAGAGATGGTTATTCATCGCCACATTACAGGTCTGGTCTTTATCGTAAAAGGTATCTTATAAACAATCTTAATTATTTCACGTGATCCAGCAAAACGTTACTTAACTACAATAAACGAAAAAAAAACCAATAAATGATCATGGAAATATTGGAAACAGTTATTGAAAGTTATAACTGCTGTAAGAAAGATAAATCTAGGTACCGTGTTGAACATTACGAAACGTAGGTAAAGGAAATATTAGGCCCTTATTATACAAAAGGAGACTCAAGTCTTAATCTATACTTAAGTATTGATTGTCTCTTTCTCTCACTATAAAAATGACAAAAACGACTGCTACTTACATGTAGGTCAGAGTCGCGTGCTTTTATACGAACCTTAGGTTTCATTTGACCCCACCTCTGAATACCGAATTCGTGCCTGTCTGTGATACTGTTAAGATATGGGATGCCATCAGCAATTAGTACGGACTTTGTGAAGTCATTTGTCAGGTCGGCTCGGCTCTTTTGTTTAAGAAGAGGGTCGTTGGAGTTCGCAATGGTCAGAATAGGGTATAATGTCAAACACGTTACAATAAATTGAATTAGTTCTGGTAAATAACGGCAATCAATGAAAGGTGCATACTAAAGGTTCCCTTTTGTCGTGGGTTTTCTTCTTCTTCATCAGCCCATATACGTCCCCACTGCTGGGGCACGGGCCTCCCTCAATAACATGAGAGGTAAATGCCATACTCACCACGCTTGGCAGACGGGTTGGCGAGGTTTTTGATATAATTGCAGAGTTTTCCTTCTCTGTGTGCAGATGAACTTGCTTGCATATTTACGTTAGTCGCCTTGTACGACACCTCGGTAAGAAAGAGGGTGGTCCTATTCTAATCTGCCGGGGACTCACACGGCTTACGTCGTGGGTTTTACTTATGAACAAATATGAAATCACACAAATAATTAACATCCAGCACCCGTATTCTACAACATTCGATTCGAAACCGACACACGGAAACACTCAGTGCATCCCTCTCTTGCGGTATCTAGATGACAGTGACGGGTATAGTCTTGTCGAATGTCGGATTCGAGTCGAATGGTGCAGAATACGGGTGCAGATCCGAGCGTTACAAAACATACCTAATCGTCCTCAGCCCATATGGGACGTCCCTTCGAAACACGAAGGGGGTTTAGGCCATACGGTCAAGACTGAGGTCAAGAGTTAACCCATCTCATAATAAAATAAGTTCAGGTTAATGGCCTGATTTCCCATCCTTATTAACACAGCTATATGATTTTCCCAAATTCCCACGTTAACAAAGTTTTGAGCGGAAAGCTAGATCGCGATCGCTCTAAAATCGCATAACAATGTAATAAAAGCTCGGCAAGGAGCAGAATCAAAATGTATAACAACTTCAGCGGCTAATTTCTCACAACAACGCCTATTCTAGCTTTAGGCCAGCTGCAATTCCATAATTCGTGCTACCATTTGTTTTCATTTTATTGTCGCCATATCAATTTGCAGGGTGGACGAGTATGGTAGTGCATGATTAATAAGGTAAGCGTGCCCAAACTGGAGTGTGGGACAATAGAGGCAGGCTTGGGAAAGTTAAATACGATGACAGGGAGGAAACTCGGGGCAGTATCTAGTAAGTTAGTTATAGCTTACATAATAAAGCCTCTACCCGCGACTTCGCCTGTGTCGGATTCGGTTATATTGCGATCCTAAAGGAACTCTTCTAATGTAGCCTATATTCATCCTCGTATATATATAGGTAATACACAAAGTTTTATTAAAATCAGTTCGGTTTAGGTGTAACAGAGAGACACTTTAAATTATTTAGCGAAACTTTAGGGGGTGATTCTCTCCATTAAACTGAACAACATTTCCCAATGGAACCTTTTTGAAAATCTCAAAAAAAATTGACTTCTCATTGGTACTAAAGAAATCAGCTGATCGCTCAAGTTGTATGGAGGCGAATTTTTTAAATATTTCCATCTATATATTATTTCGGAAAGGTTGTTCAGTTTATTGGCGAACTAAAGTCACCCAATTCAGAAACATTACAGTATTTGAGCAAAACAATTTCAATGCAGTAAGTACAGAAACCAGCTGCTAGCAAAACTGAGGGGGTGATTCTCCCCAAAAAACTGAACAACTATCCCTCAGACTTTTTTATATTTGAGCAAAACAATGTCAATGCAGTAAGTACAGAAACCAGCTGCTAGCAAAACTTAGGGGGTGATTCTCCCGATAAAACTGAACAACTATCCCTCAGACTTTTTTATATTTGAGCAAAACAATGTCAATGCAGTAAGTACATAAACCAGAAAGAAAACTCCCAAAAAAAAACTGAACAACTATCCCTAAGACTTTTTTATAAAATTATAATTTTTTTAAATGCAAGTCAGCTGTTCGCACAAGAGGCGAAAAGCATTTCTCATATTGATGTTCTTTGGGGAAAGTTATTAAGTTTTGCGAGTTAATTCTCGCTTACACTTAATTTAAAGTCACCAACGGGCCCAATTCCAATAACCTTTACAGAATCGATATCGAAACGCATTATTTACAGCAGTTTGTTTTCTTTAACAAGCCACGACACATTGAAAAGGTCACAAATAAATTCACGGTACTTTCTACCCCTCGAGCAGTTACGCTGACTACCGTTTAGTATGACTCAGTGCACTTCGTCATAAGTTCACGAGTAGCAATTTAAGTTCATTGTGTGTCCATATTTGTGCGCCCTCACCCTATGGGTATTGCAGCGATGGCGAACTTTTACGGATTGACGTGCCATTTTTAAAGCAGTGATAGCCCAGTTGGTAATGAACTAGACTTGTAACCGAAAGGTTGCGGGTTCTAATCCTCGTGCGGGCCTGTACCACTAAATTCGTCTGTTCAGATTTATGTAAGGATTTCTTATTAACTATCACTTGCTCAGCCGTGAAGAAAAACATTGAGATGAAACCCACGTCTAGAAAATTCGTTTTCGAAAGACGAGCGGTCTGCCAACCCGTATTGGGCCAGCGTGGTGGACTATGACATAAATCCCCTTCGTGTTTCGAAGGGAGTGACGCCCGTGCCCCTCGGTGGGGAAGATGTGCCATGTTTAAAAGAAATGTTGAATGCGACCATAGACGTGAAATCATCAAATAATGTTTTCACGTCTATTTCATAAAATAATGTTGACTTATTGTGAAAATATTACCATGCCTATTACACATTCCGTAACGTAGGCTCCACGTAGGCTCACTTAAGTTCGTTAGTTGAACTGCACAGTGAATTTTGTTAATTTATCTAATACACGTAGTATAGTAAATATTCTATTATCCATGCTTTGTCAATCGGTGGCGTGCCCAAAATACACACATCAACGCGGTCTAGGGATATTGCACGATTTTTCATACAAAAGAGGTCTGTTTGAGAAGCTATAAAAGCATACTCGAGATACATGGAGGGCTATAATTTTCAAACAAGCAAGTGCTAAACCTGAATTTTCAATTCTAGTCAATAAATTTAGTTATACTTGAATTTTGTGAAAACGTGACGGTAACGAAAACGAAAATGCACTTTTTGCCTGCTTTTTGTATGAAAATAGTCGAATTTACGCAATTTTTTTTCGTTTTCGTCACGTTTCCACAAATTTTAAGAAAAACAAAATTAATTGATTACAATTGAAAATTCAGGTTTAGCACTTGCTCGTCTCAAAATTATAGCCCTCTATGTATCTCGAGTAAGCTTTTGTAGCTTCTCAAAGAGACCTCTTTTGTATGAAAAATCGTGCAATATCCCTAGACCGCGTTGATGTGTATATTTTGTCGCGTGCCCAATAGTGCCCATGATGGCAAACGTGCCATTGGTTCGCCATCCCTGCCTTATTGTAAAGTCGGCAGCGTTTAAGGCGTGACAGTTTGTTACGAAAATTATCTTATCACGTCAATTCAATTCCTTCCACGCTAGACTGTGAGTGAAAGAAAAACTTAAAATTTTCCAGCTGCCTACTCTTAATTCTAAGAAGAAAATTATATAATATAAGAAGCCTTATATTCTAAGAAGAAATAACAGCTGTAATAGAATAAAGGTACAGACTGCAATACATGACGTCGCCCGTATCTCGCTCAAAATATTGCCGTCTTTCGTAGTGCAATAAATGTACATACATGAAACTTGAGAAACAACAAAGATAATAGGTATGCACGCTGCCATGTTACTGTGCCTTTAACTCTCCTTAAGCTCTTAAAAACAACATAGCGGGGTACTTAACATAGTACGAATACTTTCCATAATAGCCTCTTTTCACGTGATAATCACCGAAATAAAACGATCCAATTTTCTAGTATCACCGTCCAAAGTTGAGTGTTCCACATATTTAGCTACTTTGCCTGTGCGGGTTTCGCCATGCTAAGGGTCAGTTCACATCGCGACGCGACGCTGCGCGCACATTTTAATAGAGCCACTCAACATTTAATTTTATTTATTACATGAAAAGATATAAACATTTCATTGTGAGAACGCATCTCGACGCGTGGTGCAACGTATTCTAAATTCTTACATGTAATAAATAAAATTCAATTTTGAGTGGCTCTATTAAAGGCGACTACAGCACCCGATAAAGGCAGCACACATAGGAATAGTGCCATCTCCGTCTCTCAACAGGCCTGGGCCGGCAGTGCGAACAGTGTCGATACACGAAGTTTACGGACTATGAAAGCGTGCGTGCGTAAAAACATGTTCGAAAGTTAGAAAAATGAGATTTATGGAGAGGTAACAGCTTAAATCGAAAAATGCGTTAACTACTTATCAAGAGTGTTCAATCACGAACATTTTGATAGCAAATTCAAGTTCCTGTGTGCATTTTACTATCGTTGTTACAGCTTAAAATATCACAATATTGGGTATTTAGAGATGACTTTGTGAGCTTTTTCTATCGAACCAAAAGTGCTGAATCATGTTTTCAGCAAACTACTTATCTAGTTTATGTCCTGAATATTACCCTAGTATTTTTTTCTTCGATTTAATGCAGTTTTTTTCTTCGATTTAATGCAGTGTCATGGTTATCTACGCATCATAAAATCGTAATTTAGGTGCTGTAGTCGCCTTAAAATGTGCGCGCAGCGTCGCGTCTCGGTGTAAACTAACCCTAAGACATGGCGAAGCGGCGCGGCGCGGCAATCAAAGCAACGGAAAATAAATTTTAACGGCTACAAAGTAAAGGTTTTTTGCCTAAAATAGAAGCGCGAAGAGACATCCGTCGCTTGGAGACGAAGTGACGGACGCACAAACCTTTGCTCCGTAGCTATTAAGATTCATTTTCCGTTGCTTTGATCGCTGCATCGCCACGCCATGTTGCTTACTGTATAAACAGCGCCTAAAGTTACCCGTTCGCCAGTTATCCAGCCTTATTTTGCACCGAGCGTTCAAGCCAGAGCGACGTAGTTTGCAAAACCGCGACATCCGTGAAACGGATCGTACACCAGAAAGTTTAATGCCGGACACTTTAGACAGTATCACAAAGTTCAGCTCAACACTAATGAACTTACTAGTTTAGTGCAGTGCTTAGCAAGCCACAGGAAGATCTGAATAATTATTATGATCACTTAGCGCGAAGATGGTGTTAATAAATATCAAGTGAGTACCTACCTAGGTTGTCAGTCAATTATGAAGTGACTTTAAGTTAGTTAACAAAAATTAAGAATTGGAATCAGCCCTCGAAACTGAACAACTAAGGAAAATTTTTTTCGCCTTTCTATACAACTTGTGCGATTAGCTGATTTACCTTTGTCGTCGGAAGTCGACGATTTTTTTTTGAGAATTTCCTCAAGGTTCCTTAAGGAAGGTTGCTCAGTTTCATCGGCAGGATCACCCCCTAAAGTTTCATTAGCTTGTTTAAGAAAATGAGCTCATCGGAGGTTTAAAAGTTATTAGACCCTGGGATTAAAAACAGTTCTTATAGGTTTGACACAAACACATAGATACGAGTAAGCTCACGCCTTTATCCCATTGGGGTAGGCAGAGACCACGATTGCTACCTGCTACAATCCAAACATACGTATTTGTACTTAATATTTATTGTTAATTTAATTTAGATTTAATAACACGAATCAAAAGTCTCACCCAGATAAAAATGTATTATCTTATATTCCTATAAGTACTTACTTGTATTTTAATTGTATAATAACAAATTAAACATTACAATGATTAAATACTAGCTTTCCGCCTGGGACTTAGTTCCCGTGGGAATTTGGGAAAATTATGTAGTCTATTTGTTAATCCAGGGTGTCAGCTACCTCCACACCGAAGTTTATCGAAATTGGTCCAGCCGTTTGAACGTGAAAGAGTAACGAACATCCATACATCTCTATACAAACTTCTGCGTTTATAATACATATTAGTTAGGAAAGGAAGTAAGGATGAGTTTAATATTATAAATAACCGAAGGTGCTAGGTACTCTAGGTGTCTATACTAATATTATAAAGAGGAAAGATTTTGATTATTTGTTTGCATTGAATAGGCTCCGAAACTACTGGAACGATTTGAAAAATTCTTTCACCATTAAAAAGCTACATTATCCCTGATAGACAAAGGCTACATAATTATCCCGAACTCCCACGGGAACGAAATTCCGAGCGGAATGCTAGTATTTTATAAAACAAGTGGTAAAGAGTTGAAGTCGACGTGGTATCAAAAACCTGCGATTACTAGTATCTAGTCTAGTCCATCATAAATTACTTTGATTTTAACGATTACACAAACGATTACTTCATAATTTATAACTCAAAACGCCGGAGTCAATTTCTTTGAACGCTGAAATCCGATATTTCAGTCGAGTCGGCGTTAAATCGGCGGAACAATGTATTGGCACGATTTAGACGTAAAAGCTTAATTTTTCATTTGTTTCGGAAGATTTAGTTTACATTATATCACAAGTCCTTTGATATTTTATTTTTAAAAGAACAAAAACCTAGGTGGTCACGATTATTTATTCTCGTGGGGTGTAGTATTAGAGCATCGCGAAAATAATGTCTTTCGTGGGTTTTTTGTAAACAATTTTTTTTACTAGCCTATAATAAATACGTCCCCACCCAGTAAATAGAGAGGAATTTTTTTTTGACGTCGGCGCCAAACAATTACTGGCATGGCATAACTATCTTAGTTTTTATATTGCCAAAAAAAGCTTGCGCGAATACTTATTTCATTAGACTAGGTTCTGTTTAAACCGGCGCCGACGTCAAAAAAAAATTCCTTACTATTTACCTTATTCCGCTATGAGTTCACCTATTTACTGTTTTACCCGTAACCACTACTTACTCGTGAACATAGTTTTAAAAGAATATTTCACCCTTTTTGAAGGCGGGTTAATTTTTGTTATCATTTATCATTCATATAACTCCCTCCAGGCGCGGTCCGAAGGGGGGGTCACAAGGGACATGACCCCCCCCCCCCCAAATCTAAGGTAAAATTGAAAATTATCAAAAATTTGCCAAATAATAAAAGGACTAGCTATCCCCTAACAGCGATAAATTTATAGTTTGCTGACATCTAGTGGTGTTTTTATGAACTACGTACGATGGCCAAAATAACTTGGAAATTACATCTAGTTTAGAAACAAGGAACCGAACTACGTAGTTTTGATAATCCTAGCAAAATCGATATGCGTCGTTATGATAAAGATTGTATAACAATATTCAGATAATGTAATTTGTCGGTTTATTGTAAAGATTCAAGATAAAGGCTGTCTGTCTACTTAGTTGTGAATTGGGTGAGTGACCCCCTCCAAAATTTCAGGCTGCGACCGCGCCTGACTCCCTCGTAGATTTATTATAAAGCACTAAATCACTCGAGATTAAAGAGCGATATAGTGATCAATTACTTTCACCCCACGGAAAGAAATGAGATGGTGTTATTCATAACCATAAAGATACGGGGTAGTACAATTCTCAAACCGATCGCCAGATGGCATGAAAGAAATGGGGTGGTGGGTGATAGTATCAACCGATCACCAGACGGCAGGAAAGATGTGTGGTGGTAAAATACTCTACCGGTCATAAACGGTAGAGCCTCAGGACACAAAGGAGCCCCAAAAGCAACTTAAAAGTCTCAGGAAACAACTTCGTTTTTGCTTCGTTTACATTGATGACCTATTATCATCCACATATGTGACCGCAAATGTCAGTTTTTTTTTGACCTAAACTAGCGATTTCGATGAAAATTTTATGGGACCAATCTGGAATTAGATGCTTCCGAACTAAAAAAAAATTTGAAATCGGTTTACAAATGACGGAGTTTTGAGGTAACAAACATAAAATATATTTAAAAGAATTCAACCGAATTGAGAACCTCCTCCTTTTTTTTGAAGTAGGTTAAAAATGAATTTTCTTGGACCAGGGGGTTTCATCACGATGTTTTCCTTCACCGCTGAGCAAGTGACAATTAGAAATCCGTAACATAAATCCGAAAAGACGAATTTAGTGGTACAGTAGGCCCCCGCACCAGGATTTGAACCCACAACCTTCCGATTAGAAGTCTGGCTCATTATTAACTGGGCAATCACCGTAAACCATTATTTTTATCTTTATGGTATACCTTTGCCCATCATTCAATACAATTTAGAGATTTAACAAAATTTTGAATTGCAATTAATTATGTATCTTAGAGGATGTTTTCACCGTATTTTTTTCCGGTACTATTTTATCTCCACAGATTTGTTGTCCAAGCTCATTTCAAATTAAACCTTATTTCCAATAGATAAGAAAATTTAATAAAGAATACCGTCGTACACTTAGTTCTGTTTGTTTCAGACGACATATCAGCGATGGAGTTTTCCTATCACCCTGAATTTAGTCATATAGATAAGTACAACTGGACACTTGTTGATTGAATAAACCTTACCTATAATGGTGTGTTCTCTACAGCAACTGTTACTGCCTTTATCGGGTCTTCTATTGATCATAGGTAAGTACCTATTTCCTTTGTTTTTATTTATGCTGAACTTGGCGGGAGCACTACTTAACCCCAGATAAACATAAAGGGAACAGAATAGAAATGTCAGTGCAGAGGTATAATAAGACTCATACGCTGTTATGGGGACTGTGCCTGGCGGGCGTCCCCTCCATAGATAGATGACCCCAGGCCCAGATTCACCAATTTTTTTAATTGTAAATATTACCTGTTACTCGCAGTAAAATAAGTAAAGTCTTCATCAGAAAGAGAAAGAGAGATACCTAAAGCCCTGTATATTATTTATTTATTTATATTTTTTCATTTTATAATATGTATGTTTTATTTAGTTTTTAAGGTATTTATATATGGGCCTTAGTTGCCTGAGAATAAATGATTTATTATTATACCAGTAATGCCTGGTATAATAATAAATAAATGATTTATTATTATACCAGGCATTATAAATACTTTTGCATTTAGGCATAATGCGGTTTATTTGATTGGTTGAGTGATGATAGGTTGTCTTTTAGGCCACAATACAACAAACTTACCCACTTACTGGCTTCTATAATATGCCTGGGAATAGTTGGCAGCCGTCACATTTTACGTCTAACATGGAACTTCCTTTGAGAATATCGTATGCACTATGCAGCTGCTTTAAATTCCAGAACGTGCTGCAAAGTTTTGCAGCAGCACAACTAAGCCTTGATGAAGCTATTAAAGCTAACGAGTGTGAGCTCTGGGCTTTATCGACTATCGATATGGCTCGGTATCGTATCGATATCGAGCGCGCCTGATATTAAAGTCCTTGCAACCGATTGGGAGCTTAAATACTGAATCGGCGAAAGGCGCTTGAAAATCAACCATTTTTGTTTGGATCTCGAGTAAATAGAGATAATTGTAATTAATAATTGTGTGTAATAATTTCGGTGTTCTAATTAAGTTAGATACGTGAATATAACGAAATAAACAGCTAACTTGTTAAAGAAGAGTACATTTTAGACCCCTTTAGGTAAAATAAATATAAAAAATATATTCGGTAGATTGTAAAGTTGCAGGGGGTGGCTGAAGCAAGTAAATAAATGTAGTCGAAAACAAAGAAAATAATAAGTACCGACTTTAAGTCGGTAATCTTCTTTCCATTCAATGTTATATCCAGAACAACTCAAAAAAACTTCAGAAGTCTTTTCTCGTACAAATGCTACTATTGGTTCTAGAATAGAACTCTTATACGGATGCCTGGATTTAATGCCTTGATTTTGGCTACGCTAGGTTTTAGAGTTTGGTAGACTTCTTGACTTTATTACAAGTACCTAACTAACGTAGCCTTCGCGCGCCAAATGTACACATGGTGTGCGAGATTACAATCGCAAGCGGCGTAAACAATCGTATGTTCAGTAGTGTGGTTTACAAAATATAGTACTTTAATGAGGCCACATTCTCAGAGATTCACATAAAAGCTTCTCATAAGAATTATATGAGGACTAATACAGACATGCGAGGAGAAACATTTGCTATTTAAACGACTATTTGACACGCGAATTGAACAAAATTAAATGACCACTGGACCAGCTGGATCGTCCTTTGAGGAGGAGACATCAAACCGGTGGTTACTAAAAGGTGGAATCGCTAAAACTATAGAAATAATGTTTTCTCTTTTCGATGGTTATTATTAAACTCTCAAAAAAAAATATAAACCCCGACATTTGATTGCTTACAACCATTGACTAATTATTATCTTATAACTTTTAAACGGATTAACAGATTTTTATCAAATAAAGCTAAAAACCATTTCGATCACGCCAGTTGTCAAACGAAAAAACTCTTCAAAATCTTTACATCCGTATAAGAGCTACGAAGATAGACACACAAATAAAAATATACACAGAAACCTACGTCAAACTTAAAACAACCCTGTTTTTTCATAGGGGATTAAAAAAGGTCGTGATTGAGTTACCTATAAAAGTTTGTCACAAAGAGGTTTCACGGCGAGTGTCATAGTCATTAGTTCGTTAGGTTATCAGATTCGCCTTTTCTATGCAAATCGAGTAATTCAGCAGCCACGTCCAATTTTACACGACGGAAAAACTCTGTCAGATTGGTCAGGTTTTTACGGGAGCGGTCGATGTCGAGAGATTGAGCTGAATTTAAAATAGATTTAAGAGCTTTTCTACTATAGTGACTACTTAACTAAGGTTTTGTAGCAGCTTAAACAAGTTTGCCTACTGTTTTTTATTTGCAAAAGTTTATTATCACAATAAAACTTAACCAACCTTCCGCTATCGACACCTTCACATAAAAATTAATAGACTTGTACAATCTTGGTTGAGTTTTGATGGATGCCTATACTTTTATAATATGATATAACTCTAAAATTGAAAATGTATGAACCCCGATATTTATCAGTTATAAGTTATAACTCTGAAACAGTTAAACCAATTTTGATAAATAACTTGATAAATTTGAAAAAATAATAATAAAAACCATCTTGATTATCAGAAAATCGGTCTAATCGTTAAGGAGCTACAATGCCACAGATACATACGTCAAAATTATAAAACCCCTCTTCTTTATAAGGGGTTAAAAACGCGAAAAATTAGCTGTTCCGTTCTCACAAAGCATCCGAAATAAAGCGAGTCTCGTAATAAAACGTTTGTGAAAATACCTAGCACAATTTTGCAATCGAAATCGAGGATCTAAATTGGAGTACCAGCACGACAATTTTTTTCGTTCTTATAAAACTTTATGAATATATAACAAAATCGTATCTGAAAGCCAGAGATACTTAAGAGCTTAAGTGCTTAGAGTATTACATTAAGCAAGCTATAGAGCGCGCTTTACTTCATATAATGTCTAAGCTTAAGTGCCTTAAGACTATCACTCTGGTTTGGCAGAGTAGCAACCCTAAGCAAAAGCGTGTGGCAGAGTTAACTAGCCACGGATATAATTGGCTCTTCTTTTCTTCTTAAAATAAAACACTCGTGGGAGGAAATAACAACACACAGGGAAGTCTGGCAGAAATAGGGGAGGCCTTTGCCCCGTAGTGAGACACAATGTAGGCTAATAAAATTATAGTTTATTCATTACTATATATACTCATATATCTATACACTCACGCCTATAATCCTTTACGGGGAAGGCAGAACGTCATGTGGTTCTGTAACAACTTGACGCCTCATTTGATATTCATTCTGGAGGTTACCTTATTAGGTGAAACATGAGTGGTGGTGAGTCATGGTAGTCAGTCTTTCGCCCACAATACGGCAAAACCCACGCGTCCCAATTACTGATTTCCACAAGAGTTGGTAGCTGGCACATTCTATGTTTTTTTTGCTCCCAGTCCAGCGTAGAAATTTTATTCATTACTCAAATTTTTTTTCAGAATGCATCATATCTCTAGAACTTATAGAGCTGCGTGTGCCGGCACACGTTCCCCTGGGCACTCGCGCGCAGCTGTCGTGTCGGTGGCAGCTCGGGCCGCACGACGTGCTGTACTCCGTCAAGTGGTACAAGGACGGCAAGGAGTTCTTTAGACACGTGCCGCGGGACGTCGAGCCCCGGAGGAAGTTCCCGCTGCCCGGGGTCGATGTCGAGGTATGAACTACATACTCGTACTACATACATATACGTACACAGCTGCTTTCGTGTTGGTGGCGTTCGGCCCACACGATGTGCTCTGCTCCGTCAAGAGGCACATGGATTTGCTGTCTTTCAAGATCAAGTATTGAACTTGCATCACCATCAATAAAGGAATGGCTAAATCTTTTTAATAAGTAGATTAGGATTAAGTCTTTATTTATCCCATGGGTCGATAATATCATTTTATAAAGAGTGTACACCAACAATTTCTTAGCTTTCCGCAGAATACACATCGTGCATACCTGAGTGTCGGAAGCGGTTTTTCGAAAGTATTAATGTAGGCAATGAAATCAGATGTTCTTTCTTTCATCAGTTATTCGACTCTTCGGGAGGTAACCTGACCCTCATTCCAGCAGTACTGGAATCAGAAGGCAGGTACCGGTGTGAGGTGTCTGGTGAAAGACCGTTGTTCCCGACAGTCTCTGATCACGCTGACATGACGATCATCGGTGAGTGTGGCTCTCCACCAAAAACTAATAACATAAAAAAGTACATTTACAAGAGGACAGGAAGATACTCAGACCAATTGCTAAGTATTTTTACGCTGTGACAACTCAATAATGATTGAACGTGAACCGTGAAATTGTGATTAGCGAACCTGAATCTTACTATCTATATAAGTATTTAAATGAGAGGTTCTGACTCACTGACTTATCAATGCCCAGCTCAAACCCTCTGACCTGGAAAGCTGAAATTTAATACGAAGGTTCCTTTCATAACGTAGTAAGGCAAGGAGCAAGAAAGGATTTTACGAAATTCCCGCCAGGAATCCTCTAGTTTTATACTGAATTTACTTGGTCTAGTCTTTCGACTTACATTTATTTGAGAATATGAACGTCTATAAGAATTACAGGATAATTTTGTAGATATAACTTTTATAAGAGAACCAATCTACATTTTTACAGCGCTACCAGATCACGGGCCTATCCTGACAGGATTCAGGTCCCGGTACCGCGTTGGTGACTCCGTCCAAGTCGTCTGCACATCAGGTCTCTCAAGGCCTGCTACCAGGCTCACCTGGTACATTAACAGTGAACCAGCCCCTACCACTGCCGTTTCACCAGTCAGTTTCGAGCAGACGCAAGGGCTGAAAAGAACGCATTCAGGGCTTCGTTTCGTGGTCCAAGAAAAGGATTTCAAGGCCAACGTTTTGAAGGTTAAGGTAATAATTGAAATTACTTTCCTATCCTTCAATTAATTTTGTGCAATTATTTTATACGACTATCTTCTGGCGCCGCCGCAACGCAGCAAATAGAATTAAAGTCCTTTTGTGAAAATCTTTCGCAATATCCGCAGAGACCCTCTAGAAGTTTTGAAATACTTTACTCAAGAAATTCTATGACCTAATTTGAATTTTATCTTTCCAATCATTAGTAAGTAATTAAATGGCTGGGCCAGATAATTGATCTCCTTTTATCTTGTCCAAAGTATACTAATTACTTGCTTTTATTATAGTTATAGTCACACGATCAAAACTTCGGATATAGGAAATTCTTCACCAGTATAAAGATAAAGCTAGATTTTTGTCGTAAGTAGGTATTAGTTACTGATACCTATGGCAGTTAACTCACTTTCACAGTGCCTGGCAACTCTCTTCTCGGTCTACTGGCAAAGTAACGAAGAAAGTGCTTCGAAGGAGCGTTCAGTCCACGATCACCTGATGAAGAGCAGGGGCAGCCTCGGAGACATCAGGGTCACCAGAGCAGATAGGGTCCAAGCTGACGAAGCGGTAGACCTGACCAGCTCTTTACGCAACATTGCTGTTTTTATTATTGTTTTGGTTGTTTTAGAATAAAAATACGTTTTAATTTATTTTAGTTTCGTAAATAACCAATGAGCAGTATAAAAGCAGTCAAGAGGGCTGTAAAGCTGTCGCATTTGAAATCTAGAAATTGTTTTATAAAATAAGTAAAAACTCTCACGCCACCTGCCAACTCTTTCCATAGGTACTGTAAGAGTAAGTAATTAGGATGCGAGGGTTTCGCTGTTTTGTAGGTAAAAGTCTGACCACCTATTACAACTTTACTCATCCATCTTATACTTATAACTCTTAAAATGTATGTCAAAAGTGACGTCAAGTGGTTTAAAGCTCTGCCTACCCTGACAGGGACTTAATTTTTTATTTTATTTTATTTAACATCTTTACATCTATCATTACAGTTTATAATGACCAATTCGATAGAGTAGGAACACACCTGAGTGATTAATTAACCTAATACTTATAAATATTCATTTTATAGCTTAACACAGAGTAACCTTTGCGAATTCACTCATAGAGCATGATGTTCTCGGATCTTGGGGGCTACCACTGATTGATGATGTTGATGTCCGTGGAACAATATCGGATGGTCATCCATTGGAGCTTCCCTTATCAAAAGTTTACTAATGATAAATGCTGACGGCTAATGTTTCTCAATTTAAAAGATTTTCGGGCAAAAATATTTTTATGGAGATGCAACTTCGAAGCGTCTTATAAAAACAGAATATTCATAGTAGTATGTAGCTAATAGAAGTGAGTCTTGCATATCAAATAGAGCAATGACACGTTTGGGGCTAAGAGATTCGCGACAGACGCATTTCAGTTCAAACTTATGATTTTTAAATATGTATATGTAGTTTTTTTAATAATGAGATTTAAGCTTTACATCCATTCTAATATTGTAAGATGTGAAAGTGTGTTTGTTTTTTAACCCCCGCAAACCTTTCAGACAGAAGAAACATAGTCAAACAAAATATCATGTAATGGAACTAGGTCGCTTTTTGCTTGGCATGTTCATATTGTCAAACTCGAATGTGTACAGTAGACATTCATAGACATATAAAAAAGATGGTAAAGTCACCCACATAAAATTATATAAGTTTGACGTGTATATCTGTGTGTGACCAAATTGGTTCAGCCGTTTCAAAGTAATAATCTATCGAATGTTGGAGGTGATACAATTATTTTTAATTTTTTAATTATTCCCGGGAGCGAGTGACGACGGATAGTCCTGATTTTTACACAGACAGTTGAGGGACCCAATAATGACATAGGCTAGATTTTAGTATTTTTAAAACGCATACCCGCGTGAGTGACATTCACAAATAATTTTTAAGGAAAGAAAAATATTCGGCGCGAATGGGACTTGAACCCACGACCCCAGGATCAGATCTCCTGGTGCTCTAACCAACTGAGCTATCGTGCCTTCAAGTCAAGCGGCGAAATTTATCATTCCCTTACTAAGCACATACGTCGTGCTTATAGGTTAGCGCCTATAAGCACGACGTATGTGCTTAGTAAGGGAATGAATGTCTCGTACGGAGAACTACAGACTCATATTACTTGTTGCAAAGTAGATTATGACAAGGGCGAAACCTGTTAACGATTATATTTTAGTATTTTTAAAACGCTTACCCGCGTGAGTGACAGATTTCCACGCGAAAGAAGTCGCGGTGGAAAGATAGTTATAAGAAAGGGAAGTACCTTTAAATTTCATAAATCCAACAGAATAAGGCTATTGTACTTAGGTATAGATAAGTATAGCCAAAGGCTTTCTCGCATCCCTACAGCATTGTACTTTGTGCCCATTTAATCACTTAATATATTACGACAACAAAATACTGTTAAATGAATAAAACTAGCAATAAATCCGATTCCACTTTATTTTCCCATTTCTATCACTTAAAGTAACGAGGCTATAAAATCGGCGATATGTTTAGTGCAAGACAAATGTATTCTTGCCTTTGAAAATTTAGTGGCCACTTGGGCATTTCAAATGCATAGAATGTAGCAGGAGATGCGCCGTAGTCTTTCGTAGCTCGTAGCCCGTAGCTCGTAGAGATAAGAGGCAAATAAAATACGTGCTCTATTTATTTAGATTCTATTATAAGTAGTTCTTATTATACTTTCTTATTTTTTTTAATTTTTAAAACAAAAATGAAGAAATCTCTGAATTTGTAATGTATTTGAAGGATATGGATTACGGATTTCGGATGAAAATGAGCAACTTTTTATAAACTGATTGTGCATTTGCATTACCTTCTTTTTTCTTTTAGATTTCATTAATTTCTTTGCTTAGGGAAATATAATAAACTAAGTAAATAAAGAAATGGTGGATCTTTAATGTATACTTTTAACGCCCGACAAAAAAGAGGGGTGTTATCAGTTTGGCTATCGTAACTCTTAAACGGATGGATCGATTTTGATGCGGTTTTTTTTTGTTTGAAAGCTGACGTAATGGTTCTGTTATATCTTATCAAAATTGGTTCAGCCGTTGAATTTTGGGGACAATTATTTTTTTAAATTAGAGTTATACATTAGATATATGATTTTTATGTCTACGAAGTATTTTTCAAAGGTTGTGCCAAATAAGTTGATCTTTCCGGCAGATTGCAGAAGAAGTACGCTCAAAAAAAATATCATCTTAATGAACTAGGTCGCTTTTTGTTTGTCACTGTCAAGCTCGAATGTGTAAGAGTAGACATTCAAAAAGAAAAAAAAAGTTACATAAAAAAAGTCGGTACACACGGCAGCACACCAGGCTATACATACATATTACATATTGACCTTGAAGTCGCCCTTATTTCGCTCGGAATAGCGGCTTTCGTAGTGTAAATAGGTAACCTGACGTGCTGCTATTGTCTATACAAAGGTCTTTGGCGGGAACTCGGCGTGAGCGGTTGCTTTGTCAATTGAATTTTCGTTTTCGGCGTGAAAAAGTTGTTTAATGTGTAATAGTGATAGTGTATTATGCAGTAAATTGACTAAAATTCGTGTAGTGATGAAAAATTCAAGTGATAACAGTGTTTCTGCTCCGTTTGGTACCGACAAAGATCCTCGCGGTTGTGCTTCTCGTCGTAAAACAGTTTTCGTAAAACAGACGCTATCCGGTTTTACGCAGAACATGAGGAGCTTAGGGCTTAGGTTAAGTTGAAGAAAGAAGATTTTTTACTGAAGACATGGCTGTATGGACATAGTTTCCTTTGCCTTTCCTGTAAAGGATAATGTCTATACAAAACAGATAAGGATAAGATCTTTTTTATGCTGACAACAATGTTTTTTCGAATTTAGTTTTGATTACTCACGTCAATCATAATCACATAACCTTACCCAATATTATTTTAGTTTAAGTCTAAGACTTATAAAAATGATATAAATTTGCCAACACATTGATTGATTTCATTTTGAAGTGAAAAAACTTGCAAAATTTTCCAATTTCTTATTTTTAGGGCAAAGTTTATTTTGTTTTAGAAGGGTCATACTGTTTCGAATGATAATAAAGGTGTTAAAATGTATGGAACCACTATTAACACAGTTTTACCATCCGTGGTTCATCATAGTCCAACCAGATTATCCAGTAAGTACCGACCTACAATGTACTGTAGTACACACCTGTTTATGTCAAGTATATCTCTACATGATCTCTAGGTACATACTTAGTTCCATAAGTCCCGCAAGATGACTGAAATGAGGTACTAACTATACTTAACCAATTTCAATTTAATGAGGACCTTATCTTGGATGGATTATAAATAATTGAGGGTAGATAATTACTATACCCACTTACTTATGTAGATACTTATCAAACATACTTACCTATACATATGAAATGAAATCATTTATTATCAGGCACCTAAGGCCCATAGATAAATACCTTACATACTAACATACATATGAAAAATTATGAAACAAAATAAAATAAAACTTACTAACACTATTTCCCGGGTGTTTTTCCGGAGGTGTCTGCAACCGGGAATCTCCCTCGGAAACGGCGGAAAAGCTTTGGAGACGTATTTTTGAAACAATAGAATTCCAATTCGTATACGAATTGACAAGATTTGTATGCGATTGTCATGCGAATCTTGTCAATTCATATGCGAATTGGAATTCTATCGTTTCAAAAATACGTCTCCTGGCCAAAAGCCAAAAACGTGGCGCAAATCGCGATATAAAATAAAAAATAAAATTCCCATGAAATAAGGATTGCGCGACGGTTTTGGGGCTTGTAGTAAAAACCCTACACGACAGTTATCACTTATGTATTATTATGCTACTTTAGGTACGTATTTACGCTTGTGTTACGTATTACGCTTTAGGTACGTATTTACGTGGCGCAAAAATACACTCATGCAAAAGTTTCAAAATTAGCGCCAAAAGTATTTGTCAAACGGAGCTTGATCAAAAACTAAACCTCAAAATTCGTTTTGTAGATTCTTAGTTTCACTGCACTGGAATGTATTCAATAATAATCGCAATTATATTAAAGATATACCTAAGATGCATTTACTAGGTAGTTGAATAAGCTTGTTAATAAAAAAAACTCAAATCAAAAACAAGTTTCTCTAAATCGTTTAATTGTTCAACTCTAACTCTACTCTATTCGGTTTTTGAACAGTCTCGATAGTAGGACAACAGCACATCATGCTATCAAAACTGACAAATTTCTTCAATCAATTTTAAATTGTATGTCTCAGTGTTAGAGTTTACTATCTATTATTGAAATTTGACAGTTTGTGATAACCTGATGTGCCGTTGACTGTACTAGCTAGGAGGAGGAAAAGTGCAGTAGGAGGGTGTTTGTTTTGTTGCGCAAAAAATTGCGTGTATTATTTGATTTACCGCGGCTTACGATGTTATTCTTGCATTAGATAACACGTATACTCTTAATCGTGAAAAAAATGTCGAATAGAGCTCACACGAAGTCTAGAATTAAGGTGTGTAAACCTGTATTTCATCTTCAAGATAAAAAGGCGGACGACGCAATTTTGACCAATGGATTGATCAAATCTGCTAAAAGGACCGGCAATTTGAGTCTTTGCAACAGGGGTCTCGGTTCAGGTGAGCTGTTTTGCAATTTAGTACTTTCCCATAAAAATAAACAAATCGTCAAGGTTATGTTAATTGTATGTCAAGGCTACTATGTCAATAGAAGCAATAAATGACAATGTTATCATTAACAACACCTACCGGAGCGTGTAATTTGATGATTTTTCATGAACCTAACAAATTAGGAGTTTGAAGAAACTACGTTTGGAGTTCTAACATCTACTTCCTTAGTTCAGATTCTTGTTGTGTAATGTGAAATCCTATCTGTAAGATAATGTTAATTATTTTAATTTAAAACGTTATTTTAAAGTTAATGCTACTTTAATTATCGTACTTTTACTTTCCACTTTACACAATACCTTTATATAAGATTTAACATTAATGAATGTTTCTACTCTTAACCAAACACTTCCCTACAGTTCCAGAAAATGTCTGGAAAATTGACGAGTTGGTTGTGGAAGAGAAGAAGATTGTGGATTTCTCTAATATGGATGGTGAGACTTGGTGGAACTCAGAGCCCTTGAAGACCCTCGACCTCTCCTCCAATGTCATCACAAAAATATCACCTGATATTAAATTGCTACAGGAACTTGTTACACTCAAGGTAATCGGCCACTTGGTTTTTTGTAACCTTTTTTTCCATATGTGGAAGTTGATCTGCACTTGATAGTTCATGTTGTCATGCAACATTAAATTACAGTCATTATTGACCAATCAAATACCAATTATGTGACTTTCACAGCAGTAACAATTGATTTTTTACTGTCATTTTTATTTCTTGCATACTATAAACTTTTTGCCAGTAAAATAAATAGAAAATAACTAGTTACCTTCATAAAATGGCTGGTAGAATGCTTTACATAATAGTATTATTATTTTATTATTGAAAAATTTGATAAGGTGTTTATCAATTTTTCACTGAACGTAATGTGCTGGTAAAGCCAACTTAAAGCCTATAGTTATATGTCATACCTATGGAGTTAACCACTTTAAACTTTCGCGCGCTTTTTTTGTGCAAGATTTGTATCGCACGTGCCTTTAACAAGAGTGCGACGGGTTAAATTAGTGAAACTCTAGGGGGTTATTCTCCCCATGAAACTATACAACTTTTCGACTTCTCAAGCAAAGGAAAGTCAGATGATCCTGCAATTTGTATAGAGGCCCAATTTTTTTTCATATTTCTACCTATGTTCCTTAGGGAATCCTGTTGAGTTTCTTTGATTCATTTGATTTCATTTCATTTGAGTTTCTTTGATTCATTGGCTAGCTGATTTAAGGTCACCCAATATAAAAGTAAGCTACTAAAACACATTTCTCTTGTTACAGCTTCACGACAATGCAATAGCGGCACTGCCAGAGGAAATTGGTGAATTAAAAAGCCTTTCTAACCTGAGTTTGAACCACAACAAGTTGAAATCATTGCCGAAAGGTTTCTACAAGCTGACTGAACTTCGATGGCTGAGCTTAGGTTTTAATGAACTTAACAAAATTGACCCTGACTTCGGAGATTTGGTTATGCTTACGTTTTTGGTGAGTATACATGTTAAATTGGTAGTTTTCATTGATTATTAAAACAAATCAAAAACAATTATTTTATATAAAAGAACAGCTCTGTATGCAGCTGAATTCTTTGTTAATTTTATTAATAAGTTATAAGGGATCTGACTGGCTAGTAAAAAAAACTGTATATTTTTGGTTTGGTTTTTATTTGTTCTAGCCTGAGTAGGCAGTCTGAAACTTCTCTAAGAAGTAATTCATGTAGCTGAAATCTACAGGGCTTTAGGTAGATCACTTTCAACCTCTCGGGTGGTAAATCAGTCCATAAAACTGAACAACTTTCCCAAGGAACAAAGGTCGGAATACGAAAAATTTTTTTTAGTTCCCATACAAACTGCGTCAGCTGATAGCGCATTTTGTTTGGGAAGTCAAAATTTTTTTTCATACTTCGACCTTTGCTTTTTGGGAAAGTTGTTCAGTTTCATGGACTGATTTACTACCCGAGAGGTTGAAAGTGATTTACTTAGAGTTCTGTATAGCAAAAAGATAACATTAAAACAATATTAATAGTTAATACTAACTGTATTAAATTTTTAATTCAAACGGTTTGGTTGACGTAACTTAAAATCGGCACTGGGCCGATAGTTTCGATCCTATAATCGTTTAAATTAAGTGTAAAGCTTATGAATCAGTTATTAGTAAAATTGACTGACATGACAGGTAATATAAATGTGAGAGTAAGTTTGTATGTCCTTGTTTGTTTGTTTAAGCAATAGATTGATGTGATGTTTGCACAAAAAGATACTTTTACTCATTCAACAAATTCGCGGGCGAAAAGCTAGTTCTGCGATATTTTAATATAATATCATCTTAAACCTTCCAGGATCTGTCAAACAACAAAATTGCAGTTCTGCCGCCTGGCATGGGTTATCTCATACGATTGGTGGAGCTGAATCTCTCACAAAATCAGCTTCAGGAGTTACCACCTGATATTGTCAATCTTAGAGGTATTAGGGATTTTTTAAATTATTTTATTTAAGTATATTATTAAGTTCTTGCAACTTGTTAAAATAAATCTGATAGTTGTCAAAAGGTAATTCTTATATTTAGAGTCAGTTTCTTAATGCTAGGAGGGGTGTGAAATCATAACATCTTAGTGTTCCACAATTGTTACTTCTTCACGGTCAAACTGCTACAACAAATCTGACAAAATTTGGTATGGAGGTAGCTGACACCCTGGATTAATACATAGGCTAAAAATTCCCACGGGAACGAAGTCCTAGGCGGAAAGCTAGTTTATGATAAAGTTACCTGGTGATCTGGACCGTAAAGGACTTTTTACGGTTCTTGTCACTTGATTCGAATTTGCAGAGATAATTCACTCCGTAAATAATAAATCTGATTTATGTTCTACCTAGCACAAAAAACTGTTAATTTGTAAATAAATTGATGAAAAACTCTATTTCAGATTTAAAGAAACTAGATGTGAGCAACAATAACCTGAAGTTTCTCCCAGCAATGGGGGAGTTAAGGAAAATGGAAATACTGTCTGCGAACCACAATGACATACAAATGCTACCAGATTTCTATGGATGCACTGCTTTGAAGGAAATCTACATAGCCAACAATTATATTAAGGTATTTGAAGTGGTGATAGCCCAGTTGGTAATGAGCCAGACTTGTAATCCGAAGGTTGCGGGTTCAAATCCTGGTGTGGGCCTGTACAACTAAATTCGTTTTTTCTGATCTATGTATGGATTTCTAATTATCACTTGCTCAACTCAACGGTGAAGGAAAACAACATCATGATGAAACCCGCCGTCCAAAAAAATTCATTTTCGAAAGACGAGCGGTCCACCAACCCGCATTGGTTCAGCGTGGTGGACTATGGACTAAATCCCCTTCGTGTTTCGAAGGGAGGCCCGTGCCCCTCGGTGGGGATTTATGTGGGCTGATAAAAAAAATTCATTTGAAATAAACAGTGTCATAAATTTAGATTTATTTTTATTGCACAAACTTGAGACCCTTGAGAGTCTCATGTTGAGACAAAGTTACAAATACAAGCACAAGACGAATAATCTGAAATTAATATTTACGTTAGGCTGTTTTTAACATCGTGCAGAATTTATCACGCAAGTGGGATTGTCGCGTCCCGCTTGCTTATTCCACGCATTACAATAGATATTTGTATGAAAAAGACACTTGCGGGTGTGAAATCCGCACGATATTAAAAACAGCCGTAAACTGACATAGGGAACCATCAAATTAAGAGACTAGACATAACAATCTGTGTTACCTAGTCACGCAATACATTTTCAAAAATTACTTAACTATGGCGTTTTGCTTCAATAGGTTCGTTCTTGAATACAATCTAGCTTAGGGGCAAAGATGTCGTCGAGGATGTAGCAAACTCATCCAGAAGATGCCTATTCACTCGAACTTTAAAGAGATTCGGATTATACAGATGCAGGCAGAAAATTTCATTCCTTAGCAGTGCACAATATGAAAGACTAAGATAATATTATATTTATATTTTTCATTCTATTATTTTTCTATAGTGTTAATCATTTTAGGAAATCACAGAAGAGTTTTGTGACCAAATGCAGCATTTACACGTGTTAAATATTCGCGACAACAAACTGGAGAAGTTGCCGGAGAACGTCTCGCTACTGAAGACATTGAAGCGACTCGATCTCACCAACAACAGTTTGAATAAGTAAGTTTTTTATATTAAACAGCACTAGTAGCCCCATTGTAATGCTATGTACAGACTTAAGCACGTCAGGCACCCATTTGCACTACGAAAGTCGGCGCTATTACAAACGCCATAAGAGCGACATGTATAGCCTGATGTGCTGCCGTGTGTACACAGTGTAGAGCGTAAGGCTTTTTTCTTTCATGTAATATATTTTTTTAAATCAAATTCCTCCGGCCTATTTGGTCTTATTACTTTGGGCCGATGAGTCAATAAACAGACTTTAGCGGACCCGGGAAAATGAAATAGAAAATGGCTTTAGAGAGGAGTTAATTGTTGAGTAGTCGGCAGCGTAAAGAGAGCGAGCGAGAGTGCTCGGTACAGTGGTTTTATACACGGCGTAAGACATCTCAGCAAAAACTGAAACCCTAACTTCAGACCATCATTCTGTATGATTTTCCAGTGAAATTTTTTTCAGGAAAATTTTCAAAACTATTTCATATTTTTTAATTTATTCTGCGTTAAAATTAAATTATTTACTCTAATACACTCCGTTCTCCAATGATACCAGCGTAAAAACACGAAAACCAGCAATGTAAATCGCATTCTGATAGCGGCGCGGTGCGGGGGGAACGCGGTTTTGCGGTACGTTGCGTAGCGCTAAAGTAAGTAAATAACGAAAACTATAACTTGATGTTTTCGGGAAAAAATAATTACTTATTGACGATCCAAGATTTCACCATTTAAGTATTTACTAAGCTATCCCTTATACCCATTGACATACAATAAAACAACTAGATACTCAATCTCAAAGAAACGTCAACCAAAAACTGTCCATTTTTTTTTTGAAGATTTATGGCCTGGATACGAGTCCTCTAAGCCAAGTCCTATTTTGTATTAGACCACTTGATTTAATTTCACATTTTATAAGTTCTTAATAGTGTTCTTTACAAAATTATATAGAGGAAACAGACAGGCTTTCGAACGAACTGACGGATGAGTGAGCAGGATAAAAGAACTGAACAAAAGAATTAAAGAAACCTATCAAAAAGAATGCCCAATCGCAGTGATGGGCATTCATTTGCTGCGGACAGTTGTTTATTGTAGGTCAATGCTTACACCCTGTATCCTGTCTTTTGCAGCGCCCTTTATTCCTACAACGCAATCTATCGGTTACGTCGTGAATTTCAAAATATTACGTGTACGAACATCATTGTGATCTAAGAATCAACTAAAGTGAACAAGCTATCTTAATTCGGGATAAATCCAAGAGATGGCGCTGTGTGTAACAGACTTAGACTTCTTTTTTTGCGGGAAATATCCCGAAAGATACACTTCTTCGAACGTCTACTCTCTAAATGTCAACTTATCTGACCTGTCTGAATGTCTTATTTCAGCGATGGTTATAAATTTACTACCGTCGTTCAAGTAAGTCAATGCAATTTCGCGGTTTGACAACTTATACTTGGCACCTTTTATTACTTAACTGGATTACTGCCCGGGTCTTAGTTCCCGTGGCAATTTCGGGAATTCAACAAATAATCACTCTGGCCATTGGTGAAAACCATATGAAAATCCGTTCAATAGTTTTTGTGTTTATTGCGTTCAGAGAGACAGACACGTCAGGGTACGTATTACAATACCGAAGTATAGAAAACCGAATTTCATAAGACCTATGGACGAAAGACCGAAAATTATATGGCCGAATGTTTATTTGACCGAATGTTTGAAATCCCGAATGTTTGTTTGACCGAAAGTTTGAAATCCCGAAGGTTGAAATACCTATGACTTAATATCCCGAAGGCTAAAATACCGAAGATTGAAATCCCGAAGGCTAAAATCCCGAAGGCTAAAATACCGAAAACTAAAATACCGAATTTGAGATTTCGGTTTATGGACATCCTGTCCATAAAGTTTTCAATAATAAAATGTTTTACTTTGTCTGTTTATATGACAAACGGAACAGCGACGAGTAGGTTTGTTAGTAGCCTAAGTTAGTAGTTAGTAGGTTGTTAGTAGTAGGTTTGGTTAGAACTGCGACCCTAACGCACGAGCCGAGCGAGCGAAGCGAGCGTGCCGCGGCAGCGGCCGGCGAAGTGCCAGAAATGACTGTGGTTGCATTTCAATTTTTATTATTTTGTACATCGATGTTTTTAAACATAGGTATTTCGTGTATCGGTATTTTGAACTTTCGGTCATTTGAACATTGGTATTTTGAACATTCGGTCATTTAAATGTTCGGTCATGTAAACATTGGTATTTTGAACATTCGGTCATTTAAATTCGGTATTTTGAACATTCGGTCATTTAAATATCGGTATTATATGTTTAGTTATATCGTACATCGGCATTCCAACCGTTCGGTATTTCAACTTTCGATGTTTTAAGCGTAGGTTTTTCAACCATCGGTATTTTGAATTTTCGGTATTTTAATACGTACCCACACGTCAATATAGAGTCATATGATTATTACAAGGGACAATTTACAATTTTGAATTAATTAGGTGATGAATTATATTTCTGGTGATCGTTTATTTTATTACATTTGATATTTATTGTTTGGTTATTGTTTTTTTTGTTAGATGGTCATTACTGTGATATGCAGTCTATGCCGTAATGGGACTGCATACCACATACGTTACTGGCTGATCGGAGTTGCTACAAACCACTTTAAAATATCAAGGAGTTAAGTTAAAAAACATTTTATTGATTTACGCCTCCATAAACCACCCTACATACTGATAGAATAAGTCCACCCATGAATGACGCCTTGCCCCGGGTTGCTGTCTCCGTTTCTTTTTTTTTCCAGAACATCATAATTCAATTTTGAATTCAAATTGATACTTGTTGACAGCACTCCGATCAGCCAGTAACGTATGTGGTATGCAGTCCCATTACGGCAAAGACTGCATATCACATTACCTTTAGGATTTTTGCTTTTTTGTGGTCCTTATTCCCTTTAATCGATTTTGTTTCAATCTCCAGGTTGCCTAGAAATCTAGGTCTCTTATCACAGCTACAAAGCATCAGCATGGAAGGCAACAAGCTATCCTTCGTGAGACAGGATGTGATCCGAGGCGGCACCGATAGAATGATGAAATACCTCCGAGATAGAATGACCGAGGAGATAGTATCCGAGACGAGATGCGAAAACCAGTGGCCTGACAAGTAAGTTTATATACATATATATGTATACGTTGTAAACGCTCACACCTATAATCCATAACAAGGTAGGTAGAGCATCAGTGGTTTTAGCGAACTACTTGATGCCATACGTTTGACACAAATTGTGAGGGTTATCAGATAAAACAAGTTGTATAACGGTGAAAAGTGATCAGCCTTTCGCTCATTATACAGCAAAACCCTCGCATCCCACTTACAGACTTTTACTGTATAAGTAGGAAGAGTAAGTAGCATATTCTTAGTTTTTCCTTCACTCCCAATCCAGCGTGGAAGGAGTAAGTTGTGAGTTAGTAATCATTAATTTAAGAAACAATCTACTGTAATTGTAAGATAGTATGTGATCCGAGGCGGCACGGATAGAATGATGAAATACCTCCGAGATAGAATGACTGAGGAGATAGTATCCGAGACGAGATATGCAGACCAGTGTCCTGACAAGTAAGTAGTGAGTTAGTAATTATTAATTTATAAAGAAACAATTTACTGTATTTCTTAGAAAGTATGTGATCCGAGGCAGCATGGATAGAATGATGAAATACCTCCGAGATAGAATGACTGAGGAGATGAGTCATTCTATCTCGGAGGTATCCGAGACGAGATACGAAGACCAGTGGCCTGACAGAGTAAGTTTTAAGTTTTCTGGTATGACCATCCTGACATGGTCAATGGGATTTCGTGAAAATTATGTAGCCTATGTTACTAAGGGATATTGTAGTATTCTAATGTTGAGAGAATTTTTGAAATCGGTCCAGTAGTTTTTCAGTGTATTCTTTACAAACATACAAAAATACAAATCTTTCCTATAAGGTTAGTGTAGATAACCTATATTTGTAAGATAAGTTATGATTCGAGGCACCAAATGAAACACTCGTAGGCCAGTGGCTCTCGCTGATCGGAACCGATCAGGCCATAGTCCACCACGCTGGCCCAATGCGGGTTGGTGGACCGCTCGTCTTTCGAAAACGACGGGCGGATTTCTTCACGATGTTTTCCTTCACCGTTGAGCAAGTGATAATTAGAAATCCGTATATAAATCCGAAAAGACAAATTTAATGGTACAGGCCCGCATCAGGATTTGAAACCGCGACCTGTGGATTACAAGTCTGGCTCATTACCAACTGGACTATCACCGCTACAATTTAGTCGTATGTATATCGTTCCGCCCTCTCATTTTATCATTACGGAACAGTCAGAACGTCACCGTCATGATAAAATATGTCACGCGTCTATGTTAGTTACATTATATACGCTCACGCCTGTAATCCCGTACGGGGTAGACAGAGCACCAGTGGTTCAGAACCACTTGATGCCACGTTTGACATAAATTCTGAGGGTTATAAGATGAAACATGATATATAAAAAAAAAAGCCAAAGCATAAACATAAATATCTTATTTTATATTTGGTATATTTATGTATACACATTAAACATTGAATTCTATTGTAAATACATTCATCTATACATATTTAATTAATTATATTCTATTACTAGTATTTATTAGGACTTTTTATTTTTATATGTTGCATTTTTATTAACTTAAAATTATGTTAGCTCTTGGAGCCAAAATCATTGCGTCTCAAGCTCGCTCGTACTTGGGGCAACTGGCCGAAAACCAGCGTTGCAGTTTGCCTGCAACATGTAGCTGAACCATTGCCCATTCATTGGTGCGGTGCACACACTATGACTCTTGCGCCTACATTGTGTCCTGTGTGTACTTGTGTTTTATATTTGTTGTTGTATTATTATTTCTGTCTGTAATGTAGTGTGTACCTGTGCTTGTGAATAAATTGTATGTCTATGTCTATAATATGTCTATAGTCAGCCTTTCGCCCACAATACAACAAAACCCTCGCGTCTACTGACTTTTACAGTATGCCTGGGAAGAGTTGGCAGCTGGTACGGACGGCCGCACATCAGGTTACCACACGCGTGCACTCTGTGCTGTTGTTATAACAGCGGTTTTACAATGAAAATGGAGTAACCTGATGCGCTGGCCACTGTACATTCTATGTTTTTCTTCCCCTCCCTGTTCACCGTGGAAACGATGTCAATTACGCTGGGTAATTTCGCTACATCCTCGTACAGATCTTTTCCCCGGCGCTAGATTGTGGTCAGTAGCGAGCTCTTTAAAAAAAAGAAATCTTGGTAGTTCTTGCGCAATCCGCAAAAAACCGTGGTTTTTGGCCATTTTTTCGAAATTCCATAACTCTCGTTGTATATTATATAAAGAGATAATTTGAACTAAAAGTAGATATTACATCCTCTAACATGTGTACCAAATTTTAGCTCGATCGCATTTAAACTTTTTGCAAACCGCAGCAAAAACTGAAAAATGGTCCTCTCTTAAAATGGCCCTAAAAAAGTTTGTAGACTACGTAGAGACCTTTGAAACCTCTCATTCTCTTTCCCTAATCCCTTTCTACAATAAGTTTCATAAAGTTTAAGTGAGTGCAATTCCCTAAAACGTTAATCACAAAGAGGACCATTTTTCACTTTAACTTATTTTAAGTAAAATTCTGAATGTTCTATGAAAGTAAAGCAATTTTTGACTTCTTTTATTTTCCAAATCAAACAGATATACGCTAAAGAAGAGCCAAGCTTTAATGTTGATGGGTAAGGATCTGACCGATGTGCCGGAGTCGGTGTTCAAGACGGCCGCCGACGCAGAGGTGCATATTGTCGACATGTCTAAGAATAAGCTCACCACACTACCTTTTGGGTAAGTTAGTCTTTCAATCAGTGTTTTTCAATTCAAATCCTTGTTTTTTACAGAAGGAGACTCAAGTCTTGATCTATACTTAAGTATTGATTGTTTCTTTCTCTCATTATCAAAATGACAAAGACGACTGCTACTTAAGCATAGATCTGAGTCGCGTTCTGTAATACGGACGTTATTTTTTTATCTTCGTACTTCGATCAGTGTTTTTCAATTGAAATCCTTACTTAAAGCCCAATCGGCTTAGATTTCAAGTCGGATTCAATTCCTACAAAAAGTTTTATTGTTTAAATAGCTTTATTTGTTGCCAAATAAGACTATCCTAAGTTTTCCCCCTCGGCGGAGGTGTGCGTAAGTGGTGGGGGGTAAAAATGTACCCCAAAAAGGATATTTTTGCGATTTTTCGGTTATATCTCGTAAAGGACTTACAATATCGAAAACTGTCCTTCATAAAAGTTGGAGGGCATTTAATCTTGCACATGATAAGACCAGATTCATATTTTTTTGACTACCCGTTCTCATGCATTAGCTCATCAAGGTTGGATGAAACGTCAAGCAGGCTAAGCGACCAAGAGTGGCTCCCTAACGACGGATTTGGTCATTCTTTCAGGTGGTGTACTGGCAGGCCCTAAGAACACTCTATGCTTAATATCAGTCCTCGATCTTCTTTTGTTTTCGAGTTATTTAGGATAATGTCAAAAAATTTGGGTATCACTAAAAGTGTCGAATTTTCTAAACTGTTCAAGTTAGATTAACCAACCAAAATCATATCGATTAATAATAAAATAGATAGACTATAAAATGCATACTATTTTATTATTCTAACATGAACAGTTTACAAAATATGACACTTTAAGTGATACTCTGATTAATTTTTTAGAAAAAGAAAAATCGTTTTTTTTTATAATGAAGTTTAAGGATAGAATGCAAGTAAAAATATGCATTTTGTAGTCTATTTTATTATAATTAAATATGATTTTGTTCGGTTAATCTAACTTGAACAGTTTAGAAAATATGACACTTTCAGTGATACCCACATTTTTCGATATTATCCTAAATAACTCAAAAACAAAAGAAGATCGGAGTGTTCTTAGGGCCTGCCAGTATACCACCTGAAGGAATGACCAAATCCGTCGTTAGGAGGCCACTCTTGTTCGCTTATCCTGCTTGACCCTTTATCCAACTTTGATGAGCTAAAGCACGAGAACGGGTAGTCCAAAAAATATGAATCTGGTCTTATCCTACGCAAGATTAAATGCCCGCTAACTTTTATGCAGGACAGTTTTCGATATTGTAAGTCCTTTACGAGATATAACCGAAAAATCTCCAAAATATCCCTTTTTGGGTACATTTTTACCCCCCGCCACTTATGCACACCTCCGCCGAGGGGGAAAACTTAGGATAGTCTTATTTAGCAACAAATAAAGCTATTGAAACAATAAAATCTCTTGTAGGATTTAAATCCGATTTGAATTTTTTGTTGGTTTTATTCTATTGTCCTATTAATGGTTTTTTGAATCAATATTTTTGAACTATTCACACAGAGAACTGCCTCCTATCAATATGGATTGATCAATGTGGCCTAGGATGGCCTAGGCCACGACATCTCAATTTGTTTTGAATCTGAGGTGCCCACGGTCCCATGCGGTAAGACAGGCTCTGTGTCTGGCCGTCTGGTTCGCGACCACCCGCCTACCGAAGTCCAACGCCAAACAGCTTGTTGTGTTTTCTGGGTTAACTCGCTCCATCGTCGACCTACCTTAGTCAAGATTGAGGTCAAAAGTAAACCCTTCTCATAATGAAAAAAAAAAATGTATATTATTAGGATACAAATAAAGTCTGACCTAAAACCCCTTCGTGTTTGGAAGGGAGGCCCGTGCCCCTCGGTGGGGACGTGTATGGGTTGGTAAAGAAGAAGAAGAGAAATTCTGACAGATCTTCTAAGATTTTAGGTCTACCTAGTAACAAATCTTCTAGGTCTACCTAGTAAAACTTCCTCCTCCATTCCAGCGTATTCAAACTCCAAGACACGCTCTCGCAACTGGTGCTATCCTCGAACAATATAACAAGTATACCTCCGGAAATAAGGGAGTGCAAACACCTACAGTTTCTAGACGTCAGCAAGAACTGCCTCTCTGACTTCCCATACGAGCTGGCTGAATTGAAGCACTTGAGGGAATTGGTCATTAATAATAATAGGTAAGACCTTTAAAATTGCTAATAACGTTAAGGCACGGACATCAAGCCTTTGGATGTATGTACAATTACCAGTTAAATAAAATACAAAAATCGTAGTTATGGGGAGATTCTACCATTAAAAAAAAAACTCATAGTCCACACATTTTCTCATATTCCCACAGAAACGAAGCTAGTTGTCAATAACGTTAAGGTACGGACATCAAGTCTGTGGATGCACAATTACCTGTTTTTAAAAATCGTACTTATGGGAAGATTCTACCATAGGGATGTTGACGGTGTTTGATTTTATGAATTATTGTATGTGAAACAAAAAATAATGCTAGAAATATATCAGAAATATCCGAAAACAGCATTAAAATTGGTTTATAAATGAACAAGTTATTAGCATTTATATTAACGTAAGGACTAGCTATCTCGTTTTGTGGGGAGAGCTAGCTATCTCGTTTTTACCTACGCAAACAAATGGCGGTGACGTCACATGTCTGTCAGTGCATCTCTTTTTCGTTGTTTGACAGTTTCCCCCTCTATTAAAATTTAATAGCTTGTAACTTTTTTATTTCTCAATAATTTTCAAAAATTATTTCGGTTTTGGATTTTGGATCCAGGTCCTTTTTAAGATAAACAATAAAAAAAATGTAGTCAACATCCCTATTTAAGTATTTGCTCAGCTGTCCCATACACTTGAATATTTAGATTATTTTAGCGTCAAAGATTTTCTTATAAAAATCTTTAAGGCCAATTATTCAACAAACCCAGTAAGCCAAGTAAAGACTCCGCTTGCCGGTTGGCAACAAACTTCCGACTAAAGGTCGGGTTGATAAAACTAAAGGTAAAACAATAAAATAAAATTGTTTATCAACTAAAGGTTGATATTAAAGGTTGATAAAACAATTATATTTTATTGCTTAAAAATTTCACACCATTACTAGTTCCAGACAATAGAATTAACTAAAAACTAACATCATAATAAGATTAATTTTATTCCCACATTTTGTGGGTTTTTTCTTTTTGCTGTTTGGCAAAATGTGTATCAACTAACCTTGAATAAAAACATTAATTTACATCACAACAATAAAAATATGTTGGATTTATTTTTATTATCGTTGCTAAACGCTGAAATAAAAACAAACTGGTGTTATATCTTCCTGACTTAATTCAAATGTTCTTTTTTTGTTGAGATTACACTTACGCCAAATGTTAGGATCTAAAATAAGAAGTGCTTTAAAATAGAATTAGAGCTCTAAAATTAGAGCTTAAAGTTGGAATAATAAAGAGTTTTACATTTTTTTTGTTGGAAATGTCATATGAGTTCCTCGGGGAAAGTTGTACAGTTTCTTGGAAAGAATCGCTTAAGTTTACAACTAACTAGCTTTCCGCCCGCGGCTCTGCCGGCGTGGACTACAGGTTATATCGTGCCCAACTGTGGGATAAAATGTAGCCTATGTTCTTTCCCAGGCTCTAATCTATCTCTGTATCAAATTTCATCAAAATCGGTTCAGTAGTTTTTTGGCGAAAATGCTGACTTTTAGTCTCAAATATCTTTTTGTCTACTAAAAATATCACAAAAATTAAAACGTACGGCCCTAGTTTTTGGTAAACCTGACACAATACCAAAATTTCCCAGGGATCCGTTGACGTTTAGGGGATGGAATCCATTGACGCCGTTTGTATGGGAAAAAACACTGAGACGATCCTTTTAAGTAAATGGCGATTTATGTATGGGATGACTGTAAATAGTCATAAGTCATCAACTGTAAACTGTAGAAAAATAATAATTTTTATTTCTTTAATAATAAAGCATTAAAACTGGTGGGTTGGGGTCTCCATTTAAGCGAACATAGCCTGTGTTTGGAGGCCCCGCTCTTCAATTGGAACTTACATAAGTAGGCAGTATGGTTTACAATTTATAGATATTGGAGAAACAAACAAGAAATCTTGAGATAGTACTTGGAAAAGACTGCTGGGTGTACGGTAAACAAATCCCAAGTGATACATATAACAGTCATCCTATACATATATCGCCTTCTCAATCGAGGCCAGCTAAACAGGGTTATTTTTAGCACACTAATAACCTCGTAGGAATAGATTACTAACATCATTAACGACAATTTTTTACTTTCATACAAAAAAAGTATTTTAATTTACCGCTCTAAAGCATACAAATTCTATGGACTGTACATGGGCGCCTACTTTACTAGCTTGCTTAAAACAGATGTTAAAAGTGTTAGACACGATAGTGCAATCAAAACTTGAAAATATATTTTTGGCAAATGTTTTGAGTTATGTTAAAAGTCGTAGAACAAAAGTTGTCTCTTATGACGTAAGCATTCTAGACCTATAAGGTTATTGGTGTTACAAATAACCTTATAAACATAGGCCGGTATTACGTATCGATTATCTCTTTCTCTCACAAATGACGAAGACGACTGCTGCTTAAGGCGACTACAGCACCTAAAGTACGATTTTATGATGCGTAGATTATGATGCATTAAATCGAAGGAAAAAATACTACGGTAATATTCAAGACATAAACTAGATAAGTAGTTTGCTGAAAACATGACTTGGCACTTTTGGTTCGATAGAAAAAGCTCACAAAGTCACCTCTAAATACCCAATATTGTGTATCTTTTAAGCTGTAAAAACGATAGTAAAATGTACACAGGAACTTTAATTTACTATCAAAATGTTCGTGATTGAACACTCTCGATAAGTAGCTCACGCATTTTTCGATTTAAGCTGTTACCTTTCCATAAATCTCATTTTTCTAACTTTCAAACATGTTTTAACGCACGCACGCTTTCATAGTAAACTTCGTGTATCGACACTGTTCGCACTGTCGGCCCAGGCCTGTTAAGAGACGGAGATGGCACTATTCCTATGTGTGCTGCCTTTATCAGGTGCTATAGTCGCCTTAAGTATCGATCAGAGTCTGATTCACAATCTGTAATACGGACCTTAATCTTCCTTTCCTTAGGTTCTCCAAAATCCCTCGATGTCTATACGAGTTGGATAACTTGGAGATCCTTTTAGCTTCAGACAACAGGATAGAAGAAATCAACGTATCATCAGATGCACTGGCCAAGATGAAGAAGCTGGCGGTCCTTGACCTCAGGAACAACAGCATTCTGACGGTGCCTCCTGAGCTTGGCAACTTCACGCAACTCAGGTAAGTCTGATGTTTTTTTCTTTAAATTCTTCTTCAAGGCATACAAGAACACAAGGGGTTTCCCTTGTGGGATAAGTCCGTCTTTGTACTGCCCCCCGATCGCGGTAAGTTTGAACGTGTTTACCAAAGCTAAATCGCTCACGTTTGTATTGTATTAAACATTTCTGTTGGTCTTAATACAGAGGAAACGTGAGCGGTTTAGCTTTGGTAAACACTTTCAAACTTACCGCGGTCGGGCGGCTGTTTTTCTTATAATGTGTCTTGTTTAACTTATGCTCATGTAAAATAAAGAATAAATACATACAATTATTGGCGTAATAACAAGTTGCCATCTTGTATACAATTTATTGAAATTAGTAGAGGAAACTAACGAACCAAAAATACCGAAGACATTTCCCTATAAATATCTCAGAAAAGTGTTCCAATGTGACACTTTTCTGAGATATTTATTGGGAAATATTGAGGTATCTTTCTCCAAAAAAATCTCAGGAACATGTCAGTTTAGGACACAATATGTATGGTGTTTTTGGTTAAGTAGTTATTTTATTCTCAATTCGTATTTAATAAGTGTTAAAGTGAGTCGATTAAAAAAAATCAAGATGGCGGCCGGCAACTATTTAAATACCAAACGACTGCACCTTTGCGAACAGACATAAAATCATTTAGTAATTGACATTTTTTAAGTAACACATATATGCTAAAACAAGGTTTCGATAAAAATGTTTATGAAAGCGTTTTGATTTTTCTTATTATTTGTTAAGCCAGGGCGTCATATACTGGTTGAAAAGTCAACCAGTAGCTAGCTAATTTAAAGAAATTAGCTAGCGAAAATTAAGGATGTGAACCAGCCCATGAAACAGAACTATCTCCAAGGAACTAAGGTCCAAATATGAAAAAAAAATTCGCCTCTTGAAATTTTTATTTTGAGAATTTCATATATGTAGGTTCCTTAGACAAAGTTTGCCTTTGCATGAGAAGTCGATATTTTTATTTGGAGAATTTCATATAGGGTCCTTACGCAAAGTTATTCTATTTCATCGTTAAAAGCACTCAGGACATCCATTTTTTTTTGACATAGGACACTGGAGCTGACCGGCAACTGTTTCCGCCAGCCGCGTCATGCTATCCTCGTGAAGGGCACCGATTCTCTCCTCGCCTACCTCAGAGATCGCATTCCTAACTAATCATGTTACTATATACCAAAAAATAAACAAAAAACCAACATTTAAAAATCATTTCCTTATTGGCAAGCGATGCGATAATATTTCCAAGTACAGAGATCATCTAGTTACCGCTTCATTTGTACTCTATGCTGTTATGATATGTACGATTTTGCAATAAAATGCATCTCTCATCAAAATGCATCTAAGAAGGAAAATCTACCCCAATTATTTAAAGCAAAAGCTGTTATCGAGCGTTATCGTTGCTTTGTATAAGCAAAATTTATACTCGTATGAAGATTTCTTGATTGTAATTTAAAGCAGTGAAAGTCTTCTACATGTCTGAAAAGACAAACTCAAATGTAAAAAAAAGCATTTTTTTTCAGATTTTCGTAATAGGTTACATTCCCCGATATCATGCCCTAAGCATAATCATAAAGCATATTACTTAGAAGTAAGAACCTAAGATTTACTCTCTTCGCTCGCTTGCCAGTAAGAAAGACGTCATAATGTCATATGGTTCCTCAATATCCAAATCTAAAAGAAAATGTAAAAGAGAAAGAATTTATGATAAATATAAGTTTCTAGTCGCACTCGTGTGATAAAAGATTCATATAAGGTATCTAGAAATGGTATACACAAACCTGCGGGCCTAATATGCCCATGAGACCTCTCATGAGAATATGGACTTTCGAGCCAACACAAGGAAACTTAGACTCTATTATGATTTCTAGAAGTTTTTATTTCTCTTGCGTTTTGATTTGGACTACATACGTCAATTCTTTAAAAATGGCGTCCAAAAATCGTCATTTTGGCAATTTCTGAGTATTTTAATCAAGTTTTTACGGCGCGTGAGATACAAATCTTGCACACACGGGTACGCAAGAATCGCGCGAAGGTTTAAAATATAGAATTTCAAAGTCGCCAATATCAAGTAACAAGTTTACGGGTTGTAGTGCGTCAGAGCCTCGTCCGTTGATCAGCAGGGTACACAGCTAGTAGGTGAGGATGGAGCATTCTGCCTTCATACACCCCATAAGACATACTCCTTTTAGCATCCAAGATCATGTCTCAATGTCAATCGAACGCAAAAGAAATGCAAACTTCTACTCTTATATTTAAGGTTATGTTTTCCTTGGCAATCAAGTGTCATGAGAGTGAATTCTCATTGCTTATACAGTAGTGCATCTATTCTGTAAGCCTACGATCGTTTCAGAACATCGTATGTCAGTCATCTCTCTCTTGTGCTATACAGATGACAGTGACAGATAGTGACAAGTATCGGTCGTATTTTTGTCGTAGACTGTCTTACTAATAAAATGCACACACTGCGTATAACAAGGTTATACGTCAGCGTATAAATACCTTGTTATACGTAGTGTGTACATTTTTATTAGAAAGATAGTTACTGAATGGATTGTTTGATGTAGTTGTGAATGCACGCACAATGTTTTGTTTGTGAAACGCACAGTTGAATGGGAATTATACTATTTCTATTTTTACTTTTTTTTCATGACAACTCAAATATCAGGCTAAGTAAAGGCGCGTACGTATCCAGTGCACCGTCACCGGGAAAAAAGACGCCGGCGTTATTATTTAGGACACACATTAAATGCCTCATTCATTAACGTTAGTGAAACCCCTGCGGTAGCGTTTAAAGATATTTCTTTACATGTAAGACATGTTTAACACCCTTCCGCGAGGCTCTACACTGTCATTTTAAATTACGTTTATAAATAAGGCGGTATGTGCCCTATTAAAGGTAGAATTTTTGGTTTGTACTACTAGAATTGGAAAATATATACTCGAGTTGTCATGAAGAAAATTAAAATAATACAACTTTAGATAAGTTATAAACTTCTATTAAATGACGAGGGTATGGGTAGTGATTACTAATAATCAGTTACATTAGTAATAAAATAAACCATAGCGTGTTTCAGTGTTACCGAGTGTTTTAGTCATATAAATTGCCATAAGATGCAGCTTATGAAACCAAATATTTTTTGTTTAGTACGTATGTACCTGACTTGTCACCTATTTTGTTAAATGTTTTATTTGTAAAAGATGGATGGATATTTACAAAAGAAAACTAAAGATTATTTATGGATATAAAAGCTGATTTTTTAATCAGTATCCAAATTTTTTGTATGTAAACTTTATGAAAATTTAATAGACCCGTATTTTTTTGTTTCTACGTTTAATATCAATATTTCAAGCTGGATCTTCTGTAGCATGAAAATAACATCGTCCAAATGACTTGAAATTTGGTAATAGTACTCTTCAACACAATTTGTGACACAGGTGTTTCTGCGTTTTACAAAAATCGTCCTCTGAGGGCTAACGCGCACGGGCAACTTTTGTGTCCGTGACTATTTTGACTGTGTTCTTCAGAGTGCTTAAGAAGTCCATGGATATGAATGGAGAGGCGCGCATGTTACAACATTGCAACTGGGTGACATTTTTGTAACCAGCGAAGAAGCCAGTGACAAACTGTCACCGCCCGTTTTGTCACAAAAGTTGCCCGTGCGCGCTAGCCTTAAGACGTTAAAAAGGGGTATCAATGAAAATTTTTGAATAAAAATAAATTATTTTTCTCCTTATTTACGTTCTATCAACGTTATTGACACCGTAAGAAAAATTTGGCTGGTGATTAAAAAGTCACCCTGTATATTTGCATTATATTTGTATTGTGTTCTTTCTGTAATAAGTAATATTTTATAAATTAATTCCTGACTGAAAAAATTAAACACAATCCTGATATAGTATTTACATTAATGAAACACTGTTTTAAATTCAAAATTCTAACCATAAATAATACAAAAAAATATATCCATCATTTCAAAATGTTATTTTTTTCCTGAATGTTACGATAAGTACGTGGTTTTATTATTTATGTTGAAAATGTTAATATTATGACATTGTTATTTTATTGTTTTGCACTTTTCCCACATCGCTTTGTAGTACTGAATTGTAAAAAACATTGGTTGTGAATCGCTAAATTAAATTGAAGCCAAACTCTAAATGTTGCTAAAGTCTTCATAAGGCAAAGAAATTGCCATATTATGTTTGAGCCGTTTTTGTTTTATATAATTTTCTATTTTTTGGGACTTACTATTGTGAGAATTTAATGAAAATGAATCGTATTTCAATGAAACGCTGTATTATGTCTGGGCATAATTTTATATCCATTTTTACTTCAACATATTTTTAAAAATCAGAATATACAGAATATACTATACAAAATATACTATACAGATTAAAGTCAGTATTAAAATTATTTAAAAAAATTTAAGAAAAATTAACGCATATATAAAATCTGTAGTTATAAAAATCTTATTCAGTAAATAATTGTATTTACAGTTAATTGTATGTTTATTGATTTATACATTGGTATAATTAAAAGTATTTCAAGCTTCACACAAAAAATGTAAAGTATTATGGAAATCGTATAAGAAAATAGCAATATGTGGTGAATTAAATTGTGCAATAAAAAGTGTTGATTGACTATATTCAATTGTTTTTAATGATGTAACCTAATAAACAACGGATATCTAAATCTGAATTTCCACCAGAAGTTTCCACCAGAAACATCGAACGTAATGTGGAAAAATGTTTCGTCTTTTCATATACAGCTTGTGTGATCAGTTGATCACTGATCAGTTCGCCATAATATACTCGTAGACACAATTTTAGTAACGTTTTAAAAAATATATATTTAAATACCATATTTACGACGAGAAAGTTATTTCGCTGACTAGGTCTCTTATTTATATTTATTTATATTACGACAAAAAGCATGAAGGCGTGTATACCAAACATCCATTCCACGCTAATAATTGTCCAAAGATTACAAGGCTATTTTGTGGACATGAAACTAGTTCTGCATACATTTTTACACTGATTTACATCGAACGGGCCGCAAAAACAAGTTGGTTTTACAAACTTATTATTGCAGTTAATTAATTTCTTTCTATGGAAAGAAGTTGGTCAGCAAGTTTTTACAAAATCATTGTTGGTTTGTAATACCTAACTTAAACCTAGTTAGAACTAACTGAAACTGCATGAATATGAATAATAATAATATGATGAATAATAATAATATGATGATATGCACTTTATTTTTAGCCGTAACATAAAAATTAAAATAACATAGTGTTATGCTTCAGAATTATTACTGAATGTCTAACATTGTCTAGTACGTTCTACCTACCAATTCAAATTAATACTTTGTGTTGCTCTCTATGCCGCAACACGTCATCTGCTTTATCAAACGTATTGTTCTTAAAATATAGTTCAATTTCCTGCAAAGTCCTCCCCTTTGTCTCTGGTAACCAAATCCAGAAGTAAATTAAACAAGCAGTCAATACTATTCCGTTTAGTAGGAAGGTTCCGTGATAGCCCATTGATTTAAACATATCTGGAGAAAATTTCACTGCTAGAAAGAAAACCATGCTTCCCAAGGTTCCGAATAAAAATACGCAATAACCTTTTATGTCTAATGGGAATATTTCGCTGAACAGGGTCTCTAACACAGGGTACGGACCGGAGTTTACTGTGATGAAGTAAAGTGCTAGAAGCGTACAGTTGATCCAGGGGAAGTATGCGTCCTCTTTCGGTTTGAAATAGATACATGCACTCAGTGTGAACAAAATCACATTAGCTACAGCTCCGCCTGAAAACAACAGCGTTCTCATTTTCATTTTACTGATGAAAAAGGTCGATAAAAGCGCACCTATCATAATGAACCCGTCGACAAGTAACGTGAACAGCAATATGTCGTCTCTCTCAGTTATTTCTTTTAGCATCGTCACTGCTAAGGTACTGAATACAAGCTTGCTAGCTACTGCTCGGTACACGTTTATCATGGTTGCCATTAGTGCAATTTTCCAGATATATTTCTGTTTTAGTGTTTTCATCAAGTATCTGAGGTTTATGAACGACGATTCTTTCATTGTCCTTTTACTTTTCAATTTCTCCAGCTCGATGAGAAGTTCCAGCTCTTTGTGAGAATCAGGTCTGTGACCGTGAAGTGCTTTGAAGGATTCTTCACACTCTTTGTATCTTCCTTTCTCGGCGAGCCATGAAGGACTCTCGACAAAGAAACAAGGTAGTATGGCTGATAGTGCCGTGGGGATTATTCCTATGAGGGCTACAGTACGCCAATGGAATAAGAAGCCTAGAATATGAGCGATCGTTGTGCCTATTGCCGTGCCTCCTGAGTTGACCATGGTAATCCAGAATCCTCTTACGTTAGGAAGTGTGTATTCCGCAGTCGCTACTAAGACGTTGATTACCACTCCCCCAAAAAATATTCCGACTAGAATTCTTGATATCATAAAAGTAGTGTAGTCTTGTGCAAAGTAAACCATGAGCCAGACGCCTATGATGGGCACGCTGACGGCTGTGAGGGCCCGCCGTCGTCCCCACCTCTCTGCTATTACCGATGCTAACGCGAAGCCGCAGATACATGTAGCGTTAATGGTGGCCGCTGAAAAGAATTTTATTGTATTCGATGACTATTTATTAGCAGAGAGTCAAGAGCGAACCCATCTACCTATTACACTATCTACAATAATTGGTCTTTACCTATGAAATTGCCGATTTTTTCTCAAGCTTTATTTTATTCATAATTTATTTGATTGAACAGCTATTACTAAAAAAATTTTTTTATTTAAAACCTTGGCAATATAACGGAGATATTAAATTAAATTAATACATATGTATTTACTTTAGATTTATTTGCTGAAAAAGAAGCTAAAATATAGCTCGTTTCATCCGTTGCCCGTTTCATTGCTAATTTTTGCTGTTCCGTTGTTACAGTTACAACTTTCAATAAAGTAAGTATGACGAAAATTAACTTAATGTTGTCCAAACCTTCCCACAAAATTTTTGCATTCCCGATAAAAATCCAAAAACGTTAGTATGGAAAATTCAGTTTTCCAAAAATATTGTATGAAAAACGGCAATTTCATAGGTATAGACCTATTATTATAAAGAGGAATTTGTATTTTTGTATTAAACGAATAAACTTAAAAACTACTTGATCGATTTCAAAAATTCTTTCACCATTAGGATGCTATATTATTCCTGAGTAACATAGGCTACATAATTTTCCCGGATTCTCACGGGAACAAAGTCCCGAGCTGTTATTAATAAAAACAAGTGAATCTACCAACAGAACCACGTTCCCCATGAAACATACATGTGCCCCGAAACGGGTTTTATTAACTATTCAAATTACCTAATAATTTATTCTAATTTTAGATATTAGCATATTTATTCTGTGATATTAGTCTATCTAAAATTAGAATAAGTATTAGTATTGTTAATTTAATTACATTGATGTAATTAAGTTTTCTGACATTGTATGTTTAATACCTACAGTAATAAATGAATATGGTCAAATAGGAGCAAATGTTTCGAACAACAATTTTTTTCTTCCTTCGACTTATTATATATTCTTTATTGCACAAACACAGTAGGGAAAAAAAAAAACATAAAAAATAGTGTACAAAGGCGAGCTTATCTCTAGAAGAGATCTCTTCCAGCCAACCTAATCGGTGAGAAATAGTGTACGAGACGGGAAGAGAGAATTGCGCACAACGTAAGAAAATACCAAATAAGAGAAGGGCTTATATTATTAATACTTAAATATAATGAAATAAAAATAATATATATACTAACATATATAATACACACGGAATACACTTCGGAATTTAGAAACAAAATTTCTACAAAAAAAAAACAATGACTTACTTAAGTAATTAAATTAATCTTGTAACTTGCTTCGAATTTTTTTTGAGCATAATTTAATTTTTTATCGTGTAGGTAAGTAGGTACTTACCTATAATCAAGGAAGTGGCGCTAGACATTGTAGGGTTTTTTTTTATCTTACATTCTGTCCAAGGGAGTTAAATGTGCCAGCTGTCAACTGCTCCAAGGCAATATTCACTATACCAAGTTTTGCATGACGGTCAGGCCTAGCTGAGACATGTCGCCGGGAGAGATCTCGCATATTTTTAATTTTTTTTTAAACGTTACACACACTCAAAAGCCCAAACTAAGGTTTTTCCCTTGTGTCGTAGGTCCCTTGGAACACGCATAAAGACACACGAACACCCATGACCCGAGAACAAACATTTGCTTTTTACACAAATATTTGCCCCGACTGGGAATCGAACCCAGGACCCGCCGATCAAAGAGGCACTCGACCAAACCGGCCGTCTGATCGATAGCAAATCGTATGTGGCGACAAACAGCAAACTTTCATCGTTTGTGACGGTATACTTTCGCCAAAAAATCTAAAATTTCAGAGTGAAACGCATTAGTTAGCGAGAAATCGACGAAAAACAAATGGTTCAGCCAGCCGGATATCAGGCTGGCTGGACCATTATTTTTTAGGTTTCTCAAAAAGTATTGCATCACGATGCATGAAATTAGCTTAAAATCTCTGTCACATACGCTTCATATTCCTTTTGACCAGGAACGAATCCCGAGAACCCTTCAGGAGCTGAGATTTGATATGCTCGAAAAGTGAAACATCCGGCAGGCTGACTTTTTTTGATTTTTTGGCGAAAGTTTTTTTTTAATTAAACAAATTACATGCCGTTTGAAAGCCCATACACCAACAATGTTTCTATTAAATCCTAAATCTTCATTTTTTTTAAAATGCAGTGAAAAATAAAAAATAAAAACATGATTTACCCCTTTTTGTAATGTTTGAAGGCTCAAAACTTTTTTTCTAGCTGTTTTTTGCATCAAACAATAATTTTGGATGGATCTACCAACAGTCACGACAAAAACAAAAAAAGTATTGCCAGTTTTGTCTATCCTACATAAAGTGATAGGCGTTCAAAGTTTTCAAAATAAAAATATCTATGGGGACTAGGTTAATTTTTTTGGGCTAAGTAGATAGCACCCTACCCTACCTATCCGCTATTTTCTTCTGTACAACGTTCTGCCGAACACCCTGAATAACACTAGCTTTCCAGGCGGGACTTCGTTCCTGTGGGAATTTGGGAAAATTATGGGTCTAATCTATCTTTGTACCAAATTTCATTAAAATCGGTCCAGTTGTTTTTAAGTTTATTCGTTATATACATACAAAAATACAAATCTTTCCTCTTTATAGTATTAGTATAGATTAGTCTAGATGTAGATGTGACGGCAACTCGTCAAGTGGTTTAGAAACCACATATGAATGCTCTGCTTGTCCCGACTGCATGGGACTATAAGCCTGAGTAAGTATGAGACATATCTGAAAGTTTTTACTAGTTTAAAACATATTATATTTGTATGTCTGTCCAAATGTCCATTGTTTTTCCAACTGTTCTCCTCTACAGGCCGAATTTTGAAGGAGATCACATACTAATTTAGTATTTTTAAAACGATTACCCTCGTGATGGATATTCACAAATATACACATCAACACGGTCTAGGGATATTGCACGATTTTTCATACAAAAGAGGTCTGTTTGAGAAGCTACAAAAGCATACTCGAGATACATGGAGCGCTATAATTTTCAGACGAGCAAGTGCTAAACGTGAATTTTCAATTCTAATCAATAAATTTTATTTTACTCGAAATTTGTGAAAACGTGACGAAAATTAAAAAAAAAATTGCGTAAATTCGACCATTTTCATACAAAAAGCAGGCAAAAAGTGTATTTTCATTTCGTTTGTGTTACGTTTTCACAAATATAAAGTAAAACGAAATTTATTGACTAGAATTGAAAATTCAGGTTTAGCACTTGCTCGTCTGAAAATTATAGCCCTCCATATATCTCCAGTATGCTTTTATAGCATCTCAAACAGATCTCTTTTGTATGAAAAATCGTGCAATATCCCTAGACCGTGTTGATGTGTGTATTTTTAGGGAAAGAAAAATGTTCGGTGCAAACATTTTTGCTTCCCAAATTTTTTTTTGTGTATTTATGTGAGGGATAACATAAGCGGCTAAGCGTTTTAAAAAGACAGTAAATAAAAATCGTTAATAGGTTTCGCCCTTGTCATAGGCCCGTATTACAGAAGAAGACTCAAGTCTTGATCTATACTTAAGTATTGATTGTCTCTTCTTCTCACTATCAAAATGACAAATACGACAGCTACTTTAATAAAGATCAGAGTCTGAGTCGCGTTTTGTAATACGGACCTCTAAATAAGTGGTATGAGTCTGTAGTTCTCCTTACGAGACACGCACGACGTTATGTGCTTAGTAAAGGGAATGAGAAATTTCACCTTGTTAAATAGCTCAGTAGGTTGGAGCACCAGGAGATAATCCTGGGGTCGTGGGTTCAATTCCCATTTGAGTCGAACACGTACTAATTGCTGCTTAATTTTACTCACCAATCCAAGAGATCTGATCATCCGTGAGCGGTATGTCGCTGTCGGGAGCACCCAGGGCCGATACCATGCCGGACATCTGACCAAAGATGAAGCCGTCAGACAAGCTGCTCAGCGTCATGCCACTGAGGATCAGCGCCTTTGGACCACACGTATTAATTGTTATGAATTATTATTTAAAATTAAATTACCTACACACGGCTATACATTTTGAGCTTGACGTCGGCCTTATTTCACACATAGTTATAGTTTTCGTAGAGCAAATGGGTAACCTGACTCGCTTACTGCTATCTGTAAATTTACGACCGGATTGGTCCAGTGGCTAATAACGCTGGAGGTTCGATTCCCGATCGGGACAAACGTGTACTTAAGAAGTTTTTTGTATTTTTTTTTGAATAAATATCTAAATTAAGTTATTTACATGAATTAAATAAAATGGCACACACCAAACGCAAAGTTTGCGGTCGCACCATTGTTGTGAGCTCCTACTTTACTGACAGTCTCACACTAACTGCATTTTACATTAATTTTACAAGCAATGATTTACATATAAATTGCTTCATTAATAGCCCGACAAAACTAGAAAAAAATAGTGTCAGAAAACGAATTAAATCGAGTTATTGACGACGCACGTAAACAAAGTGATTTGTGAAGTGTGGATAGGGACCATGTTCAATAACTATTTGCCTTAGATAAAACAAAGCTTCGAGTCAGTGTTAATAAATAAGTTAGATAAGCTAACTAGGTACTTACCATGTTATTAACACTATTTAAAATGGCGCCGATGTGAGAATTATTGTGGGCGGGTATTAAATATAGCAGAATAGATTCACATAGCGGCTACCCTTAAAGCGGGGATATAGGGGGGTTACCTAACAAAGTTAACACAGTTTAACTTTATATACGACGATTCGATGCGTCGTTTGTATCTACGATACATTAAACTTTTGTTGGCGTGGCTATGAGGGTGATTAATTGAATATAGCATAGTAGGAGTACATAGTCACTACCCTTAATACTATCTGCATCTGCCTTATGTAATATTATAAATAATAAATATGTATTAACTTCAAAAATGTTTTACGAAACTTGCCTTTCATGTGAAAGCACTTGAGTTTACGAACACTCTTCAATAATTGAGTATATAACAATGATGTATTACATATGTCATACATCTATACATATAATAAAACTGTAAAGGTCGAATTTCTGTACATAGAAAAAAATGCTAAAAATCGAGTCAGGGGGATGTAAGAAGAGAAATAAAACAAATCCTGATTTTTTTAAAATTTTTTGTTTCTCTGTTTGTCTGTTTGCACGGGCTAATTTCCGAAACTGTTGGATCGATTTAAATGAAATTTTGCATGGTGGTACCTTATATCCCCGGTCAACATTTAGGCTACATAAAATCTCGAAATTTAGCCAGTAAATATAAAACTAACAACAAAAACCCCTAAAAAAATTCAAAGCTAGGTGTTGTTCAGTACATTTTACTCATACCGTAGAGATCAACGTATTTTTGACATTCATGGGCTAAAAGCATGGACATGTTGTTTTTTGAATTTATCTCTTTCGAGAAAGGCAAAGGAATCTGTGCCCATACAGCCAGGTCTTCAATATATGTATTTCTTAGCTATGTCTTCAGTTTATTTCTTTACCCCTCTCATTCTCCGTAAGCCGATAGTGTTTTGTTTACGCAGAACTATGGCGGCGAGAAGCACTGCCGCTGGATCTTTGTCGAAACCAAACAGAGCGGATACGCTGTATCACTTGAATTACTTTTTAACCGACTTCAAAAAGGAGGAGGTATGTTCGAATGTATACAGGGTAGAATTTTGTAATGCCACCTGAAGGGAAAGTACTCTTAATAATGTAGATAGAAAATAATACTCAAAGAAAACATTCCTTTATTTTTGAAAAGAAAGAAAACAGCATTCAAGTATTTTCGAAAATTCGCCTGCCACAACCGGGAATCGAACCGACTAAAATCTGTAAGAATACCCTGTACTTTTATTGCGTCGATCGTTAGGGTCAATTATAAGGATGAAATCTTTCTAACAAACTTGGTAAGTTAAATGAAAGAAAAACCATTAAATCTGTGAAATCCGGACTTATAAATTCAATGAGTCAATACCAACATGCTAAATTCAATGGTTTAATTTAAGATTTCAAAGTTTTCACTCGGCCCTGTCGGAGAAACTAAATGACATTATTCTATCTTCAGGATGTCACTTTTTGAAAACAATGAAACGGCTTATTTTTATTTTTAAGCAAAGTAATCTATGGCCGTACTGCCGGTGTTCTTATTTTTAAAGGCGGGAACTCAATAGAAACTGATAATTAACATTTGTTTTATTAAAACCACTATGAATGTGGTCTATATAGGTTTGATCTATGGCTTTGATATTCTGACATGAAATAAGAGCTATTTATTGATTTTAGCGTAGTATTGCGTATATAGTTAAGCCATGAATAAATATTATAATATGACTATTCTAATAAGTTTCTTAGTTTGGATCAAGCACTGACACCTTTGCTTTTTTCTACAAATTACCATTGAAGGGAAAAGCATAGTCATTTCTAACTTAAATTAAAATGTGTATTGAATCATTTTTACACAATTAACGCAAAGCACAATAAAAGCAGCGTGCCTAGCTGAAATGCACGGGGGTTGTCTTGATACTGACATAGATGACCTGTTTTAGAAACTTTTATTCCACTGAAAATCAAAAATGAGTCCATAATCAGCACTTAGGAATTTGTGTGTCATTTATTGTACTTACCTAAGTAATAGGTCTTTCAACATACAATTTTCGTAAATTTTTTACTCCACATATTTTTATTATATCAAAATTGATTTTCTATACAAAATCTTTACGTTTTTCACAGAAACGCGAAATACAATATTAACCACTTTTTCTGAGATTGTAAAGACAACATAAAACTTTTTAAAGAAGTTTTAGAAGCACCACTAAAGGAGACTCAAGTGTAGAGTTAAGTGTTGATTGTCTATATCTCTCACTATCAAAATAACAAAAACGACTGCTACTTAAGTGTAGATCAGAGTCTGAGTCGCGTTCTGTAATACGGACCTTAATCTATCAAAAGCAGCAAGTGTAACAATGGTATAGAAAATATAAGCGATAGAGGAAACTACTATGTTTGAGCTTTGTTTTCAGATCCAAAGTAATGTATTAAGTATCAACCTAATATGACATAGTTAGCCAAGTATTCAAGTAAAAAATAATTTTAGAAATTGCTGTTTCTTAGTTATCAATAAACGAAAATATGAACGAAATAGTTGCTTTAATAAAAAACGGCAATTCATGTATCTGTAGTTGTGTCAGTGTACAAACTCGGTCTATAAAAATACATACAACACGCAGACGAAGTTGCGGGCATCAGCTAGTACATAATATAATGTATATAAGAAAGTACGTGTTTACTATTCTTACCTTTTACATAAAGATTTGTAAATAAAATAGTACCAAATTGTTAGTTTCTGATTGTAAATCGTGAACTCTTAGAAATCCTTTGGGTGTACGTTGTTTAAAACCATTGTAATAGATAGACCTTGAGTTCAGCTAACTAGAAGACATGTAAGCTTTATGTATCTGTTCATTTGATTTCTATGTGTTTTATGCCATTAAAGTTGACGGACAGAGAAAATCAAACTGATAACGGTTAAAATTCGCGTGGCTTTCACGAGGCTCTCTTTAAAGTATTGCTCCCGCGATGAGACTACTAGCGCCCCTAGTGACGAACCCTTCAGACTTCAGGGCTCTTCTCAGGCGGGGCGGCAGGTCTTCCCTTGCGTGGCTTGGTGGCAGGAGTGTGGTGGCCGCTTCCTGTGCTTTGGCGAGGAGATCCATGAGTGACTTGGTCTCCTCTTCCACTTCGGCTGCTGTGTTTATTGGTCCGACGTTTACTCCTGCCAGTAGGGAGGAGAAGTGTTCCCAGTCGATTCGGCTTCTCTGGGGTCTCTTAATTCAGTCGGGGCGGAGGTCAACAGTGATCAGGATGGGAAGATGTTGATCATCCAGATCATACAGGACCTCTACGCCCACCGGGAAGGGGATGCTAACCGGGAAGGGGAAAAGAGGAGGCTGAACCAGCTGTGGGCACGCACGCGATGCCCAACGGTTAAGCGCGACCTCAATGCCTTGACCCAGCAGCTGTCCGAAGATATAAAAAACCTCAGAGGGCAAGCTTGGGAGAGCCGCATAGACCGGGCGAGGAAGGACGATACTACCTTGTACCACCTTGCTCGCCTGTTGACCACCACCCCGACCCCTACTTGCCCTCTGCTGGACCTCCAAGGACGTAGAAGATATGCCGCAAAGGACAGAGCCGAACTGCTGGCCAACCACCTCGAAACACAGTTCACCCGCAACGAGACAGCACCCTCTTTTGCTGCACACCACACTGCGGTAGAAGACGAAGTTCAAAGACTCCGGGAAGACCCAACACCACCACTCCCGGGCAACAGCTTCGTGCCACCATCTGAGGTAGCGAGAATCATCCGAGGGCTACCTACCAAAAAGGCAGCAGGTCCGGATGGCAACACTACAGTGGCACTGAGGCACCTCCCGAGGAGGGGAATCGCCGCTCTCACCAGGATCTTCAACGGCATCATCCGTACGGGCCACTTTCCCAGCGCTTTGAAGGAAGGCAAGGTCATCTGCCTCCCCAAGCCTGGTAAGGACCGCCGACACCCGGCCAGCTATAGGCCCATAACTCTTCTACCACACCCTGCGAAGCTGTTCGAGCGCCTACTGCTGCGTTGAGTCCGCCCGTTCGTCCAACTAAGGGACGAATAATTCGGATTCCGCAGCGGACACTCCACCACGCTCCAGCTCGCGCGTGTGTTGGACTACATGGCGTCGGAGAGGAACTTCGGGAGACACACGGTCTTTCTCGACATCGAGAAGGCCTTCGACCGTGTGTGGCACGAGGGGCTCCTCTACAAACTGGCTAACAACACATCGCTACGCGGAGATTGCAGAAGGTCCTGGATGTCTTGCCGCGTTGGCTGGACGACTGGAGGATGAAGGTCAACGTTGGTAACACCCAGGCCCTCTTCATCGGGCCCGCCACGCCGTGGACCTCTCCCGAGTTTGCTACCCCGGAGGGACCCGCTTCACCCATGACGTCGAGCCCATACGTCGAGATCATGGACGAGCGCGGTGAGCACATCACCCCTGTGTCCGACTTGAGTCGGACATAGTGATGGTATCGCGGCTGTGTGCTGAAGGCGTTGACCAACCTGGTGGTCACACTCCCCCCGCCCGCCAAAAGCAGAAGGAGCGCAAGGAGGGCGCCTCACCACCCGCCGTAGCCGCCAAGCGCCCACAGCATGCCCACGTCCCACTACACCCGAGGGACCCCCGACGCAGTCGGTCGGTAAGTACCGGGCGAAAGCCCGTGACTGCATTACCGGCACCTCAGCATGCACCCCGCCCGCCTGGCCCTCCGGCGACGAGGCAGGGGCCTCAGCAGCCAATGCCCCCCACCTCCTCAGCCTCCTAAGCTGCTGCGCGAGAAGCGGGACTCGCGCACCCCAACCCCTGCGGCTAGACCCAGCGCACCCACGGGCGATACGCCGCCCGTCGTCCGCCTCGCCGCTCCCTAAGCAGCAGAGGGCTGAGGCTCCGGGCCCCCGGACCACCATTCTCCCTCACTGGCCCAAGTGGCCTCAGGTACGCGCAGGGCCGTCTTCCAGCCCTGCAGCGCCCCCCGCGCCTATACTGGCGCGCCCGCCGCCAGTGCCGCAAACCGCCGCCCCAGCGAGGGCCCCCGGGCCTATGTGGGATAGTGAGGCCTGCCGCGTCCTACGCGGGCACACTCACCGCCCCACCGCCTCCTCCCCCCCCGACGCCGTCTGCAGAACACCACTGCAGCGACCACCGCAGCGACCACCACCACCACTGCCGCCGCCGCCAGCGCCGCCGCCGCCAGCGCCGCTGCCGTGCCGAAAGGGCACTACCCGCCACTCGTGGTGAAAAAGTTGCCCAATTGGACGGTACACTTTGCGGCGTTGGCTGAACAACTGGGCCATCCGCCATACGCCCGCCCCTACGGCGAGGGCGACCGTTTCACCCCGACAGAGGGCGACGAGTACCGGCTCATCCAAGCCTACCTCTCCAAACTGGAGAGGGAGGGAGGGGTGAGCTGGTTTACCTACACACCGCCGGAGGAAAGGGGCCTCAAGGTGGCCATACGTGGCCTCCCAGCCACCACATATCCAGAGGACATCCGACGGGCCCTCGAAGGTAAGGGCTTCGCGGTGCTGCATGTGCGACACATCCGGGCCCGCGCAGGGCGCCCCGGGTGTTTGTTCCATGCAGCCCTCGCGAAGACTCCCAACTTAATCCCCGGCATATACTCCATCATGGAGCTCCTTTATATGCCGGGGATCAAGATCGAGGCTTGGAGGGAGAAGAAGGGCCATCACACAAAAAAGTATCACATTAGATACAGGATTTGTATTTTTTGTGAGGTATGAATTGCATTTTTCAGAAATGTTTTTATTAAATCAGGATTTGCAGGTATGAAAACTTCAATTATTTTCTTTTTGCTGTTTGAATTGTCAATTATTTTACTTTCATCTTTAAACCATTTATTATTATTATCAATTGATTGGATTTTAAATCTATTGCTTCGTCTAGAACTGGTAGAATTGTTGTAGGGTCTGTTTCCCCACAAGGATATGTTGTTTGTTTGCGATCAATAAATGAGCGGGAAATGTTAAATGAGTGAAACACGCGCGATTCACTCGAATGCTTTATTGTCACTGTTTTTAGTCTATAGTACAATGTATAGGTAAGTATAATATAATATAGTAAGTAAAACGTAATGTAAGGAGCTCGCTCCTACATGCTGCCGAATTAAGGTGAAGTCTGTTTATCTCGGCGAGTAAGCTCGCGCCGCAACGTCGCTGGCGCTGGTGTCCGATCGGCGGCCGGGGTGCGTCCCACCTCCTGCAGCTCCACTTCTTCTATTGGGATTTCTCTTCTGTTGGTTTTGAACCGCTTGCGGTATATCACTGCAACGATGATTGTTAGCACTAAAATTACTATAAGTGCATAAACAACATGTGATGTGTAAATATCTTTAAGAATGTCAAAATCATTGTTAGTGTAATAAGGAGCAGATTGGTCATCCTCTTGTTCTAGAAGATCGTTGTTAGACTCGTACTCACTCCATAAGTTCTCCAAGGTTTCCACTCGTGTCCTCAGATACTCGGAAGTTTTCCGCGAAGCAGAATCCTTTTTGAAATTGTTTACGATCGTCTCGATGCTAGCCCCAATCTGGGCTTGTCGCTCCAGTAAAGCCTTCATGACGAAGAGGATCCAATTATATTGTGTTCGTTGTTCAATGGTTGAAGAGTGCGTTGATGGACGTATGTGAGTGCTGAATCACAGTGAGATCTGTGTATCTGTACCTTTTCCGTAATCGTAGAGCGCCGTCTCAATCTGACAGGTGAGACCCGCTGGTGGGAGGCCTATCAGACCGATCGCATAATTACAAAAAATAGCACAAATACACTGCACTTTCACTTCAAACCAAAATGTCGCTATCCAAAATAGTCCAAAGACTAAAACGTAAGCTCGAAGGACCAAAATGTAGGGTCTGTTTCCCCACAAGGATATGTTGTTTGTTTGCGATCACTAAATGAGCGGGAAATGTTAAATGAGTGAAACACGCGCGATGCGCTTGAATGCTTTATTGTCACTGTTTTTAGTCTATAGTACAATGTATAGGTAAGTATAATATAATATAGTAAGTAAAACGTAATGTAAGGAGCTCGCTCCTACAATTATATTTAGGTATATCATTTTCGACTTCTTCTATATCCTTAGTGTCTGCTTCTGAGGCTGTTACTGTTCTTTCAGACATTATTTCGTAGTCAGGTTCATTAGTTGCTGAAGTGGATGCCATTTCATTGATTGCGAGAGTGTTTAGTTGTATACGCGAAAGAGCATCTGCGTTTGTATTTTGTGTTACTTCGAAATCGTATTCTTGAAGTCTAAGACGCCATCTTGTTAATTTACTATTTGGTTCTTTTAAAGAATATAACCATGCAAGAATACCTAACCATGCAAGAATAACCATGCAAGAGGTATATACTTTGAATTTTCTGCCATAAAGGTAAGGTCGAAAGTATCTAACTGCCCATAAAACTGCGATTGATTCCTTTTCTATAGTGGTGTATTTTTGTTCTGTTGGATTTAAGGTGCGGCTTGCAAAAGCTAGTTAAGTAATAAGACCTCCTTTACCACCTTTCCTAGAAAACATTAGCCTAAGACCCTGACAGAGGATTAAGGCAATTAACTAACTTTGTATTTTACGACTCTTTGACATTTAGTCATGGTCTACAACTCTATATTAATATTTTTAGTACTTATTGGAAATGCCATGTGTCACAATTGCATACGTGATCCTAGCTAAAAAACCAGATTAGTTACGCATTTATGAACCTAGTATATAAGGAGCTGCGTCTCCATACACCATCATTCTGCTGCCAACATCTGTAACAGTAACTCAACTATACAGTCTTGTAAATCCTGAAATAAAGCTCAATCATCAAAAGAACAAGTTTTATTGAAAAAGCCACGACGTTCCCGACGGTGACTAGAAGATAACTGGCGCGGTAGGTAGGATCTGCGGATAACTATTTCAGGTCAGCCACTGAAATAAATCAAGTAAGTGAATCCTGAAGAGTTAAAAGCTTTTTAGAAGAACTGCAGAAACTTGATCCTACAAAGAAAAATTTGTTTACTTCAAAACCCGCCAGGGAATAGAGCAAAAACGACACACTTCAGCAGCAGAATCGGGAGGATCCATACTGTTATCCTCCCTTAACAAATAATTTCGGATTGTTTCTGAAACATTTTTTTTTATGCTCGAAGCCGCTTAAAGCCGCTCGAAGCCGTAAAAAGCTAACCTGCAGAAAGCGAAGCTAATAAAGCGAATTAATAAAGCAAAAGCGAATCAATGTTTTTGAAATTAAATACTTCAAATAAAAATGAAATGAATAATGAAAATTTTAACAACGACCCGGCCGGACAACGTCAGCAACCAAGAAATCCTGAAGGAATTAAACTTATTTTGCGCGCAATACTAAATCAATTGTCATATATTGTGAAAGCTGTACAAGAATTGTATTCTTACATTACACGCTCGAATCTGACCTATTCTCTTACATTTTAAACGCAGTGTTATATAAACTTTTCGGCTTAAAAATAAACGCTTTAAATTGCCATTAACTAAAACTTACAATCAAACAAATCCTTGCACAAGCTGCCGTGCGTATAGTCGCAGAACATGCTAGGGAACATTATACGAACGAACGTGAGAGGCTCAACGCATCCGCCCGCGAACGAGAAGAAATTCCTGCAGCTCAACCATTGAGGAGCCTCCTCCATCATATTCACCGGGAGCTCATTATGTAGATTCGGAAAATGAAAATTATAACTTACCAGGACTTTCATCCCATCAACCGCATTATGCTTCACCTGAATATGTTCTCGCAAACCTGGTTGTCTAAGAATTAACTATTCCAACTGACCTAATTCCAAAATTCAACGGAAATACTGAACTCATAAATATGTTCATAAAAAAGTGTGAATACGTAATTCAGAAGTATAATAATAGACCAGGTGATTATGCACATATTGTACAAACGATTACAAGCCGTTTAACGGGCAAAGCCGCTGCATTAATACTTAAGGGAAAATGACCATGTCACAAAAGATTTTGAAACCTTTAAGAAATTTCTAATTCAACACTTCGGAGATCAAAGATCGGAACAATGTTTAGTTCTCGAACTAGAAGGTTTAGTAATGTACAGAAATGAAACATTTCAAGAATTCTGTAACTGAATTCATTCAGTAAGAAGTAACGTATTTGCAAAAATCATAGCCAGTAGCGACTTAATTACCCAAGCCACCAAAAAATGTATTTACCGCATTAAATGTGTTTCTTTATAGTCTACCGAGTGATTTGATACGCGTATTAAGATTAAAAGCTCCTAAAACCTAGGAACAAGCTTTAGAATTCGTATTAGAAGAAGAAAACTTTGTGAAACAATACCATCTAAGGCAGGGGTGGCCAACCGGTCGTTTGCTACTGTTAGTCCAGTCGATCGTGGCAAGGTCAAAAAAAAATCAGATTTATGTTTTTTATCTTAATATAATAAAAAAATACTACAAGATTGAAGAAGTATGTAATTGGTAGATCGCACAGGGTTTCGTTAGTAAACAGGAGATCTTGTGTATAATCAAGTTGGCCACCCCTGATCTAAGAAATAGAATTACTAGAAATACTATGCAACCTTCCGGGAACATCTTTTTACGATTTCTGTAACAATTATTATAACAATCAACGTAATCAGCACAATCGATTTAATCCATGTAACCAACCCAACCAGGGTAATCAATCGAACCAACCGACACAATCAAATCAAACTAATGAATCAAACCAACCTAATCAGGGTAACCGTAGAACACTAGATGAGATTTTCTCAGGTCCTCCTCTAACAGTAGAAGAGTGCACGCCTAGACCAAGACAAAATCGTGTGAACTATCACTGTCGGGCTGATGTCCCACAGCCAAGTACATCAAACACCCAAGAGACAGCTCAACAAATAGCAAATTTTCGAGTAGAGGCCTTGGACTTGACACAGAGAGAGCAAATCCAAATTTAGAATCGCTACCTTACATAATTATTCTGGAAATTAATGCAATATTTTTACTGGACACAGAAAGCACGCGTTCATTCTTGAGCAATAAAATGATTAACCAGTATTTTAATATATTCAAAAACGTAGAGCCATTCAACATCATAAACACTCACGGGATTAGTAAGCATAACGAAGTAATTCATATACAGTTATTTAAAATACTCCAGTTAATTTTATTCATAAATTCTATATTTACGATATTGATGACGCTTACGATGGTTTAACCCTCGGCATACCAGGTGAAAATTTGTAACATGCCATACAAGGTGGGGTCTGACATACCCTAACAAAATGGTCGCTGTAATCAGATAGGAATAGGGGAACTGAATTATTATTGCATATTTTTGAAATTGAACATAACCTGTGTAGCACTATATATAAAAAAAATGAAAAAGTTTAAATGGTTTGTTGAAAAAGGGTAGCGAAAATGCCATCTTCTGACTACTAATTTAGACTTGAAATCACCCTAAGAATTGATAATTACCTATGTTTGTAATTAAACTGACTAAATTTAAAAAAATTGAACAACGATGATACATCTTTAAATTTTTACTTCAATCTCGAGGTAGGAGTTCTTTAGTTCGCCATAATTGCATTTTGTATATGCTCAAATAACAACAATTCTAAACAAAAACGCATCTAGAGCCCTAAAAAACGCACGCACCACTAAACTAATGGTACTTGCCAGTGTAAGAACGTCGCAACTCCAGCTACTGAGAGCTTCAGATTCCGCGCACGAAAATTTTTGAAAATATATCGATTTTTCACCGCCTGGGGTTTATTAGACCCCACCTGGTATGCGGAGGGTTAATAGGCATGGATTTATTAAGAAGATTACAAGCAATAATTAATATTCAAAAGCAAATGTTAGTCACACCTCATGTGCAAATCCCATTAAATCCTAAAGAAATAACACCTATTTCCACTATTATACTTGAACCGCGTACCGAACAAAGAATAATTGTCCCAACAACACTAAAAAATGGAAAAGGAATTTTATCTTTTACAAAATTTTATGAAGGAGTACGAAAGCCTACCGCTTTAGTTAAATGCATGAATGGATATGCTAGTACAGTAATCCAGAATACATCTGTTAAACTTATAACAATTAAAATTGAACATCTTTTCGAAATTGAACCCTATAGAAATAATATGTGTCAGGTTAATTATTTTCCTGAATACGACGAATTGCTCCTTGAAAATTTACAAAAACTAAGAATAGACCATATGAACAATGAAGAAAAACACGCGATTAATCAGATATGCTATGAATATAGAGATTTGTTCTTCAATGAAAAGATCCCTTTGACTTTTACAAATACAATTAAACATAAAATCCGAACAAAAAATGAAGATTCCATATATATTAGACCTTACTGACAACCACCTGTACAAAATCAAGAAGTTAAGAATTACTGAAAAATAACCTAATTAAGCTCATTTTTTATCCATGGAGCGCACCAGTACATCTTGTTCCAAAGAAACTTGATGCCAGTGGCGAAAGAAAATTTTGAATGGTTATAGACTACAGAAAACTTAATGAAATCACACTAGATGACAAATATCCTCTACCAAACATAAGTGACATTTTTGATAAATTAGGGAATAGCACCTATTTTACTACATTAGATCTTGCGTCTACATTAGATTTTACTACATTAGACCACCAAATAGAGGTTGAAGAGACAGACTAGCCTAAAACAGCATTTAGTACCCAACAATTAAAAACAGCACCTGCGACATTTCAGAGAACTATGGATAACATTCTAAGAGGACTACAAGGAGTCCACTGTCTAGTTTATTTGAACGATATAATAATCTTCTCTACCACCCTTCCAGAACATTTACAAAAACTCAAAAAGGTCTTTGAAGCTCTTAGAAAAGCAAATCTAAAAATAAAAATTAGACAAAACCGAATTCCTAAGAAAAGAAGTATTATTTATATTTAGGACACACAATTACAAAAGATGGACTTAAGCCAAACGATGATAAAGTAAAAGCAGTGTTAAACTACCCTCTACCAAAAAATGTGAAAGGCATAAAATCATTTCTAGAACTAGTCGGCTATTATCGCAAATTTATTAAAGATTTCGCAAAGATAACTAAACCAATGATAGAATTGTTAAAAAAGAATAGAAAATTCGTTATAACAGAAGAATTTATTCTCAATACTCAATATTTTATTACATCCATAGGTTTTACATTTATAAGCATTCGAAACTTGTAAAAACTCTTAACAAATGCCCCATTATTACAGTATCCTGATTTCGATAAAGAGTTTATTCTCACTACTGATGCATCTTATTTTGCCGTAGGTGCAGTTCTTTCTCAAGGCACCATCGGGAATGATAAACCAATAGCTTTCGCAAGCCGCACCTTAAATCAAACAGAACAAAAATACAGCACTATAGAAAAGGAATTAATCGCAGTTTTATGGGCAGTTAGATACTTTCGACCTTACCTTTATGGCAGAAAAATCAAAGTTTATTTTGATCATAGACCTCTTGCATGGTTATATTCTTTAAAAGAACCAAATAGTAAATTAACAAGATGGCGTCTTAGACTTCAAGAACACGATTTCGAAGTAACACAAAATACAAACGCAGATGCTCTTTCGCGTGTACAACTAAACACTCTCGTAATTAATGAAATGGCATCCACTTCAGCAAATAATGAACCTGATTACAAAATAATGTCTGAAAGAACAGTAACAGCCTCAAAAGCAGACACTATGTAAATAGAAGAAGTCGAAAATGATATAAATATAATTCTACCAGTTCTAGACGAAGCAATAGATTTAAAATCCAATCAATTGATAATAAACCAATGCTTTAAAGATGAAACTAAAATAATTGACAATTCAAACAGCAAAAAGAAAATAATTAAAGTTTTTATACCTGAAAATCCTGATTTAATAAAAACATTTCTGAAAAACAACATCATACCTCACAAAAAATATTTTATCTTTTTCCACACATCAGATTTACGAATTTTGTTTAACGAGATTATATCAGAAATATTTGATAAAGACGTACTCCATACGAATGAATGAATGAATGAATGTACATAAAGAATAGCAGTAATTGAAGATGAACAATAACAGAAAGAAATAGTTTTGAAATATCATGAAGGTAAAACTAGTCACAGAGGAATTAATGAAACTTTTGCTAAACTAAAAAGAAATTATTATTGTCCAAATATGAAAGAAATAATAACAGCAATAATTAATAATTGCAATCTATGCTAGAAAATGAAATATGATAGGAAACCACTTAAACCACTAATTCAATTAACCCAAATTCAATTCAGGCCATTTAAAGAAATCTTTATTGATTTAGTTAAATTTGAAGGTAACACATATTTAACCGCTGTAGACACATTTAGTAAAATAGGACTAGCCGTCAAAATCCAAAATAGATCCACACCAGAATAGATCCCCTTTTTATATTTCAGATAACAAAATCAAGCGAATAATGTAAGAATACAATTCTTGTACAGTTTTCACAATATATGACAATTGATTTAGTATTGCGCGCAAAATAAGTTTAATTCCTTCAGGATTTCTTGGTTGCTGACGTTGTCCGGCCGGGTCGTTGTTAAAATTTTCATTATTCATTTCATTTTTATTAGAAATATTTAATTTCAAAAATATTGATTCGCTTTTGCTTTATTAATTCGCTTTATTAGCTTCGCTTTCTGCAGGTTAGCTTTTTACGGCTTCGAGCGGCTTTAAGCGGCTTCGAGCATTAAAAAAAATGTTTCAGAAACAATCCGAAATTATTTGTTAAGGGAGGATAACAGTATGGATCCTCCCGATTCTACTGCTGAAGTGTGTCGTTTTTGCTCTATTCCCTGGCGGTTTTTGAAGTAAACAATTTTTTCTTTGTAGGATCAACTTTCTGCAGTTCTTCTTAAAATCTTTTAACTCTTCAGGATTCACTTACTTGATTTATTTCAGTGGCTGACCTGAAATAGTTATCCGCAGATCCTACCTACCGCGCCAGTTATCTTCTAGTCACCGTCGGGAACGTCGTGGCTTTTTCAATAAAACTTGTTCTTATGATGATTGAGCTTTATTTCAGGATTTACAAGACTGTATAGTTGAGTTACTGTTACAGATATTGGCAGCAGAATGATGGTGTATGGAGACGCAGCTCCTTATATACTAGGTTCATCAATGCGTAACTAATCCGGTTTTCTAGCTAGGATCACGTATGCAATTGTGACACATGGCATTTCCAATAAGTAGTAAAAATATTATTATAGAGTTGTAGACCATGACTAAATGTCAAAGAGTCGTAAAATACAAAGTTAGTTAATTGCCTTAATCCTCTGTCAGGGTCTTAGGCTAATGGTTTCTAGGAAAATTGGTAAAGGAGGTTTTATTACTTAACTAAGTATTACAAAACGTAATATTATTTGAAATGCACTCTAGTTTTTTTTTCAGTAAAGAGTTTTTGACGTTTTATAAGAAAAGAGATTGTTTTATCGCGGAGTTTTACTAAGCTTGATTTGTAAAATACTATGAAAATCCATTACAGAACAAGCGTAGTTAGTCGTACTTAAGTGATTTTATAAATGGAACATGGAACGTTTTCTAGAAAAAAAAACATTTAAATCATATTTAATGCAATTTATGTAGATTTAACGTATTGGCAATGCCCCAGTGTTGCGCAGTCCGGTTTTGCTCGGAAATAAGTAAGTTTCCGAAAGATAAAACTGTCTCAAAGCAGTGGTTGGTAGCGATTCGCAGGGTCAACTATGTCCCTTCAAAACATTCACGTATCACATATCAGATACCTATACACAATACATAAATACACACAGACACAACAAACACACAAAACAAACATCTATGTTCATCACATGTTTGTTCTTGTTGAGAATTAAACCCATAACCTTTAGCGCTGAAGCCATATTAAATGGAATATATACATATAGTGTATATCCTTACTTTTTTTTTTCTGTCCGTCCGTCTGTCCGTCCGTCTTTCACGCCTAAAGCTGAACCGATTTTGATGAACTTTGGTACAGAGATAGATTAGAGCCTAAAAAAGGAGATAGGCTACAGTTATCCCACAGTTGGGCACGATATAACCTGTAGTCCACGCGGGTGGAGCCGCGGGCGGAAAGCTATTATGATAAATAATGCTTTCGCGTTTTCAGAGTGGACTTGGCATCTATGGATAAGGAAATTATTTTGTGTTCATGTCGCTAGAGCCACTAAATATGCATTTATTATCATACTAGCTTTCCACGCGGGACTTCGTTCCCGTGGGAGTTTGGGAAAATTATGTAGCCTGTGTTAATTTAAGGTGTCAGCTAACTCCTTAATAAATTTTATCAAAATCGGTCCAACCCTTCTCGAGTAATATGAGTGTTGAAACCAACCCGACTTTGTTTTAAGTATATATTAAGACAAGCTTTCCGCCCGGGACTTCGTTCCCGTAAAAAATTGGGAAAATTAGATAGCCTATGTATTAATATAGGGTGTTAGCTACTTTCACACCAAATTTTATCAAAATAGGTTCAGCCGTTCTCAAGTTATAATTATTTGAACAAACCCGACTTTGTTTTATATATTAAGAATATTGTAGCCCAGAGACCTCACGCTACACCAGCGCCCCTAGCGGCGAATTCATACGCGATAGCCCTCATTGCCTTAATCCTCTGTCAGGGTCTTAGGCTGATGGTTTCTAGGAAAAGTGGTAAAGGAGGTCTTATTACTTAACTAAGTATTAAAAAACGTAATATTATTTGAAATGCACTCTAGTTTTTTAACCGACTTCAAAAAAAGGAGGAGGTTATCAATTCGGGTGTTTTTTTTTTGTTATGTTTGTTACCTCAAACTCCGTCATTTGTAAACCGATTTTAAAATTTTTTTTTTTAGTTCGGAAGCATCTACTTCCAGATTGGTCCCATAAAATTTTTATCGAAATCGCTTCAGTAGTTTAGGTCATAAATAAAAAAAAAACAGAAATTTACGGTCATATATGTGGATGATAATAGGTCATCAATGTGAACGAAGCAAAAACGAAGTAGTTCCCTGAGACTTTTAAGTTGTTTTTTGGGGCTCCTTTGTGGGGATCTACCGTTTAGTGACCGATAGCGTATATTACCACCACACATCTTCCCTGCTGTCTGGTAATCGGTTGATAATATCACCCACCACCCCATATATTTCATGCCATCTGGCGATAGGTTTGAGAATTGTCCGGTTTGGTCGAGTTTGACGGCCGGTTTGGTCGAGTGGTAGTGACGCTGCCTCTCGATCGGCGGGTCCTGGGTTCGATTCCCAGTCGGGGCAAATATTTGTGTAAAAAGCAGATGTTTGTTCTCGGGTCATGGGTGTTTGTGTCTGTCTTTGTGTGTTCCAAGGGACCCACGACACAAGGGAAAACCTTAATGTGGGCCTTTGAGTGTGAAGCGTTTGTTTTTTTTTTTAATTGTACTACCCCGTATCTTTCTTGCCATCTTGCGACTGGTTATGAATATCACCACCTCATATCTTTCCGTGGGGTAAAAGTAATTGATCACTATATCGCTCTTTAATCTCGAGTGATTTAGTGCTTTATAATAAACTAGCTTTCCGCCCGGTGCTCCACCCGCGTGGACTATAGGTTTTATCGTGCCCAACTGTGGGATAAAATGTAGCTTATGTCCTTTCCCAGACCCTAATCTATCTCTGTACCAAATTTCATCAAAATCGGTTCAGTAGTTTAGGCGTGAAAGACGGACAGACAGACAGAGTTACTTTCGCATTTATAATATTAGTATGGATCTACGAGGGAGTTATATGAATGATAAACGATAACCTTTAAAAAGAATAAAATAAAATATTTTTAACAAAAATTGACCCGCCTTCAAAAAGGGTGAAATAATTTTTAAAGCTATGTTCACGAGTAGGTAAAGTAGTGGTTACGGGTAAAACAGCAAATAGGTGAATTCATAGCGGAATATGGTAAATAGAGAGGAATTTTTTTTTACGTCGGCGCCGGTTCGAACAGGACCTAGTTTAATGAAATAAATATTCGCACAAGCTTTTTGGCAGTATAAAAACTAAGATAGTTATGCCATGCGAGTAATTATTCGGTGCCGACGTCAAAAAAAAATCCTCTCTATTTACCATATTCCCCTATGAATTCACCTATTTGCTGTTTTACCCTTAACCACTACTTTACTTGTGAACATAGCTTTAAAAAATTATTTCACCCTTTTTGAAGGCGGGTCAATTTTTTGTTAAAAATATTTTATTTTCAGTAAAGAGTTTTTGACGTTTTATAAGAAAATAGATTTTTTCATCACGGAGTTTTGCTAAGCTTGATTTGTAAAATACTATGAAAATCCATTACAGAACAAGCGTAGTTGGTCGTTATTGATTTTGAAAATGGAACATGGAACGTTTTCTAGAAACAATGCATTTTTAACTGCAAATGCCATCTTTCAGAGTCTCTTTGCACAGCCAAAAATCTTAGTTGCTGAGCATGATGATGTAAAGAAAATTACCTTTTAATAATTGAAAAAAGCAATTTAAATCTATACACGGCATAAATAAATAGCTAGATGTTTGTAATTCTGCACAAGATTTCCTTAAGTAACGCAGATGCATGTCAAAGGAGAAATCCTAATGGGCATTATACATAATGTCCATCACCTTTTGGGCGGAATAATACAAACATATTTAATTACTTTTGTTTATTATTATAGTTCAAATAATCAGACTATGGGATTAATTAGCAAAGTAAAATTCGTAATAGGCGAGGCCGAAGGCTAAGCTCCGTATAGGGAGAAGCCCGGAGCGTCCCCCTACTCCAATCCAAGGTGGCTGCGGATGTCATACGTGTTAAGATTGTAACGAGGTCGCAGACCGAGCCGAACTCCGCGTAGGGCGAAGCCCGAAGCGTCAACCCCCTCAATCCAAGATGGCCACCATACAAGTTTAGATTCTGTACCTACGTGAGGCGAGCTACGTTTAGGGTGAAGCCGAAGGCCAAACTCCGCGTCAGGCGAAGACCGGAGCGACCCCCCCCCCCCAATTCAAGATGGCCATTATACAAGTTTAGATTCTAAAGGTAGGGCGAGGCCGTATGCCGAGGCGAGCTGCGTATAGGACGAGGCCGAAGGCCACCAAGCGTGTTACCCGCCGACTGCCTTCCGAAAATTTCGTATCCGCCATCTTTTATTTTAGTTTGGGGAATCGTGACGCGAAGGGCGAACCCCGGAGCGTCGCGATATTAAATGATATTAAAGATGGCGGATATTGAATTTTCGGGCATGCCGATATGGGTATCGTTTAATAGGTTTTCGGGGAAGCTGATTCCGTATACGACATCCATTTTGAAATCTAAGATTGCGGACATGCATTTTTTGTAAAAATCCGTCATGGATGTCGTATAATAGATTTTCGGGGGTGCTTATTATTTTGAAATCTGGATGGCGGCCGTGAAAAAAAAAACGATAACTTTTTTAAATTGCAACGAGGGCACTTCTTTCTCCACACCGCGTCAAACTTAGCTCTATTATCAAATTGCCCAATCGTCACGTAGCAATATACTTAATGACCGGGCAATATGATACCTAAATAATGAAGTTTAGATAGTAATTAATCACTTTGCCCGATAGAGCTGGACATATTAATAATGCCCGCATTAATCACTTGGTCCATAGCATATACACTGGGCGTCAAAAATAAGTAGTACAGTTTTAAAATTGCGATTTCTCCCAAACTATAAAACTTAGACCTTTGAAACAAAAAAGGTTAAAAAGAAAATTTAATCTTATTCAATAAAAACTTCATGCATTATAAGAACTTATAATGCTTGACTTTAAAAAAAACGAATAAATAAAAACACTTTTTTTAAACTGTTGAAAGGTGTTGTCTTACTTAGGATTTTTGTGTTTGACACATTCGCTGCTGATAAAGCAATTGTAATTGAAAAGCATAGGTATCTTCAGAGAGTAAATTTGACTAATCATGCCTCTTTCACCAGAAGAATGTGCAAGAATCTTAGCTTTTCTCGAAGTGGGCATCAGTATGCGTCGTACGCAAGGAGGGTGGGTGTAACTTTAAGAACGGTTCAGCGAGTAAAGCAAAGGTACGAAGAGACTGGAAACCATCTAAGGAGACGAGGTAATGGCAGACCCAGGTGCACAAGTACCCGAGAAGATCGCTTTATTGTTTCCACTGTGTTAAGAAATCGACACCTTAATGCAGTTGAGGTTCAGCAACAGCTTCTTCGGACCCGAACAGACTACATCAGTGAGAGTACAGTGAGAAGAAGACTTGCTGAAGCTAACCTGAAGCCTCTAAGACCAGCAAATGGCCCCAAACTTGAGACAGAGCATCGCGTAGCAAGACTACGCTACGCCCGTCAACACGTACAATGGGGCGAAGAAGAATGGGCTAGAGTTTTATTCACAGATGAGTCTCGATTCTCTTTATACACTTCAGATGGACGGCGGAGAGTCTACAGACGACCCGGTGAGCGATACATTCAAGCTTGTATCTCGGAAAGAGTCCAATATGGCGGGGGCTCTGTACACGTATGGGCTGGTATCTCTTCAGAGAGTCGCACAGAGCTTGTGGTAATAGAAAATGGGACTTTGACTGGTGAAAGATATGCCTCGGAGATCCTCAACGAGTATGCAGGGCCATATTTAATAAATATGGGTGATGGAGCCATCCTAATGCATGATAACGCCCGGCCACACACTGCTCACCACGTACAAGAGTACATTCAGGAGGTTGGCATCAACTTGATGGCTTGGCCATCGAGAAGCCCAGATCTCAACCCGATTGAACACGCCTGGGATGAGCTTGGGAGGCTAGTCAGAAGGCGCAGTCCACCTCCTGCCACACTCAGGGCTCTAAAACATGCGCTGATAGAAGAATGGGAAAATATTCCCCAACACCGCCTCCGAAACTTAGTGTTCAGCATGCCAAACCGGATCCAAGCTGTAATTAGAGCCCGAGGCGGCAACACAAGTTATTAAATTGTGAAAAAGTTCCAAAACGTGAAAATTAAGTGGTTGACATATCGTTAAAAATTGATACTTTTTAGTATTTATCTTAATTTTAAGTTTGAAACTTTATTCATGCCAAATAAAATATAACTTTAATAAACTTCGTTAAGTTTACTATAAACTGCTTTTTATTTCATAAGTGTAACTACTATAGTTTAGGAGTAATTGCAATTTGAAAAGTGTACTACTTATTTTTGACGCCCAGTGTATATGAAACTTTTCAAAAAACTACAAGTTAATGATAACAAGTTAATAAATAATAAGAATAAATAAAAAAACGCTATACACTCAAAAGCCCACTCTAAGGTTTACCCTTGTACCGTACCCTTGGAACATACATAAAGAATTAAAGACTGACACAAACACCCATGACCCGAGAATAAACATCTGCTTTTATACAAATATTTGCCCCGACTGGGAATCGAACCCAGGACCCGTCGATCAAGAGGCAGCGCCACTGCCACTCGACAGAACAGGCTGGCGAAGTATATCTTACTTGAAAGAAAATTATCGAAATTCCCATAGGAACCGATGGTTGATTGGTGGAAGCCAAAGCGCAAAAATAAACAGCTAGATGTTTGTAATTCTGCACAAGACTCTCTTAAGTAACGCAAATCTCGCCGCTGAGTCGGTGGACCACAGTGTTAGGAGAGCCCCGGATCTATGATTTTTTTTCGAACCTGGGCAAAAACTTTACAGTGCACATAGGTCGATTTTGACTAATTAGGCGTCCAAAATTATTTTTCCACATAAAAAGCTTCTGAAATATATATTTATTCAATAAAAGTAGTTTTATTGAAAATCCAGTATTATATTTATTAAAATAAATAAATTTAAAAACACATTAAAACTAATTCATCACAAAATTATACAAAACATAATGATACAAACCATTAAATAGTAGCAATATTATTACTGCATGATCCTACCTAGTACAAAAACTACATTTTAGCACCACAAAAAATAAATGTACTATTTTTTATATTTTTCCATCTAATATATAAAATTCTCGTGTCGCGCTGTTTGTTGCCAAACTCCTCCGAAACGGCTGGACCGATTTTTATAAAATTTTGTGTGCATATCGAATAGATCTGAGAATCGGCCAACATCTATTTTTCATATTAAAAAAAATGAAAATCCACCGGGACAATTCCCACTGGAACGAAGTCGCGGGCGGACAGCTAGTTACTTATAAAAATTACGTTATTGCGAGAATATGCGGGATTCTGCGGTTGAATTTTCGTTTATTAAAATGCTGAGACTATAAGAAATTAAATAAAAAATAAATCATTGCTGGGACGGACCCTAAAGTATACTAAAAACCCTTGGAAATCTCAAATTTATGACTGTTTTGTATGAAAAATAACGTCATATTTGAATTTTAAAAATACGCCAAACTATTATACATTTGTAAGTAACATACCGTAGGCAATCAAAAGAATACCTGACTTATCGGAATCCATGACTTTCACTTTTGTAATTCACTTTTATTAAAAGATATTCACTTTGTAAGTGACGTCACACTGAGAGCGCCCCGATAACAGATAATTGCAACGAGAGCGATGATTGGATTTCGACCAACTGACTGAGAGCGCAGATGCAATGACATATAATAAAATTGGTGGATAGTAATCCTGGACATGTCTGCTACTTGAAAAAATATATTTTGATGTAGCCACATAGATTCCCTTCAGTGTTTGAGGAAAACTGTTAAAACTGACAAATGAGTAGCAGTCATGTGACCATTCGTGAAAATAATACGACGAGATTCCCTTGGCTGTAGGGTTTTATGCTCGAGCTTTCTCGAACTCGAGAAAACTTGAGGAATTTGGATTCATTCGAGACGAGAAAAAAATTACCGTAAATCGAGAATTCTCGAATTTCGAACTTGAATCGAACCAGACGCGCCGCGCGATTTTTTTTCGCCGCGTATCAGTGCCCGCGCTCCGTACTCGTTCATTCATTTGTTCACTCACTGCTACACTTCGTTCGGCACGGCTCTACCAGTAAACTGAGATCCTAGGGCCGCAAGACCTTATTTTCTCAGTAACCAAAAGTGTGAGCAATAATAGTGCTAATAGGATGTACTATTAACATTTGAAAACCTGCTAGCTTGGGCCGACGGCCAATTTTCAGCTAACACCAGGTTCAGAAGGTACTTCCAAAAATGACTCACTTGTCTTGAAGTCTGGGTGCTGACGTCTTACAGATTATAATAATTAATTAAATATAAAAATTAATGATCAACTTACACCGCCAGATACTCTCAGTCGGCTGTAATTTCTGCCAGACGCTTTACAGCTCGCAAGCAAATTATGCGATTGTACCTATAATCTCAGCCATGATTTTTTTATATGATGTTCAGGGAACTATAACAATACTTTTTATGGCACCCAGACTTCAGGACAAGTGAGTAATTTTTGAAAGTACCTTCAGAACCTGTTAGCTGAAAATTGGCCGTCGGCCCAGGGTAGCAGGTATTCATATGTGAATACTTAGTACATATTAGCACTACTCTTTCCCACACTTTTGGTTAATAAGAAAATAAGTAAGGTCTGGTGGCCCTGGGATCTCAGTTTACTGGTAGAGCCGTGCCGAACGAAGTGTGGCAGTGAGTGAATGTCTTGAATGAATGTCTTCTTCAGCCTAATGTCTTCTCGATACAAAAAAAGATACATAGGTAAAGGGCGTTTAGATACCGTTTACCTTATGATAGATAGATAGATAGAAGATTCAATTCTACTGTGCAAGAGGAAGACAACAATTTTACCTGCCTTGTGGGTGTTATTAACACAAAAACTTGTCCCATTTGTTGAGTATTATTAAAATGCGACTAAGTACAGGAAATTAGCGAATTAGCGATATTACTAAAAACTTTTCATAGCTTTATTGCACACCATTAGAAAGCGGACAGTTCAAAGATGTTTTGAAAAAATTGGAAGAACATGATCACTTTTTTATTTTTATTTAAGTCTAAAATTAAGGTTTCAGTTTATTTTTTTAACTTCAAAAAACTTTGCGGGGCTATAAGAAAAAAAACTAGAAGTTGCTGGCGAGTAATTTTGACTTCGGTAGAACCGCATTACCGATAGAAATTACAGATTCAAAACAATGAGAGCAGTAACAAACACTTTTATTCTCAATTAATTAAATGCGGATTTTTATAATTTTTCACACCAATATTTAAAAAAAATGGCATAAGAAGTTCCGTCGGGCCGAGAATTCTTATGGGGGCTGAGGAAGTAGCGAAAGACTCCTCTTACGGCCCATTCAATTTGGCAAATGATGCACCAAACACCCTATATTTCAGCATATTTTAAAGGTTTTAATAAAAAAGCTTGAGACCCGAGAAAACTCTAGAACTTGACGTCGACAATTCTCGAAACTCGAGAAAAAAAAAGGTCGAGAAATCAGAAACCCTACTTGGCAGAATAATCATACACACTACGCACGCATTCAAAAAAAAATTGTTGATCTAAGTCTAAGATGTGTTCATAAATAAATCACTTAGTATGTGTTCAAAAACTAACTGGTATGGAAATACAAAAGTTTGTTTTTCAACCATTTTATATTAACATTCGATTACTTGATAAAAACCTATGAGTGAAGCCTAGTAGGAAACGAGGCTTCACTTCTACGAAATTTAGAATTCTTGCCTCAAGGATTTGGCGCCCCCATGAAACTGCCACCCGGGGCAAGTGCCTCGGTTTGCCCCTCCTTAGATGCGGGGCTGCTGCTAGGAGGCTCATTGGTGACAAAAAGCTTGCGAAAAACAAACTCCAAAGCCTAGCTCATAGACGCAAATTAGCTTGCATGTGTTTTCTACAAGATGTACTTCGGGGAGTGTGCTCACAAGCTGCACAAACTCATTCCGCCTGCCCTTTTCTTCTAATGGACATCCAGACGCACCGCAGGGTACCACTCTTCTTACCTTGTCGAAACTCCTCAAATCCGTACTGAGCACTTCTCTTCCTCTTTTATATTGTGTGTGCACTGCTAAGGAATGAAATTCTCTGCCTACGTCTGTATTTCCGCGCTCATATAACCCGAGTCTCTTTAAAGTTCGAGTGAACAAGCATCTTCTGGGTGAGCTTCTTACACCCTTAACCACATCTTCGCCGTTGGGTTAGATTGTGGTTAAGAGCGAACCCAGTTGTTATAATTAAAAAAAAATACACGTTTAAGGAGAAATTCCAAAAATTCCCACGGTAAATCCGAGGAAAAACTGTAAAAATTGTGGAGCTTTAAACTAAAAATATACATTTTTACAAATACGATACTTTGATAACGCAGTCACTCTTAAAGGAAATTTCCCTCAGAAAATCTGGAAAAATTATAAAGCTAAACTTTTGAATAGAGTTTTCTTTTATGTTGCGGGCAAAAAAATGCTAGATTCAAAAAATGAAATAAATTTATTTTCAATATGCATAATAGATACTGTTTCACAGTGGCTGATACCTCTTTGTGAGCTGGTAAGCCTGTGTACCTAGAAGTACCAATACTTATTAAACTAGAATATGCTCGAGACGTTTTTTCCGTGGGAGTTGAGAATTTCAGAGAATGTAATCATAATTTTTGTCAATATAATAAAGAAAACCTCTTTGTAATTTTTTTACTTTCTACTACTTTTCCAGATTGCTCTACTCCCATGGGATTTTTTTGGGATTTCCATTCTGAGACGATGCCTGCTTTATTAAATAATCGGTTTTCACCCCGACGCTCCAGTTTTATAATTTTTTCCACGTATAATGAGAAAATAAAAATTACTAGAACGTAACAGTTTTATTTGAAAATATCTCATCAATAAAAAAACGTTGCACACTCAAAATTTCACACAAAGGATTTTTTCATTACTCATACTCTGAAAGTAGGTCTGAAGTTGCCTACGGAGCGACTTGAAACTAATACTTTTCAAGCCTAGGGAGAATCGCTTTCAACTGACAGCTATCAAATTAAGTATTAAAAAACATGTTCCAACTTTCTATACAGCTACAGCCACTCTATTACAGCGTGATGTAAAATTGAAATAACAAAAGTTAAGTATTCATTAAAGAATACCTACTTTTTTTAAATTGCTTTATGATAACTTACTTACATAGATTTTGGCAAAATATTTACCATTTTTTTCAATGATGAAAATGCAAAATAATGGCTGAATAGCTGGCCAGCCACAGAAAAAAAAACATAATAGGCGGGAAAGTGGCATTCCGATCTTCATTTGTTTTTTCGAGTTGTAGAGTTTTGTAACTTTGGCATGAGTTAAGCTTATTCATGTTTTTATTTTTACTTTCTTTGTATTCGTAATGAAAAGCACAGTGTTTACCTCGGGTGAAAGACTTATTTAGTCCCTCGAACTATTAGCTCCCACGCCACGCTCGGTCGCCAAACCCCGTCTCGGGACTTAAATAAGTTGCTTTCATCCCTAAAGTAACAATGTACTATTTTTAAATAGCAGGGGCATTTTTTTAAATGGCATTCAGTAGGTTCATGTCATTTAAAAAAAGATATACATAAATCATAAACATAGAAAAAATGAGACATAAATAAATCGTGCATGACTCTTGGTGAGACCAAGTTGTCACACTGGTGTGACAAAGATTTTTTTTCTTCGTCGTCACACTGAAGATTTTCTCCTTATAGTGCCTTGACACATATTGACATTTCAATATAGTGCGGGTAAATTTGTATGATGAATTGATGATGTATCACTACATAGTATAAAACAAAGTCGCTTCCCGCTGTCTGTCTGTCCCTATGTATGCTTAGATCTTTAAAACTACGCAACGGATTTTAATGCAAGGTTTATATGTATAATACATGCATAATATGTAGAGAAACACTGATCATATTAGAGGTTTCTAAATGTGATGTCGGTTTCTAATCTGGGTTATCCCAGTTATTCCTGAATTAACTTTTTTGTAGTATCTGCTTGAAATTTGGATTTATTGTGATGGCAATAACTAATGGAAAAAAAAAATATTGTAAAGGAAAGCCGGAAAATGCCGTGTCGTAAACGACACAATAGGAGAATATGTTACCTATCACCATCACCTTTACTATATCAATTTCGGCAGACATCGTGGGGAATACGAAATAAGTAAATACAATTCGTATATCCAGTATAACAAAAAGTTTATTTAAATTTTGATTTTTTTAAAACAACTTTTTAGGTGTATTTACTTATCTATAAAATTATTTATTTTCTTCAATTTATCTGCGTACTGTAAGACGACAACCCAACCCTAGATTTTTGTATTTGTTATCGTAGTTGCCTTTCTGTCCTTGTTAAGGCTGGAACCAAATTACGTATCCGAGGCACGTTGCTCCTACCCAAAATTTGTATCCCCATGTGATGGGTTTGCCTCGAATGAACTGTTTACATGGATGCCCGTCGTAATATGGTACCATGGCTTCGTCAATACTATGACATTCTTGCAGCGGTGCTTTCAAAAAGTTGGCATTCAGTAAATCAAAGAGCAATCTCAATTTTGAAAATTAAATATGTCCCTTGACATGACCGAAGAAAACATTAGCATGCCACAATCTAGGGAGTTTTCCCAATACATGCTTCTCCTTAGAACCGCCACATAAGCACTGAACAATAATATTCCTAGAAAGCATTTTATCTCGCTAGAAGTAATGTTATACCTTCTTTATTTTTCTGCGTCACATATAAGTTTGTATAGGTACTTGACTAACACTTCTTTAACTGTGTTGTCAAATATAGATTCAAAGTAATCAATAGGATTCAAGTTATTGACTGGACCATATTCATTCTGCCACTCGTTTTGTATCGGGTGAATCCCGGGATGTCCATGTATAGGTTTTATTTTCGAAATTTATCACAGTAGGATTGCTTCCTGAAGTAGAAGGTATTGGTTCTTTGGCGGGTGGTAAAAGAGACTCCCTGCAAGTGCTTTTATTCGTAGACTCGAGGCGTTTTCGCTTTACAAACTCCGCCCAAGGTAAATCGTCCTCTTCGCTGTCGTCTGAGGAATCTTTAAGTTGGATTTCAGCAGGTGCTCGGAGTTGCGACCCAGGAAGGTTTTGAAGTAAAACAAACTCTTCATCTTCATTAGCGGTAATTTTTGCATTGCAACTTTCCGGTGGCATGGTGATAATGGAGTCTGGAACTTCTTCTTTTTAATTTCGCTCTAATTCCTATATTATTTCATTTAACGTCATCTGTTTTTTATATTTAAAAATGAAATAAAAATAAACTCATAATATAGCTGTACATTTTCCTACTGTGTCGTAAAAGGAACAGTAAAAACAAATGCAAAATACTGTAATAAAATCTACAAATATTACTAATCTTTTTGTAATTTACAAGTCTTTGTAGACCAAATTATCGGTAACTGTGACATTGAAACACATAAAAGAATTATATAATACTGCCAACTTACCTTGATTTACTCATTGTAAAAATCACAACATTTAAGTTTATATTCAACAAATAGAAATGATCTGCAAGTCACAGTAATCACGTTGCAATGACAAACAAATTGCAACATCAAGTTGTTTTTTTACTACTACCTTCATATTTTTAAATATTTTTCCAAAGTTGGTGTGTCATGTACGACACGGTTTTTGCGCTTACATTGCAAACACTGCAAACGCTGCACACTGGAACCACGCCATACTAGGTACAGGGACAACGGCACATCATGCTATCCAAAACTGTCAAATTGCTTCAATCGATTTATTAATTTTATCTCCAATCATTAGAGTTTACTATCCATTGAGGAAATTTGACAGTTTGTGGTAACCTGATGTGCTGTTGATGTACCTAGTGCTCGAAATTAAAATTTTGAAATGAATAATATTCTAAATAATTGAAGGTACAATGAACTTTTTTTCATAAGTAGTTAGTAAATATCGGTTGCGGTACAACGACAGACTGAGTCAAAGTTGGCTTATTATAAATTAGTTTAGCGAAGCGCTGAGCGATCACACTAACATTTTTTTTAATTATCTGTTGAGTGGTTATTTTTAAAGATAAAAATCTAAATGTCTCTTTGTGGGGAAGGTATGTAGATGTTATAGTAACTTATTTCTGTTTTTGTATCATGTTATAAACTGTTATAGGTATATCCTAAATTTATAAAGCGTATATAAAACATCTTCCAGGTTTTTTAATTTTTTTTTCTTAAACCAGCACACTGCTTGCTAATGTAATAATTAGAAGTAGATACAGAAACTCTCAGGATACTAAAACTGAATAGAAAAGTAAAAGCAAGTTGTTGGTTTTTGATATAATGTAATTTTTGCTAAGAACTTTTTATCAGGCACTCAAATAGTCGTTTAAATGAAGACATTTAAAAACATAAAATTATGTATTAAGATGTCAATAATCATACACGGAGCCGATATAATATCCGAATTTCGACTTCCTATTGGATGCTGAGTGAAGAAGCGCAAGAAGCTCGTAATAAAGATTTTAAAGAATATCGAGAGCGTTTTAGTAGGAAATGTTCCAGAAAAAAGAATATGGAGGACGTTTTTAATAGAATATTGGTGTCTTCAGATCCTGTTATCACACATACACGTTCAGTGCCAGTGCTAGATAAGAAAATGTTTTATCCCGAAGCAATTGACATGCTTTTACCAGAGTGATTGATTTTCTTTTCTTACTCTTTGATCCATAGTTAATAAAATTTTGTATACTTATAGATTGTATAAATTAAATTATTGATTAAATTTCGAAACGTGTTAAGTCTGTTATAAAGAAAAAATTGTCTGTTGGCGGCTTATCTCCTATATCTCCATTGGGTTCGGAGGTGGAGAAATTTGTTTTTGTATGGCGGCCATCTTGTTTATGACAAATCAAAAAATGTGTCACTGGGTAAACTGGCCTAGGGTGTGGATCTTAGATCAGTAAACACCACTCTGCTATCTGCTACGGTTTATATGGGCAGGTGTGTTACTCCTTGATGAGGAGGAGTTTCCGAAGATATCACTATTTTTTCATACTCACTGGAGCAATTTGTTCACTTTTCCCATACATCACTTTCACCCCCCGGCACTCCTTGTGGGAGTTTTGAGTTTAGAGCACTACCTTGTATGGCGGGGTCCCAGTGTGCGATCAGCAATCCCTACGAGATAGATCAAAAAATTGTACTACAGTATTGTACACCTTAAAAAGGCCTACAAAAAAGTCCACGTTAAGTACCTATACAGGGCTTTAGGTAAATCTCTTTCAACCTCCCGGATATAAGTCCATGAAACTGAACAACTTTCCCCCAATAATAGGTCAAAATTCCCATACAAACTTCATCAGCATATAGCACATTTTGTATGGGAGATCAAATTTTTTTTCTTCAAAAAAAAACCCACAACACAGGGAATCCTAGTGTGGGTACCATGAAGCACTGTTTAATTTACTGTCTCTTTTTTTTTCTGAATAAATAAATTTTTTTTTTTATATTTGACCTATGTTCCTTGGGGAAAGTTGTTCAGTTTCATGGACTGATTTAGCACCCGAGAGGTTGAAAGAGATTTACCTAAAGCCCTACCTATCTCTTAGGGATAACCCACAATAACCATTTTTTATCCTTTACTTTTTACGAAAAATCATTACTTATTTACAGAGTGATTTTAAGAAATACAGCATTAATCCTTATCCAATTAAGTACCTTAAATACATTGTGCATTAATATAGATCAATATGGCCCTTTACAGCATTGCACCCGTGCGAAGCGGGGGCGGGTCGCTAGTGTAGGTAATAAAATATGTTTTGTAGACATTGCTTGATTAAGTTTTTAACCGTTGATGTACCAGGATATTATCAGAAGTTAAGCAATCCCTCCCTTATTATGGTCTCCTGGTAGATACACTGTAATTTGTAAATAATTTAATTTTATTGGTCACTTAATCTCGTTATCTTATTAAAAAAAGGTACCAGGTAAGTACCTAGTATTTCTACAAAACTGATTTATTCCAGACGCGTATCCAAGGGGGAGGGGGGCAATGAAAGCAATTGCCCCCTCGTGAATGAAGATCTACTAAGCACTTTTATTTTGACCAAAAAGAAAATTACTAGCTTGCCGCCCCGACTTCGTTCGAGTAGAAAAATGGTCTATGTAATAGTAATACTTTATTTGCTTATAATGTACCTAATTACATGGTTTTGTTATTTATGTTGAAAATGTTAAAATTATGACATTGTTATTTTATTATTATGCACTTTTCCCACATCGCTTTATTGTATTGTATTGTAAAAACATAAGGCAAAAAAATTGCCATAATATGTTTGAGCCGTTTTTGTCTCATATAATTTTCTTTTTTTTGAGACAGTATTACTATTGTGAGAATTTAATGAAAATGAATCGTATTTCAATGAAACGCTGTATTATGTCTGGGCATAATTTTACATACATTTTTACTTCAATATATCTTTATAAAAATCAGAATACCAGTTCAAAGTCAGTACCTATTATATTATTTAAAAAAAAAACCTTATAAAAATGTAAAGATTGTATAAAATCTGAAGTTATTCAGTAAGTAAAAAACTTTGTTTACAGTTACTTATTTGTATATTTATTGATTTACATTGGTATAATTAAAATGTATTTCAAGCTTCACACAAAAAAATTATTATGGAAATCATATAAGAAAATAGCAATAGGTATGTGGCAAATTGTTTAATAAAAAGTGTTGATTGACTATATTCTAATGTTTAATTTTTTTAATGATGTAACCTAATGCACAACGTAATGTAACCTGTTATCATTAAGTGACAGATTCAGTGAATCTGAATTATACAAGGTGTTTCAAAAAAACCAAAAATAATAATAATTCAAAATTAATTAAAATTTTGCTTATTGCACAGCTCTATTACAAATATGACAAGTATGTCATATTAATTATATGAAACTTTCATTTTGTAGATGTAAAACCGTGCAACTGATAACTAGAGTTGCGACTGTTTCACTTTTAAAATTAAATTTTGGAATTTATTTATTTTTGGGTTTTTTTGAAACACCTTGTATAATTCAGATTCACTGAATATAAGAACAGGTTACATTACGTTGTGCATTAGGTTACATCATTAAAAACAGCAGGCCGCGGATCGATAGTGACAGCGTCGCGACAACACCGCGGTCCTATGTCAAAATGTCAACATTGACAATGTCATAGGGCGAGCAAGCCTTTGCGCGGGACCCTCGCGCAATCAAATTGAAGTTTCAGCGTGAGCCGAGCGCGAGTTTGTCGGTATCGTGCTAGAGCTGCAGGTTTCCACCAGAAACATTGTCGAACGGAATGTTAAAATTTTTTTCGTGTTTTCATACAACTTGTGTCATCAGTTGATCACTGATCAGTTCGCCATTTACTCGTACATACAATTTAAGTTTTAATTAAATACCATATTTACTACGGGAAAGTTGTTCAATTCCATAGTTTCGCTGACTAAAGTCACCCAGTACAACAATCTTATTTATGACGACAAAAAGCGTGAAGGCGGTTTTACCTAATATCAAGATTCAAGATATTTATTCGTATACAACATAACATGTGTTCGAAATTAATAACAATTGTAGCAATTACAATATTGAAATAAGTATACTTACCTAGTTAGGGGCCGTCCATTAATCATGAAAGGTTTAGCAAAAATCACGAAATATCACAAGGTGGGAGGGAGGGGGGGGGGGGTGTATTATGATGTAACGTGTATTTATTTTTTCGTCAAACGCGCGATTTCTAAACCGAAAAGCGGCGGCGTGTAGGTAGTGTGGCTTGATGAAACCGACGTTGATCTTTACCAAAGCACAGTGCCGACAACTGACTTACAAGATGCTTATCCAGTTTTTGTTAGTATTGAAGAAAGTCTTGCTAATCCGTGGTCCGAAGACAATGTACATTAAATATGTTCATGTACTACTACAATATATGTTTTTCGCATGATTACACCATTCCTTTAATATAATTTTTATTCCAGTCAAAAAAAACCTGCAAAATTTCTGTCTAGACATTTTTATCATGGTCCTTTATTTCAGAATAAAATTAGATTATACTTTGTAAGTACCTATATTTAAATGTAATCTTCTAAAAATTTCAAGATTCTTTGTAGGTAGGTACTAAAAAATACACATGATGTTGGGTGGGGGGGGGGGTTAGTATTAAACCTCACCACGTATCACCAAGGGGGAGGGGGGTTGAAAAATGCTAAAAAAACATCACGTGATTAATGGACGGCCCCTTATATTAAAATTATTTAATTAAAATGTCATGCATGTCAAAATTATTAATAAATCAGAATGTAAATTTGAACTAATTAAAATGTCATAACAACTAAATGTCACATAAATAAATAATTTCAAAACTTATCAATGTCATAACAACACTTATCTAAGAAAAGAGCCTTTAGTTTATTTTTAAATGTATTTACGCTACTTTCCACTTTAAGGGCCACTTTCACCAAAAGTGCTAAACGTATTTAACAGCCTAAACACATTTAACTCAGTTGTCAAAGCAACAAAATCTGTCAAATTAAACAAAATTAGTCCTGCTAAATACGTTTAGCACTTTTGGTGAAAGTGGCCCTAAGTTCAGTAGGAAACCTACTTAAACAACCTAACCGCTTGATACTGGGCACAGTGTGTGGCAACAGTAAGAGTCAGATGCATTAATCTTTCCTTCTTGTAGAGTGTCTTTGTTCCTTCTGTTCTTCCAACTCAAACTTACGACTGTTTTTTACCAAATCGGTCAAGATGACTACGATGTACAGACTTGGAACAGTCAGTGTACCCAGACTCCTAAAATGTTCCTTACTTGATTCTCAGGTGGAATGCGCATAATTTTGCGGATGGCTCTTTTTTGTGCTACAAATGCCTTCTGAATGTTACGTATATTGTAACTGTTTCCCCATAATTTTATACTGTACTGTAACGCAGTCGAGATTCAATTAAAGCGTAAAAACAGATTAAGTTGCTCCTTAGTAAGTTCATCCCATAAACTGCGAAGTGCATAACATGAAGAACTGACAGAATTTTGTGATGGCCATCAATTCTGGTTTCCAGTTCAAAAAAGGATCAATGTTGACTCCAAGGAACTTAACAACATTGACTTGGTTTATACTTTTCCCATTCAAAGAATCTGCAAGAGTATCGTCTGTAGTTTTAAAAAGCATAACTTTCGTTTTACAAGTAAGTATTTAGTTTTAAATTGATGCAGTGGAACCATCTCTGGAACACGTGCAAGTTATTAATGTACATGTCAAGGTCATTTTTTTTCTCGAGAAAATGGCATTCGTACCATCGGCAAAAACTACTTATTTTATTCCAGCAATGCAGCTGCATGCATAGGTAGTTTAATTACCATATCATTAATACGCACTAACCTAACATTGCATTACTCTGTTGCTAGAATGTATAAACTACATGAATTGTATTCAGATATTTTAGATTTAAATATAGATTCAGAGACTAAGATTAAAAATAATGTAGGTACCTATTAAATAAAAATGCTGCTTTATAAATTACTTTAACGAATTTGTACTTTCTGCTGTCGCTATGTATAACTTTAGTAAAACTTAACTTCATTGTTTTTAGATCTTATGTTTTCATGTTTGTTTAAGTCGCTTAATATATAAACTGTGCATGTGGTGCTGTCCTGTAAGTGGTAAGGCACTTAGTTCTGAATTAAGTTAGCATAAGTAATATATGTATCAGTGTTCTTGCTGTTGGTCAGCCAAATGAAAAAATAAAATAAATAAAATAAATATGATGAAAAATATAGGACCCAAATAGATCCTTGGGGGACACGTCTTGTGATTTTGATCATTCTAAAGTTTCCAGTGTTTACAGATCCATCTTTAACCTGCTTAACTTCAACAAACTGTTGTCTATTCGTAAGATACGACTCTATTTGATCAAGAGCTTTAAACCTTATTCCATAGTGTTCTAGTTTGTTAATCAATATCTGATGGTCAACGTATCCATTCCAAACCTTACAAGGCTATTTTGCGGACACGAAACTAGTTCTGCCTTCACTTACACTGATTTGCATTGAACAGGCCGCAAAAACAAGTTGGTTTTACAAACTTATTATTACAGTTATTATTATGAATGGTTTTCTATGGGAAGAAGATGGTAAGCAAGTTTTCACAACAGCATTGTTGATTTGTAATACCTTAGGTACCTACTTAAACCTAGTAAGAATTTACTAAAACTGCACTTTATTTTCAGCCGTAACATGTAAATAACATAGTGTTAAGCTCCAGAATAAATATTTAACGTCTATTGTCTAGTACGTGCTAGTGCTACCTAACAATTCAAATTAATACTTTGTGTTGTTCACTATGCCGCAACACGTCATCTGCTTTATCAAACGTATTGTTCTTAAAATAGAGTTCTATTTCCTGCAACGTCCTCCCCTTTGTTTCTGGTAACCAAATCCAGAAGTAAACTAAACAAGCAGTTAATACCATTCCATTTAGTAGGAAGGTTCCGTGATAGCCCATGGATTTAAACATATCCGGAGAAAATTTCACTGCTAGAAAGTGAACCATGCCTCCGAAGGTTCCAAACAAAAATATGCAAGAACCTTTTATGTCTAATGGGAATATTTCGCCGAACAGAGTATCTAACACAGGGTACGGACCGGAGTTTACTGTAATGAAGTAAAGTGCTAGAAGCGTACAGTTGATCCAGGGGAAATATGCGTCCTCTTTCGGTTTGAAATAGATACATGCACTCAGTGTGAACAAAAACACATTGGCTACAGCTCCGCTTGAAAACAACAGCGTTCTCATCTTCATTTTGCTGATGAAGAAGGTCGATAAAAGCGCACCTATCACAATGAACCCATCGACAAGTAACGTGAACAGCAATATGTCGTCTCTCTCAGTTATTTCCTTTAGCATCGTCACGGCTAAGGTACTGAACACAAGCTTGCTAGCTGTCGCTCGGTACACGTTTATCATGGTTGACATTAGTGCAATTTTCCAGATAAATTTATGTTTTAGCGTTTTCATAAATTTTCTGAGATTTATGAACGACGATTCTTTCATTGTCCTTTCACTTTTCAATTTCTCCAACTCGATGAGAAGTTGCAGCTCTTTGTCAGAATCAGGTCTGTGACCGTGAAGTGCTTTGAAGGATTCTTCACACTCTTTGTACCTTCCTTTCTCGGCGAGCCACGAAGGACTCTCGACATAGAAACAAGGTAGTACGGCTGATAGTGCCGTGGGGATTATTCCTATGAGGGCTACAGTACGCCAATGGAATAAGAAGCCTAGAATATGAGCGATCGTTGTGCCTATTGCCGTGCCTCCTGAGTTGACCATGGTAATCCAGAATCCTCTTACGTTAGGAGGTGTGTATTCCCCGGTCGCTACTAAGACGTTGACTATCACTCCCCCAAAAAATAATCCGACTAGTATTCTTGATATTATAAAAGTTGTGTAGTCTTGTGCAAAGTAAACCATGAGCCAGACGCCTATGATGGGCACGCTGACGGCTGTGAGGGCCCGCCGTCGTCCCCACCTGTCTGCTATTATTGATGCTAGCGCGAAGCCGCAGACACATGTAGCGTTAATGGTGGCCGCTGTAAAGAATTACATTATATCCGATGACTATTTATTACCAGCAGCTCGAGTACGATGGTGATAGCGCGCGCAATGCGCAGCGGTCCTATGTCAAAATGTCAACATTGGCAACGCCAGAGGGCGAGCAAGCCTTTGCGCAGGGCTCTCGCGCAATCAAAGTGAAGTTTCAGCGTCAGCCGAGTGGCGCACCGCGCGAGTTTGTCGCCATCAACGTGCTCGAGCTGCAGAATTTAAAGATTGTCAAGAGAAACAAGTGAATAGCTGCCAACTTAGATATTATTAGTATTGCTAATTTAAATTAACAAATCATACCTCTACATCATTTTAATAGTATTTACATTAATGTCATTAAGTTTTGTGACATTGTGTGTGTAATACCAATAAATAAATATGAATATGGTCAAATAGGATCAAATATTTCGAACAACGTTTATAATTTTTTTCTTCCTTCGACGCTCAAAATTTTTACAAAAACAAAAAATAAAGACTTATTAAATACAATTTATCTTGTAACTGACTTCGAATTTTTTTTGAGCATAATTTTATTTCTTATCGTGTAGGTAAGTTGTTATGATCAAGGAAGTGGCGCTGGAAATTTAAGGGTTTTTTATCTTAAATTCTTTCCAAGGGAGTTAAATGTGCCTGCTGTCAACTGTTCCTAGGCAATATTCACTATAGGTACCAAGTTTTTCTGTACTGTGAAAGAAAGGCGGACTACCAATACCACCTTTATGTCAGATCATGTCGTCTCATATTGTCAGATGTGGCGTCAACTCGTCAAGTGGTTTTGAAACCACAATATGATGCTCTGCCTGTCCCGACTAGGATTATAAGCCTGAATATGAGAGATATCTGAAAATTTTATAGTTTAAAACATATTATATTCGTATGTCTGTCCAAATGTCCATTGTTTTTTCCAAAACTGTTCTCCTCTACAGGCCGAATTTTAAAGGAGCAGGTACAGGGTGGACGAAGATCAAGCCGTCATGACGGCTTCATCAGACAAGTTGCTGAACTTCATATTGAAGAAGATCATGTACTAATTTAGTATTTTTTAAACATTTTTCTTTCCCTAAATTTTTTTGTGAATATATGTATGTATGGTATATCCCTTATACGCCAGTCATACCGAATATTAATCGAACAAAAACGGCTAGTTCTGATTTTTTATATGATGTTAGGACCACTACCAGTATCATATTTCCAAGTTTGCAGCTTCGAAAGATCTGTGCTAATTTCTTGAGATTTCAGGTAAATTACTAAGGAAATCGCGAAATTTTTGAATTTTTTTTGGTTTAAAACATTGCGTGAAACAAAACATATTGTTCGTTTGAGTTTTGGCAGCCACCTGATCTTTTTTTAAATTTCACTTTTTTGGATTTTTTTTTATTTTTTTTACTTTCTCGGTAGGACAGAGCTGGTTCTCGCAGTTTTGTTCTGCTTAAAAAAACATATAAATTTTAATTTCAAACGAATACTTTAGGATTTATTTGGAGAATACTAAAAATAGGGCGAAAATTTCGCGGTTTTTCGAGTGCTGCAAAGTTAGCACAGGTCTTTTGAAGCTGCAAACTTGCATATACGATACTGGTAGTGGGCCTAACAACATATATTAAAATCAGAATTAGCCGTTAGTTTGTTTGTTTTGTTAGACATTTCTTGTGTTAAATATGACTGGCATATTACGCGGCTAAGCGTTTTAAATAGACTAAATTAAATTAAAAATCTACTTCAAATAACTACTTAAGAGTCTGTAGTTCTCCTTACGAGACACAGATAGCGCTAACCTACACGCACGACGTAATGTGCTTAGTAAAGGGAATGAGAAATTTCACCTTGATAAATAGCTCAGTTGGTTGGAGCACCAGGAGATAGGGTTCAATTCCCATTTGAGTCGAACACATGCTAATTGCTGCTTAATTTTACTCACCAATCCAAGAGATCTGACCATCCGTGAGCGGTATGTCGCTGTCAGGGGCAGCCAGTGCCGATACCATGCCGGACATGTGGCCGAAGATGAAGCCGTCAGACAAGCTGCTGAGCGTCATGCCACTGAGGATCAGCGCCTTTGGACCACACGTACTAATTGTAGTATATTGTTATTCAAAATGTTCACACGGCAGCACACCAGGACATGTTGAGCTTGAGGTCACCCTTATCTCACACGTAGTTAGTTTTCGTTACTGATGTCTGTATACATTTGACGAGAGGCTAAGTGCCCGACAAACATACATTTCACGAAGGGATTGGTCCAGCGGTTAAATAATGCTGGAGGTTTGATTCCCGATCGGGACTGTTTGTTCTGGGATCGGACGCCAAGGTTTTTTCTTAAGTTTTTTTTTTGCTCAGTCCATATTTCTATTTTTCCTATTTACTACTAAACATACAAAATTGTATTAGGTTATGGGCCCAGACGCCCGTTAGGGTTGGCAGATATCGTTTTAGTTTTCGCGGCTAGGCGTATTTTCTTTTTCAGCTTAAACATGTCTTCCAACTTGCATATGGCCCAAATTGACAGGTGAAAAGGGCGAGAAAATTTTGCAAACGTGGAGTTTTGCCGTGAAAACGTATCTAGAACACGAGGGTTTATGGTTCAAGGTGACAGTGACTAGAAATATAAGTTCTCGAAAGCGAAGATACGAAAGCAAGGTCAAAAATTGTCTTGTTGGTGGACCCGCATAACTATATCCACATACAGGAGGCAAAAACAGCCGAAGAGGTATGGCAAAATTTGCTTAAGGCTTTTGATGACTCCGGCGGCTTGACGAGGAAAGTTGGTTTACTTAGAAAGTTGTGGAAATGTAGAGAACTACGTAAGTAAAGTAATTACTTGTGCACACAAGCTCCGAAATACTTATAGGATTTGTAGTCGATGATGCGTGGTTGGGCACGCTAACTGGTAGGACTACTGGAATCTTATAAACCCATGATAATGGTCATGGAAAGCTTGTTTTTACTAAAGTACAGATTTAGTAAAAACAAAAATTCAAGTATTACAAAACAAAAATTCTTCAGGATGTCAAAAATGATAATGATACTGCTGCTTTTTACTCTGATTACCGAAAAAGAAATAAAACAAAATTCAATAATCCAAATTCAAATTCGCTCAATAAAAGAAATAATAAACAAATTAAACCCCCTGGCAAGGGTCCACGCTGTTTCAAATGCAACCAATATGGGCATTTTGCTAATAATTGTCCTACTGTTCAAGGCTCAAGTCGAAAAAAGTAAAGTCTGATATTTCTGCCTTTGTTGCCGCCTACCCCGTCTCTCCAGGTTTAGAGAATGGTATATTGACTCTGGAGCTGCGATGCATATGACGAATAATAGAGAGTGGATCTACGATTACGGGCCTGCGCCTGTATCTACACTAATATTATAACGAGGAAAGTTTTGTATTTTTGTATGTAACGAATAAACTTACAAACGAATGGACCGATTTTAAATATTCTTTCAGCATTAGGATGCTACATTATGCCTGAGTAACATAGCCTATATAATTTTCCCAAATTCCCACGGGAACGAAGTCCCGAGCGGAATGCTAGTCGACTATAAAAGTGGCCCATAACAAAGCTTTGTCTGTAAAGGGTTGTGGTAAAGTTAATATACAGAGTTATAATTGCGCTACTAAAAAGTTGATTGGAACCATACAGGTAAAGAACGTTTTATATGTTCCTGAGCTGGCAGTGAATCTGTTGTCTATCCATCAGATGACACGAAATAATTGTGAGGTCAAATTTAGTGAAGAATGTTGCAAAATATTTTTGAACTCCAAGTTTATCACGACTGGATACCTCCGAAATAACCTGTATATGTAGTTCATAATGAAACTTTTACTTTGTTATCATCAGTTCATCTGTGGCATCAAAGAATTGGATACCTTAATTATCAGAGTTTTCAGAAACTTCATGAGTCCGCAGAAGGTGTCGATATGGAGACAAACTGGAGAAAAATGTGACCTGCAATACATGTCTTCAGGGAAAACAGACTAGGCAGCCGTTTAAGAATACTGGTACGAGGGCTTCCGGACTCCATGAGTCCGCAGAAGGTGTCGATATGGAGACAACTGGAGAAAAATGTGACCTGCAATACATGTCTTCAGGGAAAACAGACTAGGCAGCCGTTTAAGAATACTGGTACGAGGGCTTCCGGACTCCTAGAGGTAATAATACATTCAGACGTATGCGACCCAATGGAGGAAAAGTCACTGGGTGATGCCAGGTATTACGTTACATTTATTGACGATTACTCCAGAAAAGTTTTCGTGTATTTTATGCACTCGAAATCTCAAGTTTTTGAGAAGTTTAAAGAATTTAAGAAAATAGAAAATCAGTTGGGTGCTAAAATAAAGGTCATTCGGTCCGATAAAGGAAAAGAATATGCAAATGAAGCGTTTGATAAATTGTGTGTGGAATCATGAGCGCATGAGCCGAACTTTGACAGAGCGCGCAAAGTGTATGTTGATAGATTCTGGGTTAACAAAGAAATTTTGGGCGGAGGCAGTTGCTACTGCTGCCTGCGTGATAAACCGTTCTCCGACTAAATCTATCAACTACAAAATTCCAGAAGAGATATGTATGGGTCGAAAACCCGATTTAAAAAATATGAGAGTTTTCGGTTGCCGTGCTATGATGCATATTCCAAAAGAGAAGAGATTAAAGTGGAATAGAAAAGCAAAAGAGGTTATTTTCGTCGGATATTGCCCTGTTTTAAAAGGCTATAGACTTTTTGACGATTATTCTTCACACTCTCTTCTATAAAAACTACATCCCTACTCGGGCGTAAAAATTTCCCGAGTAGGGATGTAGTTTTTATAGAAGATAGTGTGAAGAATAATTTTAAACATAGAAAATAAAAATAATGACTCTTCTGTGAGTGATGAAACCTCTTACGAAATTATTTCTACAATGAAAGAGAGTAGTTTGTTGGGGACTAGTGATGATGACAAAGATAGTACTTACCATACTGATTGTACTAGTACGCCAGAAACTTCAGTTCCTCCTGTTGTCCGAAACCTGAGACCTAGAGATAAAGATGGTAAAGTTGTGTCTACTTACCTGTGTCAAGACGAATCGGAAGCTGTGACATTGATCCTAAAACTTTAAAGAAAGCGTTGGATAGTGATAACGCACACCTGTGGATAAAGGCGATGGATAGTAAATATAATTCATTACTAGAAAACAATATCTGGACTCTCTCTGCTTACTTGTAAGTGGGTTTTTAAGACTAAATGAGATGAAAAAAGCAACATAGTGAAATACAAAGCGCGTCTCGTTATCAAAGGCTACGAGCAAAAATATGGCGTTGACTGTAAAGAAGTCTTTGCTCTCGTTGTACACCTATCAAATACTTGCTGGGAATAGCAACTAAGTATAATTTGAAAATGGAACAACTTGATGCCGTGACAGCTTTCTTACAAGCAAATATAGACGTGGAGTTGTACGTGACACAGCCTCCAAAGTATGAAGACGGTACAAGTCGGAGATCTTGTACCTACTGGATATGTTTTTATGCTTCAGGATGCAGCAATTTCATGGAACTCTAAAGGCAACAGACTATTGCCTTATCAACATGAAGCTGAGCATATGGTGATTTTAGCTGCTACTCAAGAAGTGCTGTGGTTGAGACAGTTACATTGCGAGCTGTGGCCTGCTGCTAAGGCCACCCCTGTTGCTTTGTTTTGTGATAATCAAAGTGCAATTAAACTTACAGGTAACTGCTTATTTCACTAGAAGCAAGCATATTGATGTTCGTCACCACTACATTCGAGAGAAGATTGGGTCTGGTGACATAAACATAAAGTACATCCCTATACTAAGTTGATAGTTGCAGGCTGTCTTACAAAAGCTCTGCCAAAGCCGTAGCACCTTCAGTTCCTGCTGGATGCTATGGGGTTGCGTCCAAGGGAGGATGATGAAATCTCATGACCGCAACATATTTACTTATTTAATTGTCTTTGTACATGACGTGGCTTTTACTATGGCATATCTTCGATTGTTCATCAAACAAAGGCTTACCAGCCATATACGTTCCCACCGAGGGGCACGGGCCTCCCTTCGAAACACGAAGGGGATTTAGGCCATAGTCCACCACGCCGCTGGCCCAATGCGGGTTGGTGGACCACTCGTCTTTCGAAAATGAATTTTCTTGGACTGTGGGTTCCATCACGATGTTTTCCTTCACCGTTGAGCAAATGATAATTAGAAATCCGTACATAAATCCGAAAAGACGAATTTAGTGGTACAGGCCCGCACCAGGATTTGAACCCACGACCTTCAGATTACAAGTCTGGCTCATTACCAACTGGGCTATCACCGCTTCAAACGCTCAGTCCATAATATTTTATATTTTCCCTATTTACTACTAAATATAACAGTTTTCATTATTTTGTATATATATTTAAATTAAGTTGTTTACATGAATTTAATTAAATAACACGCACCAAACGCAAAGTTTCCGGTCGCACCATTGTGAGCTCCTATACTTTCTGACTGTCTCATACAGAAATTTACAAACAGTGATTCGCATATTAATTGCTTCACTAATGGGTAAATAAAAAATATGTAATTAAAACGTAACAGCTTAACTTGAGAATATCTCATTAATAAAAAAAACGTCGCACACTCAAAAGTTCACACAAAGGATTTTTTAAACAAAATAGCACAGGCTACTATCAGAGTATTACTGAATGTCATTTAAAAAAAGATATACATAATTAAATAATGTTACTTATACATAAAAAAAATATAATCCTAACCATAAATAATACATAGAAAAATATATATATCCATAATTTCAAAATTTTTTTTTTCTGAATGTTACAATAAGTGCCTAAGTATAGGTACATACTTAGTTTTTTTATTAATGTTGAAAATGTTAAAATTATGACATTTTTATTTTATTATTGTGCATTTTTCCCACATCGCTTTATAGTACTGAATTATAAAAACATTAGTTGTGAATCGCTAAAATAAATGAAGCCAATGTTGTTTAAGTCGTCATAAGGCAAAAAAATAGCCATAGGTATAATACGTTTGAGCCGTTTTTGTTTCTTTTTTTTTTTAAGACAGATTACTATTGGGAGAATTTAATGAAAATGAATGTATAATTGTATATAGGTACATTTTTACTTTAATATCTTTTAAAAATCTGAATATTAACAAACCAGTTTAAAGTCAATATTAAATTATATAAAAAAATCTTATAAATATCTTTACACTGATCGTTTTACAAACTTATTATTGCAGCTATTATGAATGGTTTTCTATGGAAATAAGTTTTTAAAACAGCATTGTTGGTTTGTAATCGTAGGACGGTTGGTTTGAAATGGTTTATACCTAATACCTAACTTAAAACTAGTTGGAACTTATTGAAACTGCACATTTTCATCCGTAACATATAAATAACATATGCTCCAGAATCATTACTGAATGTCTAACATTGTCTAGTACGTGTTACCTTCCTAACAATTCAAATTAATACTTTGTGTTGTTCACTATGCCGCAACACGTCATCTGCTTTATCAAACGTATTGTTCTTAAAATATAGTTCAATTTCCTGCAACGTCCTCCCCTTTGTTTCTGGTAACCAAATCCAGAAGTAAACTAAGCAAGCAGTCAATACTATTCCGTTTAGTAGGAAGGTTCCATGATAGCCCATGAGTTTAAACATATCCGGAGAAAATTTCACTGCTAGAAAGTGAACCATGCTCCCGAAGGTTCCGAACAAAAATATGCAGGAACCTTTTATGTCTAATGGGAATAATTCGCCGAACAGGGCCTCTAACACAGGGTACGGACCAGAGTTTACTGCGATGAAGTAAAGTGCTAGAAGCGTACAGTTGATCCAGGGGAAATATGCGTCCTCTTTCGGTTTGAAATAGATACATGCACTCAGTGTGAACAAAAACGCATTGGCTACAGTTCCGCTTGAAAACAACAGTGTTCTCATCTTCATTTTGCTGATGAAGAAGGTTGATAAAAGCGCACCTATCACAATGAACCCGTCGACAAGTAACGTGAACAGCAATATGTCGTCTCTCTCAGTTATTTCCTTTAGCATCGTCACGGCTAAGGTACTGAACACAAGCTTGCTAGCTGCCGCTCGGTACACGTTTACGATGGCTATCAATAGTGCAATTTTCCAGAAATATTTCTGTTTTAGCGTTTTCATAAATATTCTGACATTTATGAACGATGGTTCTTTCATTGTCCTTTTTCTTTTCAATTTCTCCAACTCGATGAGAAGTTGCAGCTCTTTGTCAGAATCAGGTCTTTGACCGTGAAGTGCTTTGAAGGATTCTTCACACTCTTTGTACCTTCCTTTCCCGGCTAGCCACGAAGGGCTCTCGACAAAGAAACAAGGTAGTACGGCTGATAGTGCCGTGGGGATTATTCCTATGAGGGCTACAGTACGCCAATGGAATAAGAAGCCTAGAATATGAGCGATCATTGTGCCTATAGCCGTGCCTCCTGAGTTGACCATGTTAATCCAGAATCCTCTTACGTTAGGAGGTGTGTATTCCCCAGTCGCTACTAAGACGTTGGCCATCACTCCCCCAAAAAATAATCCGACTAAAATTCTTGATACTACGAAAGTAGTGTAGTCTTGGGCAAAGTAAACCATAAGCCAGATGCCTATGATGGGCGTGCTGACGGCTGTGAGGGCCCGTCGTCGTCCCCACCTGTCTGCTATTATTGATGCTAGCGCGAAGCCGCAGACACATGTAGCGTTAATGGTGGCCGCTGAAAAGAATTACATTATATTAGATGACTATTTATTAGTAAAATTTAAGGATGGTTAAGAACGAACCCATTATTAAAAAAACGTTTTTCTTTTCGTTACTACAGAACTCTAAAAAAGATTCTTGGGAAACCCACAACATTTTTACAAAAACAAGAAACAATGACTTACGTAATTAATCTTGTAACTTGCTTCGAATTTTTTAGAGCATAATTTTATTACTTATCGTGTAGGTACCTAGGTAAGTACATATTATCAAAGACTTCCTTGATAATATGTGAAAAATTAGATTGAAAAATTTTAGGGATTTATCATATCCAAGAGAGTGTAATGTGCCAGCTGTCAACTGCTCCTAGGCGATATTCACTGAACCAAATTTTGCTGTACTGAGGACAAACCAATACCATTATACTCATGTTACATCTAAGAGTGAATCTCAGATATGACGTCATGTGGATCTAAAACCACATGAATGCTCTGCCTACCCAACTGGGACTATAGGCCTGAGTGTATGAGAGATATCTGCAAGCTTTTACTAGTTTTAACATATAAATGTCCCCACCAAAGGGCCCAGGCCTTCTTTCGAAAACAAGAAGAGGATTTTAGGCCAAAGTCTACCACGCTGGCCCAATTCGGGTTGGTGGACTGCACAACTTTAGAAAACGAATTACGAGTTTCATCACGATGTTTTCCCTCACCACTGAGTAAGTGTTAATTTATGAAAAATCCATACATAAATCCTTAAAGACGAATTTAGTGGTACAGGCGTAGAATATAATAAACTACTCACCAATCCAAGAAATCTGATCATCCGTGAGTGGTATGTCGCTGTCGGGAGCAGCCAATGCTGATACCATCCCGGACATCTGTCCGAAGATGAAGCCGTCAGACAAGCTGCTCATCGTCATGCCACTGAGGATCAGCGCCTTGGGACCACACGTACTAATTGTAATAAACTGTACCGTAAGTACCTACTTAGTTTTATTTCATATATTTTATTAACGTAATTATTTATCTAATACAATATGATACACCGTTCTTTACACGTGCCTGACAAATCGTCATATAATATTGTTAAAAAAAATTGTTATTGAGAATTAAGTATTTATCTAATAAAATGTGGCGTTCTTTACATATGCCTGACAAATCGACATTCAATATTGTTAAAAAAAATTGTAACCTGACGTGCTTACTGCAATCTGTACATTTTCGACCGGATTGGTCCAGTGGCTAATAATGCTGGAGGTTCGATTCGCGATCGGGACAAACGTGTTAATACGAAGTTAAAACTTAAGAAGTTTTTTTGTATCTTTTTTTTGTACAAATATTCGAATTAAGTTATTTACATGAATTAAATAAAATGACACGCACCAAACGCAAAGTTTGCGGTCGCACCATTGTGAGCTCCTACTTTACTGACAGTCTCACACTAACTGCATTTTACAGAAATTTTACAAACAGTTGTTTGCATATTAATTGTTTCACTAATGGGAAAATAAAAATTACTTAAACGTAACAGTTTAACTTGAAATTAACTCATTAATAACAAAAACGCTGCACAATCAAATGTTCACACAAAGGATTTTTTAAAACAAAATAACTAAGGTCACTGTCACAGTATTACTGCATTTCATGAAAATAAGAAACATTTAAATAAATAACGTTGGTCAATAAATAAAAAATCTTTATCAGACACAGGAATACAAAGGTTTTTACTGAATAGAAAAAATAATTGTTTTCTTAACCCAAAAGGTTGCCTGGAAAATATTGCTATTATTTAGCAATAAGGCCACCTTTTCTATAGACAGTAGCACGTCAGGCGCAGCGCCATCACGAGTGAGATAAGGGTGATGTCAAAGTCAACATGTATAGCCTGAATCCAGCAGGCCGAGTACGATAGTGAAATTGCCGCGATAACACCGCGGTCCTATGTCAATATGTCAACTTTGACATAGGACCGCGGTGTTGTCGCGGCGCTGTCACTCGTGAGTGCTTCCCGAAAGAAGTACATATCTGTGGTCTAAGTTTGAGTTCACATGAATATCAACGATATGAATATCAATGTCATTGTAACATTATTTTTGATTTACTTTCTTAAACCTCCCCCCCCCCCCCAGACAGAACTCTGGCTACGCCCGTGGGTAAGTGACCGACGATCTAAATCCATTATCCATTAGGTAATCGCTAAATATTACAACCGGTTTCTGTAAATCTGACGGAAAATTTCAATTATACTTCACAATTTATGTTTTATTCACGCTTCGGTAATAATTACGTATCTACCTAAACATAAAATAGCTACAAAGGATCTTCTCATGAAATGTCAAAAACATGATTTATAAAGACATTAAAATGTTACAAACTAATTAAATAAGTATACTTACTTACTTACCTAAACACGTGGTTTTTTTTGATTACTTACATGTAGGTATGGAAATGTTTTTTTTATTGAAATAATGGAGGTAAACTTTTGTAAAATGTTATTTACTTAACAATAGGTATTATAATTAATACAATGGACAAATCGAAATAACATTTTTAAAATCACTCACCTCTAATCGCTTTCAAAATTCACACACCTACAACTAAGAAGTTCATGCGGGTTTCTTCGGGAAAAGTTATTTAGTTTCATGACTAGAATCACCCCATAAAGTAGGTAACGCTAACTCATTTAAAATATTTTAAGGGGCACAAATAAATATCCCACAAAACAAAAGCAATCTTTTTAGTGAACATAAAGAAAACCAACATCTTATACGTAGTTTTTTCTTACGTTTTTTTAAGTATTATAATCAAGTTTTTTTATGTATTAGATGGGTTAACTCTTGACCTCAATCTTGACCATAAGGTCAAAGATGAGGTCAACGATGGAGTGAGTTAACCCAGAAAATGCCTGTAAAGGCACTGGTACTCCTACGCACCGACGGAACACAGCAAGCTGTTTGGCGTCGGACTTCGGTAGGAACCAGACGGCCCTTTACAGAGCCTACCACACCGCATAAGACCATAGGACGACACCTCAGATTCAGAAAAAAATGAAGTGTCGTTGCCTGGGATGGATTACTAGGAGGCACGTCTCATTTGTGTTTCCTTAGTCACCTCTTGCGACACCCACGGAAAGAGACGAGGTGCTGTTATTCTCAACCGATCACCCACGGTTAGTGCTTGTTATACACTCCGGGTCACTTGAAGAATCCTAAAAATCACGAAAACTAAAAATGCTAGCCTAATTAAATACATTGTGTTTAATAGACCATTTAATACTCCTTAAATGAAGGTTATAAAACTTAATACTTATTGTAAAATTATGTCGAAAAGAAACAAATTTGAAAAAGGGAGACTTTCGAAGATAGAACTTTCAAAATTTCTGCATTACTTTTGCTTTTGTTTCAAATGTCATTTAAGTGGGTATATTTGTATATACCATGTTGATAGTGTTCAATATTTATTATTCAAGCTATAATTATGACTCTTTCACCTGAAGAATGCACCAGAATTCTCACAATGCTGGAAACTGGCCGGAGTCAGCGCAATACAACCAGGACTGTCGGTATGTCGCTGTCAAAAGTTCAGAGTTCTCTGACGCTATGAGGAAACTGGATCTAACCTACGCAAACCAGGAACAGGCAGAACCCTGGTACCTTAGGATCATTTTCATGCATTTGGCGCATTTTTTAAGGATTTTTGTTGTAATTTTAAGAACAGCGCTCGTCAAGTAATTGCTACTAGGAAAGCTCCTGCAATAGTCACTGTTTTACTTTAAACGCGGTTTACTAGATAAAAGCCTCATTAAGTACATATTTTTTTGCATTATTCTGAAAGCTAAATGTCTGCTTAAGTTTTTTAAAGATCTCGGAAGCTTGTGGAGCAATTTTTTTTTTCGACTTTAATTTCCTGGACGACTGTGTTCCGGCTCCAATTTTGAACTTTGGGTTAAATTTAAACCATGATCCACAATGCCAAGGTTCTTTTTAATTTTTTGTGGTGGTAGGTACCTGATATTGTTACTATCAATTACCGCCAAAAGTCATATTCATAAATGTTCAAAAGAAAGAGAAAAAAAATAAAATTCGATGCCAGGTAGAAATTATGAAAAAAGTAATAAAATGCCTGGTAACTTCTAACTACAAAAAATCGTAGAACATACATGGGGGTGATTCGGATGCCCCTGGTGATGGTCTACCTCAGGACTTCCGCTTGACACTATTTTTGGGACACCCTGTATACCTTTCTAGTGCCTATTGATGCCAAAAGAACCATATCTAGTGCCATTATAGTTTAAGAAATATGTTGACATATGTAACCTAATAAATTGCGTTTTGAGCGTGACTGTACTTCGATTGTTAAAATGTATGGAGAACTTTGAGAGGTTCAACTGTTATGTTTGGATGTGAAATTTAACGGATATTTTTATGTTATGCTAAGGCACTAATGACACACTAAATCTCGATTTGAGATTTTATACCAATTACCTTTTAGTTATGGAGCTATCGTGTTAGGTCTACTGCGTTGAACCCTCCGCCCAGCAGGCACACTAAGATCTTTTTATAGCTCCGAAACGCTTGAAGGACTACTTTTGAAAATTAAGATCAAATTAATGAAGCATTAAACCTTAGAACTAGAACCATGTCTCTAACTTTAGCCGTTTCCGTGTACGAGAGGTAGGACTGCTGGGCTGATATCCGTCCAGCAGACCCACAAACAACGACCTATATTTCTTAAACTATGACGGCAGTAGATATGGTTCTTTTGGCATCAATAGGCACCATTTATTTAATTAGGTTAGCATTTTTAGTTTCCGAGATTTTTAGGATTCTTCAAGTGACCCGGATTCTTTGCTCTCCACAGTGTACGTAGTATGTTGTTTGTATGAGTTTTAAAAGTTGCATTAATTATTTGTATGAAAAAAACTGTTGCTGCGAGATAATAGTGAAGCCATATTCCATTTCAAGAAAGTTTTCCTTAATATGGTTCAACAAAGGTCTTAGTGATAAAAAAACACAGATTTAAAAACAGCTTTAATATTTATTTGACCTTTCAGGTTGACAATGGAGTAGGTATCCAAAACTTAAGATTCGGATGAGATGATATAACCTCCTATAATAACATTAAGTCAATTCATTTCCTATAGAACATAAAATCCCTATTCACAGCAAATTAATATAAACATAACACCTAATTTTTCAACGAAAAACTAAGTAACTTCCATTTAGTATTAAAAACTAATGAAAAAATATACAATTTATTTCAATTTTATTTTACATATTTTATGCATACTTTTATTATAATTTACATTTTTGATCGGAATTATTTTGTTGGTTTGTATAGCTCATAAACTCATAATAGTGTTCAATGTAGGATAGGTTAGGTATATTTCTTTTTTCTTAAAATTGATTAGAGAATAATTCAATATCCAATCTTATTCACACAAATTGAGCATCGCCTGTTCAAGTATTTGAGCCAATTCAGCGAAAGCGCCACATAAAATGAAAACCAAGTTAAAATTAGACAGTCAAAGCGCCATATTGTAATATCATCTCTTTTTATCTTACGATATTTGAAAGAGATAGCACTACAAAATGGCGCACTATCCATTCACACTTGTTATATTTACAAATGTGTATTACACAGTATCACTAAAGTTTCTGTCTGAAGTCATCAATTTAAAAATCACAGATCTTTTTTCCCACATACAGGGTGATTTTTTTAACGTACGTACGTCAAGTTCGCAGAAATTTAACAGACCCGCATTGTTTGTTGATTATCGTTTTACATTAAAAAAAATAAGCTAGATCATCCCAAGCATAAAAACTTGGTGATAGTGCTCTTTCGTGAGGCATATAAAACGTTAAAAAAAGTTATTTTTAATAACTTTGATAATTTTCAAAAATATTATTTTTCCTATTTATGATTTATTGTTTGACACTGGATAACATAACGTAAGAAAATTATGGCCAGTGATCAAAAAGTCACCCTGTTGTAGTAAACTTTAAAGAAGATACAGCGTGCAATAAAGTGAACTTTCGCAAAAAATTATTCATGCGTTAAAGATTTATAGTTAAATCAAGAATTTTGCACTGACAAGATATAAGAGAGACTTCTCTAAAATTGAAATCATAAAGACATACTTTGAATAGGTTCATTATTGCCATATGATTGCCATCGACATATATTCGAATAACTTTATACCTTATGCCCAGGACTTAAATTATATTTTGGTTTAGAGTATGCGTCGTATGTGTATATTATGCCTATGCCGAATTGGACTTTCATCATTTGATATTAGACGCAAAATCCTTTATTAGCTAAAAAAATAGGTTTTCTCATATGCAAAATTAACTTTCGCTTTTTTCATTAGCTCATTAAATTCAGCTATCTACTATTTTTTTTTAAACTAATTCCATTTCATAATACATTTAGTTCAAAATCCGTTGTATACGTAAATACTCGGGGTAAATATAATAAGCGATCTTAACAGTAATGAACCTTAGGTCGCTTTTTCTTTGAACGTTTAAAGGCACAGCGATTAACGTTGTATCCCGAAATAGATACTTTCTCGCATGTATATTGCATGTGTTAAATATTAAAAAGATATTTTCAAAGGCACAGTATTTAGAGTCCGTAGAAAAACATAACTATCTCATTTACTCTTACGGTTTCAAGTATATTCTCCCTCTTTCTAATGACTACTACCTAATCTAACCTCGATTTGTCGATAAATGTTAAATAAAACATATATTCTCGCTGTACTATACACATGAATTATTGCAATTATTGAGCGTGCGTTATTGTGGCACTACTAATGAATAACGTTTTATTTAACGTCAGACATGACATTTAACGTCAGATATGACATATTACATATTAACCTCAACGCCACGGTAAAATGATTACTTATTTTGGCACTAAACGTGAGCATTTTCAAACGAATCTCAGTAATCTGCTGAAGTAAAAAAGCCTCGTATTCAATATAGAATGAGTGGTGCCAGAATAACGCATGGCCTATTAACTAATATTTAAGTAAATGTAAGTAACTTTAACTTCATGTAAAATTACATCCTAACATTGATTGCCTACAAAATATTGGCATAATAGAAAACTTTATCTGTTCATATGAGGCACGTTGTAATATTATTATGTCACTAATAAAATAGTACTAGGAAAAATAGGTCCGATTGGGTAAAGATTTCTGCCATAGACTAAAACATGTATACAGAAAACTGTTTTGACACTTCATAGGTATATGTCTCGTATATGTTATCTATCTATCATGCGCGTTGCGTGAAACTGTCGTTCTCAAACCAAAGACGCCAAACGATATATCGATGAATTTAACAGTCAATATTGATAAAACTATTGCGTTCGAGTTCATTAACTTGATCGCCATTTTTTATAAATTTCCTAAAATGTGTTCATTTCGCTCTCAACTTTTAAAAGAAGGTTGTTTGAAAAAATAGGATCTTTTTTTATAAAACTGCATTGCTAACATAGGCGCTTGACATAATTTTGTCGTCCACTCGTTCTATCATAGTGTTAGATATAACAAAATTATTTCACGCGTCCATGTTAGCCCAGTTGACTAAATACCAACGGTGTTCGCTTGATAGATATTACAATTATTAAAAAAAACAACTTGTAGTATATGTTTTAGTTCCTCATACCAACCGGACATATCTTTCTCAATTCATTACCGTACGTAAGTATCTCATAAAGAATGTTGAATAAAATAAAATAACATAAAATGTGTAGCAATTAAAATTACATTTAATGTACCATCGCTTAAAAAAATATTATGAAACATGGCAAGAGTCAGTAAAAGATATTGATTGGATACTCGTCGACATTACGGTTTAAAATAAATACATGGAATAAGTTCAACTATTATTTTATAATAGGTCATTAAACTATATTATGTAATATTAGGTCATATTAGATTAGTTCGCAAAAAAATCAATAGATGGCGTTGGCGGTGTTTTCATAGTTTTTTTTCCTCCTAATAATTCTGAACTCTGAACTTTCATCATGTTAATCTTTTCTTACGCTGCAATGAATACTCAAGTCCAGTTATATGCCTAGTTTTATTGCTCGGATGGTTCTGGAAACATTCTGTACTGAGTTTTACACAGTTAATTTTTTTTGTGCTTTTATCTACCGCCGTGGAATTGCCAGCCCATCTTAAATGAAATCTTGTGAAATCCTGTTAGGGGAAATGATTTTGTCATTTCCCCTAACGGGATTTCACAAGATTTCATTTAAGTTTCACTTTTTATAGGTCCTTAGCGACATCTATCGAGGCTAATTAGCATTATTTGTTAAAATCTTTTAAAACAAATTTCATAATCACACGAATATCCAATCACTACAATATTCAAGTCACGTTTTAGGGGACTTTTTTGTCGAACCTTTAATTGTCATGTCATGGTTCAGACACTTGCCAAGTTTTTTAATTCAGTTATTTTGGAGCTAACCACACGGACTACACCTTATGCTAAAAAGGTACACATTTCAATTTTAGAATATGGTTTCATTTACAAATTATAGATTTTATTAAAATTATCTACTAAAATAATTAATATTTTAATGTATATTTTAAGTGATTAGAAAGCAACAAAAGAATAATGTTTCTAAGTTATAAAATAGGAAGAAAGTAACTAGGATGGTAACAAAACAAGAATTAGAATGCTTTTTACTTAATAATTACAAATTCTCCTAAATTACAATATTTTAAAAGCTAAATATTGAATTAAAACACTTTTTTAATTTTAAGATACATAATAAATCACAGATAGAACGCTAAGTACACGAGTACCGAATAAATACTCAAACAGAAGGCATTCTGTGGTTAACATTTATTATGAGCTTTATTGCTACAGTTTTTGGGTTGAATTTAGTATGAAAATGTTCACTAAATCCAACTTTATGAGTTCAGGATTAAGACTAAGTATAACTATGGGAAGATTTTTCAGCTCCAAAACTATAAAATTGTGTCATGGTGCGCATCCATGACACAATTTTATAGTTTTATATAGTTCAAGCGACAAAACAACATCATTACACGCATGTTATTATATATGTTTAACACATATCTACAAAGTTTTTTTTTCTGGAAGTTTAATTAGCCTTTTTGTAAACATTTGGCATCCTGACTCTGGAAATACAAACCATTTTCATCAATCAGCTTTAGTTTTCAAGATATGGCGTATGCGTGATAGGGGGAGTATGCATGATTTTTTTTTATTGCATTGATTTACAAAATATGAAAACGTAGTTAAGATGACAAAAAGTGAAATTATAATTTTCCACGTCAAAAACGTAAGAGTCACCGACTTCAATTCCAAAAAAGAAAATTTTTCGAGAGTTTCCCTCAATTTCTTCAAGATTCCACCATCAGATCCTGGTTTCCTTACCATGGGACCACCCTTGGGATACTCCCTTTCCAACAAAAAAAGAATAATCAAAATCGGTTCATAAACGACGAAGTTATCCGCGGACATACATAAAAAAAAAAAATATATATATATATACGTATACGGTCGAATTGAGAAACCTCCTCCTTTTTTGAAGTCGGTTAAAAATTAAAATCGGCCAAGAAATACGGCCGATATACGCATTTAAAACTATTAATTACGCACCGATTAGACAGAGAGATCCGACATGGACTGTGACGTCACATGTCACTACGTTCAATCGAGAGATAGAAATAAATCTTTGATGGCTTATATCTTTTTTAATTTCATAGTTATTCGAAAAATAGTTTTACTAAACTGTTTATTACATGAATGAGGATGCATATTCCCTATTATGCAAAAAAACACAAAAATTCACTAAAAAATGAATCTAAGTATCGAAAGCCGCCAAAAGTTTTTTTTTTAACAATTTTCGTAAATAAGGAACTCGTGGTAGGTGTTATTTCAAATTCCAGCAATAATCCACAAAAAAAACTGTGTATGAGCAGTAAAAGTTGATAGAAAGAAACGGCTGGTAGATTCGGATTCACCAAATTAAAATATAGCGGAAAAATGAAGAAAACTCTCGAAAAATTTAAAACGGAAAATTTTGTAAATATGTGTAATAGCTGGTTTATCTTACTGCTATGTTTATCTAAAGTTTACTCGAAAAATACAGCTATATCAACTTCCTAATGAAAACGTTGAGATGGATTTGGTTTGATTACTACACGTTTCAAAACTGTCTTTTGAAATTGATCTCCGAACTGTTTCGTAGCATTTATACGAAATAGTGATCATTTTGTTTGTTAGTAAGTTCGATTTGCATTGGGTGATTTTAAATTAGTTTGCGAAAATATGGAAATATTTTTTCGCTTCTTCATACAACTTATGCGATCAGCTGTACTAGCGTTAAAGACTCGCTGCAAACTTGTTCATAAATCATCGGAACGAGACAGCTATATTGCTCTCTCTCTCTCCCACTTAGGAGAACGGCACGATCCTTTTGTTGAAGCGCAGAGATGTGCATTGCTGCAGTCGATAAGAAGTCGAGGTTTACGCAGGGGGGTGCGAGCGCGCCCCGCTAGAATTGGCCTTCTATCGATAGTGCATGCGCCCGCGCTGAGTACTCCCCACACTAGTGTTAAGATGATTTATGACCGAGTTTGCAGCGAGTCTTTAACGCTACTGTAATCAACCCTTTGTATGGAAAGTCCAATTTTTTTTTGAAAATTTATAATGTTCCTAATGGAAAGTTGGTTAGTTTAATGAGGAGAATACCCCTTAAAGTTTCGCTTACTATTTTAATGTCACCCCATAAACATTTATATGTCAAATCAACTTCGACATTATTGACAATGGACCTTATAACCAAGTTCATTGGAATTTTAACCTTATCACGAGCACATAAGAAACTTTTTTGAATACATAATTGTGGGAAACAATTTCACATTGTTCGTAGTTAGCAATACGATTGAAATGTGTACCTGTGGGGTGATACTTGCGTGTGTGAATGCGTGACTTGCGGGGTAGGCAGGGCGAGGTCAGTCGGAGTCGGAGCCCGACTCGGAGAGGCAGAGATCGTCTTTGAGAACATCGTTTGGTAGCGCGGGAACACTTGGTGTTCCTGTAATAAAAAAGGTGATTTATTTTCTTTTAGCAACCCTAAATACTTCGCATAGGTAGCGTTTCGAAAAAAGCTCTTAATTGCCTTGATTTTTTTCAACATCTTCAACATTCCAGAATAATTCAACCGCAGAGATTTGGCGACATAGTCAAAAACAGTTGGATGGATCTACCCAATCAGGACGACACATTTCTTTTCACTATCTTCGGATTTTGCACTTTGGATTTTTAATCCAGAATGATGACTCTTACTCCAATAAAATAAATAAAAAATAAGCCCGAATTCAGAAACTAATTGAAGTATATACTACTAGCATCCCGCTCGGGACTTCGTTCCCGTGGGAATTCGGGAAAATTATGTAGTCTATGTTACTCAGGGATAATGTAGCATCCTAACGGTGAAAGAATTTTTGAAATTGGTCCAGTAGTTAGGTTATTCGTTACATACATACAAAAATACAAATCTTTCCTCTTTATAATATTAAGTACAGATAACATTATTAAAATTTTGTTTTTCAGTCTTGATCTGATTGCCCTAAGGAGCGTTTATTATTTATACTTATAAAATTTATAAAAAAGGCCCTACTTAGCGTTAATACTTACTTTTAAACGCGGGAGCACTATAATCCTGCGTGTTCCCAGCTGCGGCGGCGTGGTGTGGATGCGGCTGGGGATGCGGCGCGGGATGGGGATGGGGATGGTGGGAGGATGGCGCGTCGCTGTCGGAGTCGGAGCCGCTGTCCGAGCCGCTATCGCTGGACGAGCTGGATGAGCTGCCGGCTGGACTGCAGGGGGGCAGCTGTAATATAACAAATTATATTTTCAACACATTTGCTCATAAAGTGGGTCTTATGTTATTGTTTTAAAGTTCATAATGATATGTTTTACCCAGCCCGTGCGTAATAAAAATAAAACACTAGTACGTAATGAGTTTTTTTTCTAAATATCAGAAAAGAGATCAGATCTTATTTTTTATTTAAAATTAAGTGTAAATATTAAACTATTTGTAAATATGACACGCGAGCGCATTGGATATTACATTCTCGGCTCCGCCGATTATAGTTTCGCCATGTCCGTCTGTCCGCGGGTTTCCTAAGAAACCCTTGGTACTACAGAGCTGAAAGAGCATCGAACCTCTGTGGCTTGCCTAAAGTTGCAAGTACATACAAGTACATCAAAAGTCGCGTTTTTAATGTACACGTATGAAACATATGCCAATCGACAGAGAAAATAATTACAAACAACAAATACTGATTAACAAAATGTCGTAAGTGATATACCTTCTGAGTAATTTAAGTTTGAAAATGTAAAATATAATTAAAAGAAAATCATCATTTAAACTGATTTAAAAGTCCATTGTCATCATTTTAAAGCATCCCGCGCCACGACTAGCATTAAATTGGATTCCTGTTATACTAAAATAATAGGAAATGCAAAAAAAATATGTAAAATGTGTTTTTGGTGAAATCCACATCAATCAAAATCCAAAATCTACTCATTGATTACAAGCCTGGGTCATCCATCAAGAAAAATACCACGTTAATGCGGCGCAAAGGGTGCAGGGTGAAAGGAAGGGACCAACCACAGGGTTGTTCTTTACCAGTCATTTTGTCACTCACTGTCACCGTGATCTTTATCAATAAAAAAAGCAACTCATACTCATTGGTGTGCTCTTGACTACAATCTTGCCCTAGACCAGAAGGTCCGTAGAAACGGTTGGACGAGCTTACAGTCTAGTGTTAAAAATAAGGTTGAAATTCACTACGTTAACGTAAATACAGCGACATTGCTCGACTGGAACCGCCCCTCGTAGACCGCTTCCCGCGCCGCTCGTACGCCATTTACCACGCCGCCGCGCGCGGCCATCGAGAAGGTTCCGGGATCCGAACAAACATCACTTTATGATTTTGAGACTTTCCTCAGTTTGGTTAGGACACTGACTTTTGATTTTGACTTTCGAACATTTTTAACAGCATAAGAACTAAGAAGTGACTAGTACTTCAACATAATGAGTGGAAAAATAAGTACTGATAAGTCAGTCCTCTTGTCCCCCCTGATCGACTAAATGATATCAAGACTAAATAATCCTTGTGGCTCCGCTGGTGGAGGTAACGGGTGGGGATACCAGGCCGCAAGGGAATCACCTGATTGTCCGAAAGAAAGATGATTCCATGCTACGGAAGGCGCCGGCTTTAAGTGCCTAAGTATCTGCGATAGTAGTCGGTACATGAGCCACTGCGAAGGTCTTTAGCGGGACAATAACTTGACACCAGGGTTTATGAGGTTTACCGCGGAATATATGGTTGGCATACTCTTGGACATAAGGGTGATGGTTTAGATATCCCTCACAAAGCTCATAACATCATATTTGTGATCGCGGACGGCGTACGATAGGGCGAGCAGTACTAATTCCGCAGAAGAAACACTGAGACCCTGGCGGGCCTAAGTTTCTTGACACCGCGTAAATGTCAATAATAATAGACAAAACAGCTAATGTTAACAGTCAAGAAATAACAAAAATATCAACAACAAAAACTTCACAAAAGATAACAACTTAAACTTCTTCTACATCAACGAGAACGCTTGTGCACGATGCAAGTCACGGTGACAAACTAACTGACTTGACCTGCCCGTCTAACATAAGCGCGGTGACAAAGCTTCTCTACGCATGCTGTCTTATTAATTCTTTATTAAATGGAACGTGACAGCATGCGTACGGAAGCTTAAAAAACGTGACAACATCCAAATTTTCTCTCATGCTACCCTCCTGGCGCGGTAAACAGCCCTGTGGTTCATAGACAGTGGTGAAGAGGGGGCCGGGAAGAGATGCGGCTCGTAACACTTATCACGAGCCGCATCGCTTCGCACCGCATTAATTCTATGGTATTTTTTAAGTACTGATAGATGACTCAGGCTTGTAAGGATTTTGTTTCATATTGATTTCATCTAAAACATAATTTACATATTTTTTTGCATTTTATCCTATTATACGAGAATCCTTTTTTGCATTTAGTATTACGAGAATCCAATTTAATGCTATTCGTGGCGCGGGATGCTTTAAAATGATGGTAATGGACTTTTAAATCAGTTTAAACAATGATTTTCTTTTAATTATATTTTACATTTTCAAACTGAAATTACTCAGAAAGTATATCACTTGTGACATTTTGTTAATCAGTATTTGTTGTTAGTAATTATTTTTTCTGTCGATTGGCATATGTTTCATACGTGTACATCAAAAACGCGACTTTTTATGTACTTGTATGTACTTGCAACTTTAGGCAAGCCAGGCTTCATACAAAAATGTTCGAACCCCTTTGGCATGGTCATACATATAAGCTACGCCGCCAGAACTGTAGAGTAAAATCTTAGAAAAATATTTTTTTTTCGGGTAGACACCCGAGATGGGAGACCCCATAGACGTGAAAGGGCGATGTTTTTTTTCTCGCCTATATCATCAAATGGGGTATCATAGGACAGCTTTTTAAAAGACAAAAGGGGTTTACTAAGAACGTTTTTAGATTCCGCACTCCGTTTCCGAAAAATTAATTTTTAAAGTGAATTTTTTTGTCAAAAACAAGTGTCCTCCTATACCAGCAAAACGATTGTTTTCAAAAAATGTGGAAAAATTCACGGTGATAGAACATACAAAGAAATTAAAAGGAAAACTATCACACATAAGTTGGCCCTTCAACCAAGTGCCAAACGTTGTTAGGATTAATAAGAATATCTATTATATATATAAAAGAAAGTCGTGTTTGTTACAACACTTATAACTCAAGATCAGGTAGACTGATTTTGATCAAATTTGGTATGGAGGTAGCTGATACCTTGGATTAACACATAGGCTACATAATTTTCCGAAATTCCTACGGGAACGAAGTCCCGGGCGTAAAGCTAGTATTTACTAAATATTAGATCCTTGGTACTACAGCGCTAAAATCTGGCATTCTGGATATGTCAGCGCATATTGATTGCGCTGACATATCTAAAAAATAAAATGGTGGAAAAAAATTGTTTTCAGGTGTTTTACCATACACGTGAAAGGGTGATGGATTTTTTTTCTCGCCGATATCATCGGGTGGGTTATCGAGGATAGCTTTTTAAAAAATAGAAGGGGTTCAGCAATTCAACAATTCAGCAATCCGTTTGGGAAACATTAATTTTTATAATGAAAAAAAATGTGGAATAATTCACGAGGGTATATTAATTCCAACAATAAAATTATCGCAAAAAAAAACTTCCATTCTGTTATATTTCGGCCAAAACTAGCAATTCAACAATCCGTTTGGGAAACATTAATTTTTATAATGAAAAAAAAATGTGGAATAATTCACGAGGGTAGCATTTACGACAAAGTGTACCCTAATCCAAAATGGCTGCTTTGCTCGCGCATTAAATACTTCCATTCTGTTGTGTTTAGGCCAAAACTACACTTATTTCTGAAATTACCAACTTTTAATACATTTGTTTTTGATACAATAGTATTTGGGGATTTTAACATCGACTATGACGATATGCTCGTAGAATAAAGAAGCCAGCTGCATATTTGAACCATGTTGCTACGGAATCCTACAATGCGCGTGGCCCGACACGCTCTTGGCCGGTTTTTTTTTTTTCATTTTCGTCACGTTTTCACAAATTTCAAGAAAAATGAAATTCATCGATCAGAACTGAAAATTCAAGTTAAGCACTTGCTCATCTGAAAATTATATCCCTCCATGTATCACGAGTATGCTCTTATAGCTTCTCAAACAGACCTCTTTTGTATGAGAAATCGTATAATATCCCCAGACCGTGTTGCTGTGTATAGTTACCGGGTGCGGCGGCAGCTTGCGCGCGTCGTGCGGCGGCGCGGGGGTGGGGGCGGGGGCGGGGGCGGGGGCGGGGGCGGGGGCGGGGGCGCGGGGCTCGGGGCGCGGGGCCAGGCTCGGCTCGTCCAGACCGATCATGGGCAGCGACGCTAGCGTACTGTTGCCGCCGCCGGCCCAACTGCAATTATAACACACAGTTAGTTACTCAGAAATCCTTACCTTTTTTTAACCCACGACTAAAAAGAGTGGTGTATAAGTTTTTTTTAAGGAAAATAATAAGATGAGACCAACATAGGATATCAGAGGATCTACTCTGTTCTCTCCGCGATCGACGGACGGCAAATAATTGTCACTACCTGTCACTGTCATCTGTATAGCACAAGACAGTTATGTTATTTTGTTGTTTATTATATTTTTTTCGGGAAAGGCAAAGTCTCTTCTTCTTCTTATCGTGTGGGTATAGTCAAGTGTGTGGCTAGCTTGGCTAACCCTGGTGTCAGAGTTTTGAAACCGCCAAATGACCTCTGACTTGGTTTTAACGACTGTATCGTGTCTTCCGAAGCACGGAAACGCTCGTGATAAATTGCCACTTTGGTCACCCATCAGGTTCCCTGCCTCTGTGTACGTTGCTTAACCTCACTGATCGGTTGAGATCAGCGAGCGCCACTGGGCTACGAGCGCTTCAAAGGTAAAGTTATTTATGACCATACAGCCATTTTAAACATTGTCCAAGTTTTAATTTTATTTTTTGTGGTAAGGCCCTAAACTAAGGGCCACTTTCACCAAAAGTGCTAAACGTATTTAACAGCCTAAACACATTTAACTCAGTTGTCAAAGCAACAAAATCTGTCAAATTAAACAAAATTAGTCCTACTAAATACGTTTAGCACTTTTGGTGAAAGTGGCCCTAAATGTCAGCGGTTAAACCAAATTTTTAATTGTAGAGTTATTTGTATTTATCAGCCCATATATAACCCGTACAAGTTAACTTGAGACCTGGGCCGATGACGTTATCTTCGGTGTACTATGTGCGGAATGATAAAATATCTAAAGAGAATCCGTAACAAAGATGCTATATCTTTGTACATTTTTTTCAATATTTTATCATTTTTCACACCGTACATTCAAGGTTACGTCGTCGGCCCAGGTCTCAAGTTAACTCGTACGAGATATAAACGCAGTACACGAACATGAACAATCAACATAACAACAAAAAAAACGGAATCGAACAAGGGACGCAACACAAACAAGTATAACATACAGGGTGCAAATGTGCAAGCTTGCCATATTCACCGACGTGATAATAAGTCATGTTTCCTACTTTATTCGATAACTTCCAAAACGGAATACTTTATGAAAAACTAAAATTAAACAAAACTTTTTTTTTAAGTGTGGCCCGGAATAAACTACATAAATGTTTTTCCTGTCCATATTAACTTTAGGAGCAATAGAAATTTACCTAATGTTCGTTTATCTCAAATGATAAACAAAACAAATGATTTCAGATTTTCCTTTTTACTTTTTAACCCCGACGAAAGTAAGTTTTATAAGTTTTTGTGTATCTGTATGTCTGCGTGTCTGTTTGTGGCATCGTAGCTCCTAAACGAATCAACCGATTTCGATGCGGGTTTTTTGTTTGAAAGCTGCCGTGATTAAGATGGTTTTAGCTTTATTTGCTTAAAATCGGTTTAGCCGTTTAAAAGTTATACGCAATGAATGTCGCAGTGAGTAACATTATTAATTTTAGAGTTATACGGGATTCCTACTAAGAAATAAAGACTTTTTGTCAAAGTAAAAAGCCTAAATCACATTATTTACAACATTTACACGTTTATTTACACAGTATTTTTATTTTATTTACTCAGTACTTACAGTATTCTAAGTTCTAGTTCGCAGTTACGGTCATAGTCATCTTAGAGTGCCCATCATTTCGCACTAAACACAATCTAGCAGAGACGCAAATTCTTCTTTTAACAACCCAAAACGAACACGAGTTCTGGCACTGTTTGGAACGCAGACCAGTTGAGGAGTCAATGCCTCAAAGTAAGCCAGTATTCATCAAGCTGGTCTAAGTTGGTGAATATGATATGTCCTCAGTTCTGATGACTTTCCTTACGATTACGAACTGGGCCATCATGTCCGTTCCATTGTGTTATTCTTGGTAATTTTACGTATTGCCCCGTGGCGTGAGCGCGACCAGTAAAAATACGCGTTCAACTCAACTTCTATCTATTAATTTATGAAAAATTTCGTAAAAAACAAACAACCATTTCTGCCAAAACTTGTGCCAATGTCAAGTTTTTTACTTTTTCTTATTTGACAGCAAATAGTTTGTGTAAATTAAATTGATAAGACAAACCGTACAAACCGTGATCAATTCAACTAATAGGGATGTGCATGAGTTTCGATAATGTATCGATAAATTAGTGCTGTGTGCATTAATTGTCGATGAAAATAAATAAAATTTAAAAAATGATTTTTTTTTAATTTTTTTTTATAATTGATTTAAATTCTTTACAAGCAGTACAATGACCTCAGTGAATATGGCAAGCTTGCAGATTTACAGTTTGTATATGGTAACACAGACAGAGAGAGAGAGAGAGTCGTGTACTGTGTTAGTGAATGGGCTTTGGCTCAGCTCAATGTTCCAGCAGAGCAGCAACGATGGTAATTCTGCCAATAACATACAGTTGCTAAGCAAGGATTGGATTCCAGACCGGCAGATATTTGAAAATCGTATTTTAAAGTAATAATCAAATAAAATATCCTTACTTGCTGAAATGTGGTTAACACAGTTGTCAATTATACATTATTTTGTTCGCACATTTAAGCTGTAACCAGCATGGGCGAGTGGTATATTTATGGCAAAAAAAATATTCAGCGCGAATAGGACTTGAACCCACGACCCCAGGAATAAATTGCCTGGTGCTTTAACCAACTGAGCTATCGTGCCTTCAAGTCAACTGCTAAGCGGTGAAAGGATTATGGGCATTTTGGTATCGGTTTCCTACTTGTGTTCAAACAAGATGAATCATACATCGTTGGATAGTTCTTTTCAAGTGAACAAAAAATGCTATGACGACTTACTCGTATAAGTTGTCAATTTCGAAATATGTATTGTATACTCTTCGGAAGATATTGAATTTTTAGCTCTAATTATAATTAATTTATAAAAAATCAGATCTCCGATTCAACTAAACCGATTTTTACGAAAATCAAATTAAAATAAACAGTATTTTTTCAAATCCACAGATTTCAAATAGTCTTAAGACTTAGGTGTTAAAAAATACCATAACCACAATAGGAATTCATTCTATTTTTCTTTCAAGCAAGATTTGTTATTATTACATATTTCTAGGAACCTCGAATTAACAAAAGGATTGCTAACAATGCGACCTGTTTGTTCCCTTCCCCGCTCCGATGTGGTGCGGGGGGTGGGCATACTGAGGAGCGCTTGCGCAGGTAGCTTGGTCAGTCGATCGCTGACATTGTGTTGAGTGACTATGTTATTACGCTTCTCATTGTTTACGTCGACTTTGACCCTAGCATAGTTTTGGACTCTGTTACCCATTTTATTTGAAGAAGCTTTTCTTTCGGACTTGAGTGCTCAACGATTGGATTATTTGATGACAATGGAACGTTACCGTAACTGTGTAATGTGTCGAAGAGGGTTACACCGCGGCAGATATCAAGTACGCGTTCTGTCGGAAGCCCTGCCAAGAACACGCGCGGAGCTAGCATCATTTATCCGAGAAAATGCTGCATTGGAGGTTAGTACCTATTGAGGTTTTTTTACTTTCTATTTTAGTTTTGTTGTATTTATTTCATTGTTTATGCCCTGTGTGGTGTTGTCTTAATGTTTTTGCTTCTGATTCATTAGATCTTGTATTCTATCGCCAGTCATAGCATTAAAAATAAGTCCTGGGTTATATTTTTATTGTATTATTATTATTATTTATTATTTTATTTATTAAGGTTTATTCATTGTGTGAATTGTCGAGTCAAGACAGTGAGCAGCTACTTAATCTTTACTTTTTCCTTGTAGGTACGTTGCAAAGCTGGGCGTGGTGCATAGCAACCAAAAATAACGGGTATTTTGACTGTGACCTTGCTGCACTCGTAGATGTGCTAGACCTTTGGTCCGTTTGTTTATATTAATGTGTTGATAGGTATTTTTCGGCAACTCAAGTTGTTTATTTATTACCAGAGTTCCCCTTTCTATGTATTTTGTTATTTATTTCTTTATATTACATTATTATTGGTTTTCAGGTCGTGTTTGACAACACGCGAAGAGTATGTTACCGATGCTGGCAAAGAGCCGAAAATGCGACTAGAACTCATCCACACCCTCAACCCGAGCCACAGCTTCAAGAAAAAGCAGAACCGCAAGAGCAACTAGAACCGCAAGAACAACTAGAACAACTAGAACCGCAGGAACAACTAGAACCGCAGGAACAACTAGAACCGCAAGAACAACTAGAATCGCAGGAACAACAAGAACCGCAGGAACAACTAGAACCGCAAGAACAACTAGAACCGCAATCAGGAGCAGTGCTTCACGTTCCTGGATTTATGAGAGCACCAAATACCGCGAAGCATTGTATCTTTCGTGGCTGCCCTAATACTACTCGACATCGAATCCCAACTGTTGTGAAAGTCCATGTATTTTCTCAGTATAAATTGTATATTCCCGATGGTGCCAGAGTATGTCAGGAGCACCTTCATGGGAATGATTGGGATGATTTACCTCAACAATGCAACATTTCCCATGACTTCACGGCCGCCCACTTTACGGATCTTTGTGACTTTATGCGAAATGCTTTAAACTCGCGGTAGCTATATTTATATTTACAAAAGCTCAAACTTTTTGTTCCAGAGGCAATCCTACAGCTTGCACACATTCCAAAACTTGTTGAAGCCGTTTTTAATTGAAACACTGACGGATACATTACAGATTAAAGGACCATACGCTGCAACCAAAACTGATGCGCAGATAATGAGCGACTTAATGACTGACGAGGAAATCTTCTTCACATATTACTTCAGCCCAATGACGTATCTATTTTGGACCGCGGCGGGTTCAGACACAGTTTGGACCTTATAGAAGCATGTAGCTACCAATACCATGTTCCTCCGACGAAGAACCGAGAGGAGTTACCGCTCACTACTTCTCAAGCAAATAATTCCCGACTGGGTACAATATATAATATACGATAGTGGAAGTGGTTAACGGGCGCTTCAAAAGAGATTTACGCTGCTGCGACAAAAATATTTCAATGATACAATGATGAATATGTTTTTAGATTTCAAGATAGCAGCATCATTAACTAATCACTTCCACAGGCCCATTGTAGATAGCCAATATATAGAAGCTTTTCTACAAAAAATAAATGAAAAAATCAAACCTCGAACGTGTTGTAAAATTATGAAGAAGTAAAAAGATTGAATAAAAGAGCCAATTTAGAGAGATTAGAAGCAAACGATTTACAAGATTTTCCACGATTTGAGGGAGTAGAGCGCTCTCATGCTCTCATTGGGGACATACCAATTAAAACTGGCAAAATCTTATTGCAGCAAGCACCTAATCAACGGCTTATATCTTATAGAAACGTATAGAGAAGCTTCTTGAGATGACATAACAGAATATGGATGCACGCATACAGTCCCGACATGTGAGAGCAAAACAATATTTTTATTAGATAGAAATGGAAACGAATTACAAAAATAATTGTACATGTTTGACTGGACGCCGCACGGTAGGTTCCTATGCGCACATTGTTTTCATTGTACGGTATTCATGTCTAGCATTAGTTCCTGAACCTGCATTATTTTTAAATAGCAATATTATAGATAGATGAAGTATAATATCATGTATTGTATATGTATTTTGCTACACATTAAATGAAAAAACCTTCTTTCAACTTGTTTTATTTCCTGAGAGAATAAAACACCAATGATAATAATTAATGATGATAATTTATAATTAGTATATTAAATAAAAATACTATGCCAAACTGAAGAATAATGTCGCAGAAAAAAATAATAAATGATGAAAAATAAATAACTTTCAAGGCAGGATTACTTTAATTGGACAATAAATCAGGACTAGCGCTTCGGTTATTCTTATTCTACAGAAAATTACCTTTTTAACGATGTATCATTTATTTCAATTGGTGCCGGTGCCCGGTACCAAGTTCCTTACTAATGTGCCCATCATCCTTTCTCATTTTCCTACTAAGAAGAAAAACTAAAATGTTTCAGCCATTTCGAAAAATGTCTACAGTTGACCACACCCTGATTACAGTAAGTTTGAACATGTTAACCAAAGCTAAACCGCTCACGTTATTCTGGGCTGAATATAAAGGAAACGTGAGCGGCTTAGCTTTAGTAAACACGTTGTCTTCTCCTTATCGTGTAGGTATAGTCATGTGTGTAACCAACTTGACTAACCCTGGTGTCAGTTTTCGAACCGCCAAATGGCCTCTGACTTGGTTTAACGGCTGTAGTCAATCGACAACAGCCTAACGTGCCCTCCGAAGCACAGAAACGCTCGTGATAAATTGCCACTTTGGTCACCCATCAGGTTCCCTGCCTCTGTGTGCGTTGCTTAACCTCGCTGATATCGGGTGGGATCAGCGTGCGCCACTGAGCTATGAGCTGAACCGCTCACGTTATTCTGGGCTGAATACAAAGGAACTTACGGCGCGGCCTGAGGGGGCGAAGTCTTAACCCTTGTAGGAGAGCGCACCATGTTCTGGACCTTAGCCGGCGCGGCGCCCGCCGGCCGGGGCTGGCCATTCACTTGCGTCGCTGGACCCACCACTACGAACATAAATTATTAAACTTAGATAAATAGAAAGGTAAACTCTAATCATAACACAGTGCAACACAAAAACACAACAGTATAGCATTTAATAGCGATTCGTGTGTGCACTGCGCCAATAAGAGGGCCCTGTCGCGGCTGTAATGTCACAGCAGCCAGACGCTGATTCGGTTGATTTGCCACAGCGTGGAAGCACAATGGGCACAGATCCTGCGTATCAGAGGCAGGAACGTGAGAACTCTTGCGTGCTTCTGGGAGGACATATACAACGTGTTTCAAAAAAACCCAAAAAATAAATAAATTACAAAATTAAATTTTAAAAGTGAAATAGTTGCAACTCTAGTAATCAGTTGCACGGTTTTACATCTTTCCAAATGAAAGTTTCATATAATCAATATGACATACTTGTCATATTTGTAATAGAGCTGTGCAATAAACTAAATTTTAATTAATTTTGAATCATCTTTTTTTAGGTTTTTTTGAAACACGTTGTAGATAGCTAGCCCAAATATCACACACAATGGCCCAACCGAAAGGCTAAAAGCGGAAAACGACCAATAAAAATAAAATTCTTGCCATGAAACTGAACAAGTTTTCCTAAGGAACCCACATAAAATTCTCAAAATGTTTCGCGACTTTTTTTTTTCATTTTTTCGATCTATTTTCCACGTGAAACGTTATTCAGTTCGGTGGTCTGATTTACGTCCTTAATTTTTGCTAACTAATTTAAACACACCCAATATTGCTCAAATAGGGATGAAAGTAACCCGTGTGGTGATCAGTTGAGAATAACACCACCCCATCTCTTTTCGTGGGTGTCGTATAAGAGGCGACTAAGGAAACACAATTGAGACCTGCCTCCTAGTAATCCATCCCAGGCAACGACACTTCATTTTTTTCTGAATCTGAGGTGTCGTCGTCCTATGGTCTCATGCGATGTGGTAGGCTCTGTAAAGGGCCGTTTGGTTCGCGACCACCCTCCTACCGAAGTCCGACGCCAAACAGCTTGCTGTGTTCCGTCGGTGCGTGGGAGTACCAGTGCCTTTATAGGCATTTTCTGGGTTAACTCGCTCCATCGTCGACCTTATGGTCAAGATTGAGGTCAAGAGTTAACCCATCTTATAATAAAAAAATAATAATATTAATTGCGACGAGGGTGCTTTTAAAGGTTTTTGGTGTATGGTGGGCGAAAGGCTGCCAACCTATCACCACTTACTCATTTTCCTCTAATAACCTTCAGAAACGTCGATGCTCTGCGCGCCTTATCAGGGATTATGGGAGTGGGTGTATGGGATTATGGGAGTGGGTGTATGGGATTATGGCAGTGGGTGTATGGGATTATGGGAGTGGGTGTATGGGATTATGGGAGTGGGTGTATGGGATTATGGGAGTGGGTGTATGGGTTTATTGCAGTGGGTGTTTGAGATTGTGGGAATGGGTGTATAGGATTATGGAAGTGGGTGTATAGGATTATGGGAGTGGGTGTATAGGATTATGGGAGTGGGTGTATGGGATTATGGCAGCGGGTGTATGGGATTATGGGAGTGGATGTATGGGATTATGGGAGTGGGTGTTTGAGATTGTGGGAATGGGTGTATGGGATTATGGGAGTGGGTGTATGGGATTATGGCAGCGGGTGTATGGGATTATGGGAGTGGGTGTATGGGATTATGGGAGTGGGTATATGGGATTATGGCAGTGGGTGTTTGAGATTGTGGGAATGGGTGTATGGGATTATGGGAGTGGGTGTATGGGATTATGGCAGCGGGTGTATGGGATTATGGCAGCGGGTGTATGGGATTATGGGAGTGGGTGTATGGGATTATGGGAGTGGGTGTATGGGATTATGGGAGTAGGTGTCTTAAGTAAATTACCGTGGTTTGTCTGAGTGCGTCGGTTGGTGGCGACGCGGGTCCGGCTGGTGGAGCGTTGCGTTGTATTAGTGAGCAAGTCGCTCGTCACCGGAGTCAGCGGACGGGGCTTCGACGTGTTCTCTTGTCTGAAATACGTTTTTTTTTAATAAACTGGCATTGACAGTTACCGTTAACTGTCTTGTCTGTTTCAAACCAAGTGACTAACAATGTAAATAAACAACTCATTGACAAAAAACCGAATTGCGCAGCATGTAAACAACAAATCCCTGTGAGATCACTGAAACACTAGATAAAATCATTTTCCTAATTTTTATACACTGTAACACGTAAAACAGTCACAAATAAATATTTATTTTAACAAAATACTAAAATTCGATATTATAACACCGTGACAAGTTTCAAACGGCGGGCATTCACTTGGTTTGAAACAGAATATAGTCCAATAGAAAACTGTAGACCTCTCCGATACAAATACAGAACTCGTTTGTCCGAATTCTTAACAAAACAACAATGAAGTAAGTAGTTCGTAATTTCAATTAGTAGACGATATATCTAATAACTAATAGACATGAAAGTTAAAACGAAAAAACAATATAGTATAGTGCTCTATTTTCTTAATATCTCTCGGTAAACAGTGTCTGTCTCATTCTTGTCATTTGAAAATCAATTTATCCAATGAAAATCAAAATCAATTTAACCACAATAAGAAGATAGAAGCACTGTACTTAGTTCTGAATCCAAATTACTGTAGTATAGGCGATAAATCTACTAATTCATAGACAGAAATTTGTATCCAAGACTTTCTTCGACGGGTCCAAAGGGATGGATACTTGTAGACAAGGGCGGAGGCAGGGAGGGGCAGCTGCTCCCCCCTAGAGAATAGAAAAATATAGCCAACTGCAAAGCAACCAAAGTTGGAACCATTCTTATTACAATCGCCATCAATGGCCATCGCCATCAATGCCTCAAGGCAAAGACTCGCGCTACAAGTGTAAAACTTCATGCTCTTGACTGTACCTACAATTCAAATTTTTCTCATCCTCCATAATATTAACTCTCCCCCACCTGGGCCTAGGGCTGGCGACGCTCTTGCTTGTAAAATATCACTCACCTGGTTTTCTTAACTTGTATATTGCTAGAGAGCTTCTCGAGCGTGATCTCTCCGGTGACCCGGTCAATGATGAGCACGCATTCCTTCGTGTACGGCCGCTGATTGCCCTTGAACACTGTCTGTGGGACGCCAGCGCCATCTACAAATACATTCCATAGTCGCATACAAAAAAAAACCAGTTAAGTGCGAGTCGGACTCTCGCACGAAGGGTTCCGTACCATTATCTATAAAAACGAGTAAAAAAATCACGTTATTGTATGGGAGCCCCCTTAAATATTTATTTAATTCCGTTTTTAGATGATGTATTTTAATAGAAATACATCATCTGTGAAAGTTTCAACTGTCTATCACGGTTCATGAGATACAGCCTGGTGACAGACGGACGGACGGACAGAGGAGTCTACGGAACCCTAAAAAATAATCTATGATTGTTTTGGGAGAATTTTGGGTCAAAGTAATTTATCATAGTTTTACTTCCGAATGATATAACATAATTTCATCCATGTTACGGAAAATCCCTCAGATGTTTCATTTCATTTATTTATTTACATAGCATACATTTATTTTTACAGGAGTCCCAAGTCAAGTCCATGGATCTCAACGATAAGCGACAGCCCTGGTATGTGTGGCCTACTCTGGTTGACTTTTCTGTGGGTCTTGAACGCATAGGATATCGCAATGGGAATCGCGGCATAATTCGGCAAGAACTTCAACCTTTCTGGGAGAACCCTTCTATATTTATGGAGATGATGCATAGTTGGCTTTTTGATTTGCCATCGTGTTGAAAAGATTCGCCAATCCGCTTTGAGCGCTCATTATACTTTTACATTAACTTTTTCATTTATTTGTATCTGTTTACTAATAACAAACTAATACAGCATATTTAATATGTTGCCTATTAGGTTATATAAGCTTAATGCTATCCAAAACTGCCTCCCATAATTTTTCCTTAATAAAATCCGAAACTGATTGTTTTAAATATAGACAATTTTCTAAAAAAAAATGAGAACAGAACTTTCATATTAAAAAGCTAAATATGTACCCTACCACAGTATAACAGTGCATAATACCCATGTTACGTAAAAACCGAAAAGTTCTGACTCACAGGCTTCTAAAAGCTTGGCGAATAATTTTAAAACAAGTAAATGTGATACTGTTATGATTTTGATTTTATAAAAGAAATTATATAAAATAATATGAAAATGCTAAATCTTGATATCTAAAATTGAAGGTCCTGATTCACTGACTCATCAAAACCCTTGGACCTAAAAATTTGAAATTTAGTACAAAGGTTCCTTCTATAATGTAGGCAAGGAATAAGAAAGGATTGTGGTGTGGTGTGGTAGGCTCTGTAAAGGGCCGTCTGGTTCGCAACCACCCTCCTACCGAAGTCCGACGCCAAACAGCTTTCTGTGTTCCGGTCGGTGCGTAAGAGTACCAGTGCCTTAATAGGCTTTTCTGGGTTAACTCGCTCCATCGTCGACCTCATCTATAACCTGGTCAAGAGTTAACCCATCTCATAATAAATGTTTTTTTTTTTATGAAATCCTCAAGTTAATCATACACTTACCTAAATGTGGGACAGTGACAGTAACTTGATTATTGGTCCCGACGTCCACAGTCGCCATTTTGTTCACGTCCACCGAAGCTGGCTTAAAGTCATCTGTGTATTTCAAATAAGAAGATTGTATGAATTGTAAAGTACAGGGAAAAGTAAGAATGTGAAAAGAATGAAAAAAATTTTTTTTTTTGAGAGCCGACTTTATTTATCATATTTTTCTTTATTAAAATTAAAACTTCATAAAAGGATGTTTTAGACTGATTTCTTTTCTAAATCCTAGTCTTCTTGTGTCTTTTTTCTCTAAGACTAGGATTTAGAAAGTTGTATTACATAGTTTCCATTGGCAAATATTTGGTTGTTTTGTAGAAATAACAGCATTGTTTTTTATTATCCATTTGGAAAAATAAAGGATGGGAAATCTCTTCACTTTAATCTCTTTTATTTTAATTAACTTTTTTTGGGCTAATTTATTTAAATCAACTTTGTAGTAGATTTTTTTTACTACCAACAATGCAGCGGAATGGGTTACGTTGGGAGTTTTCTTATAGTCGACTAGCATTCCGCCCTTTTAGTAGGAATTCGGGAAAATTATATAGCCTATGTTACTCAAGGATAATGTAGCATTATAATGGTGAAGAAATTTTTCAAATTGGTTCAGTAGTTTCGGAGCCTATTCAATGCAAACAAACAATCAAATATTTTCTCTTTATAATATGTATAGATAGATAACTTACACTTTATAGTGTGGTACTGTGAGGATTTGTTGTTTGTGAAGCTGGACCCAAGCTTCAGCTCCCGCACATCATAGTTCAAGCTGTGCTTGTCTGCCATCCTGGTGCACTATGCCATATAGTTCTGAAACAATACTATTATGTGCATCCCTTCTGACAGGAAAGAACTTTTTTTTCACATCAGTTTTAGTAAAAATATTTTTTTGCAAGTTTTTAACCATTATTTTATGTATTAATCATAAACAAATGCATTTGTGTTTAATATCTTATTACAATTATTCACATATTAATTATTGTGGTTCTTACCATTATTTTTGTGTTATACAATTGATCACAGATGATCATGGTGCTTGCTACAGCACCAAAATATCAGATAATCATTTAAAACAATAATTGTGGTAATAACCCATAACATGTTTAAAACTAGTGAAAATCACTACAAGAATCATTTTTGTAGTCTATTGACATAGATTTTTATGACCATTAACTCGTCGCATGCTTGTTTACGCCACGTGCGATACAAATCTCGTACCATATGTTCAAAAAGCATGCGAGCGTTTAAGCTTCAGTTAGGATAAGGTAGCTTATGTTATACAAGGTCAATAATTCCTTATACAGAGGTATGTGATGATATGTGAGAGTGTTATACATATATTTATTTATTAAAAGAAGCTTCAGTGACCTTGGATGGGAAGACAACATTAGAGTGATAGCTGGCATAACATGGTACAGAGTGACAAGAGTGAGAGAGGAGTGGAAAAGGCTTGAAGAGGCTTCTGCTAATTGGCATCTAGAAATCCAATAAGGAAAAAAATTAAACTTAATTTCACATTAAGTTTTATTATATGTTACTGTCTGAATACAGGATTTTACAAATTGTACTGGCCCTGGATGACATTTACAGCTGATTAGTTTTTTATTTTATTTTAATAAATCTACTGGAGAGTCTGATTAACTTTTTAAGTAGTGATTCATTATTAAAAAGCACTTGTATTTTTTTCTAATTATCTGTTTCCTGACGGTAAGTACATTTATAATTTTGCGAGTTCAAATGATAAATAAATAAATTGATGTAAGGCTAAGTACTGCAAATTGTTGTACCAAAATATTTAAAATATTTATCAGGTCATTATGGTTAACACACTTAAAGGACAAAATTAGAAGAGAGCAGTAGTGTTGTTTAAGGAGTCTCAACGATGTCAGGAGCTTTTAGCAAGAAGAAGTACCTACAGTATTTCAAAAGATCAAAACAACATAACGTATAATTTTTAGCAAACACAGAACAATAGTGACAGTAAATTTTCCTAACAACCGTTTCTAGGCAACAACCAAAAACATAGAATATAAAATATATGTCACAACATGCGTTACGTTTTACCTCAGATTAATGAAATCCATTCTGTCCGATAGATGAAGTCTATTCTTACAGGAACCTACGACTGTAATGCTATCCTGGTTACTCAAACGAAAATTTACGGACGAAGAAACAAGAAGACAATATTTTTATCACTGCGTCGATTTCATGCCGCGTACAGCCCTAACTGTCAAAAAAGTGTCAAATGCTCGTCAAAACTAATATTTTCACGGGAGTTTTCTTTGTTTCCAGAATGCGATCTGCAACCGCGCACGATGCAGGACATTTTCCTCGTCCTCAGTCCCTGTTCTGGTACACCAACACACCACAAACTTTACGAAATCTGTTTTTAAACAGCAAATCTCATTACCATCCTAACTGTATACAGTGCCGGTTTTAACACTACCAGCGCCCTGGGCGAGATGTCTACGGCGCGGCGCCCCCCAACTGCAATTCAACCCCATGCGAAAATAGGAAAAGGAATGCAATAACCATTTATATAAAATATTTTTAACAAAAAATTGACCAAAAATTTAAATTTGCGGGTAAGTTTTTTGTTAAAAATATTTGATTTTATTCTTTTTAAAGGTTATCATTTATCATTCATATAACTCCCTCGTAGATTCATACTAATATTATAAATGCGAAAGTAACTCTGTCTGTCTGTCTGTCCGTCTTTCACGCCTAAACTACTGAACCGATTTTGATGAAATTTGGTACAGAGATATATTAGAGCCTGGGAAAGGACATAGGCTATATTTTATCCCACAGTTGGGCACGACATAACCTTTAGTCCACGCGGGTGGAGCCGCGGGCGGAAAGCTAGTTTATTATAAAGCACTAAATCACTCGAGATTAAAGAGCGATATAGTGATCAATTACTTTCACCCCACGTAAATATATGAGGTAGTGATATTCATAACCAGTCGCAAGATGGCAAGAAAGATCAATTACTTTCACCCCACGTAAATATATGAGGTAGTGATATTCATAACCAGTCGCAAGATGGCAAGAAAGTAAGTAGACGTGCAGCGCCCCTTTCATCCGGCGCCCCGGGCGGTCGCCCAACCGCGCCCTACCCTAACGCCGCTACTGACTGTATAACTTGTGTATACCGACGCAAGTGATAACGCGACCAAATTGAAAAGTTGGCAATATTGCCATCGTAGAATTTTTAAAGTGCCTTTCTTATTTGGTAGCATGGATAGGAGTCCTTAGGAGTCGGAATGACGTTTTGGGTTAGTACGGTGTGACGTCATCAAGATTTCATCTATCGGACAGAATGGATTTCATTAATCTGAGCGTTTTACTTTAATAAACACTCCCAATATATTAAATCTGTAGGTAAAGATTTTTAGATCAAAAGAAATGCATTTTTGAATATGAAGAATCTTAATATTGAGTAATTCATTACTGTGTTACAGTAAAATTCAACATAAAGATTTAAATATATTTATAATAAAAATAAATGTACTTATTCAAAATTTTAACAATAGTGGGATTCTGTATTTATTAAAAATTAACTTGTGCAACATCTTGTCTTCAATGATAACGAAAAAATTGATAAGAAATTAATTTCACACAAGTGTCTTGAATAACTTTGGGTAACAAAACATTTCGAGGTATCTCTTTATCACTAGGCTGATTATGAAAATTACAAGTTCCATACATAATAAATATGCGATTATATGCATACGTATCTGTACATTCACTACAGCTGACAGCCTGAACTCATTTTCGTCAAAAAATCAATTTTGAAATTTAATTGAAACGCAAAGTTACTTTTACAAGATACTGTACCATATAAGCTCCCAGAATATGTAGTAATTTGCGACTAATGGCCATAAAAGAAAGTTCAATTCGATAAAATATGGCAAACAAATTCTAAAGACAAGATTGATTGAGTCCCTTACCTTCGATTGATTTTCTACCGAGGTTATTAGTTATTTTGCAAACTTTTTAAAGTTACATCATCAACAAGGGTTTCAGGCGGACCGTATGCATCGTATCTTCTTTAGAAACGGAGAAAAATGTTCTAAATTATCTCAATAAATTATACATCGACTATTTCTTCGACGACCTAGTTCCCATGACAGTTCCCTGCCTTGCCTGTCGCCTATTGAACGAATGGTTTTAAATGACATATTTTTTTATAGATTGAATGATAAACAAACAGTTCACACCGGAATCATTTTATTGGTGAGATGTTTGTCTCGGACCATCCCGGACAATTTTGATTCGTCGTAAACATAACAAGTGTTTCTGATTGGTTATATCTGATCACGTCATCCCGGTTTGATTTTAAGTTATTTGCTGTAAATAATATGAAAGACAAGTAGATATCCCATAGCGCTAGCTCTGTTTTAAGTATAAAAAACGTTAGGCGAATGCTACACGTTCAATATTTATCGTGATCCGTGGATCGCGATCCAAGATCGCGATATTTATTGAACGTGTAGTATCAAGTATTGATGGATCGCGATAAATATCGTAAAATTTCTAGATTTCCAAAAATCCGGAACGCGATCCAAGGATCGTGATAAATATTGCGGGTGTAGTCTTGCTGCGATACGGATCGCGTCAGTCTGCATCAAAGAGTATGTCTGCATTGGAGAAGCGATGGAGGAGGACTCCGGTAAAATAGTTTTAAACCGACTTAAAAAAAAGGAGGTTCTCAGTTCAACCTGTATGTATGTATGTTTGTCCGCGATTATCTCGTGTTTGGCTGAACCGATTTTGATGCTGTTTTCAGAAAAGTATTTGTTACATTTAGGAAAAGGTTTTAGTATTTTAACCGATTTTAAAAAAAGGGGGTTCTCAGTTCAACCTGTGTGTATGTATGTAAAAAAAAATAATAATAATGATTTTTTTTATTAATGATTCGCTTATACTTTGTCATAGCTAACACTTCTTATTATTAACCGAGTTTAAAAAAGGAAGTGGTTATAATTTTTACTAAAAATGAAAAAATAAAAACTTTTTTGAAATAGAACCAGCTTCAAAAAAGCGAAAAATAATTCATTTGATGTGCTATGTACTATGTAGTACCTAGTACCTACCCACTGATCTGTGTGAAGTCAGTGCCAAGAAAATTAAGTTTGATAGACCGCCTTTGCACCGACTTCAAACAGATCAGTAGGTAGGTACTACATAGCACATGAAATGATATTGTATTCATTTATTTATTTATTTTGGGTCCATTTAAAAAAAAATCATTTTTCCATTTTTTTCCTTTGTTTCCATTTTGTTACGTACGTCAATACTGAACAATATTTCGATCAATACTGACGTGATCCGTATTGAACGTGTAGGGTCTGTCAAATTGGATCGCGATACATCATTCCGGAACACGATCTAAATCGTGATAAATATTGTGCGTAGCATTCGCCTTAAGGTGGCACTTCACTTGGCGTTGCGTATTTGCGTAGCGTATTCGCCGTATTTGTCCAAATATTTGTACGTAGTCCAAACAGCACAAACACGACGTCCTCACTTGGAATGCCAAGAGAAAATAAGGTCTAAATTTGCCTATTTGTGTGTTTGTCATATTTGTGCAAATATGGCAAATACAGACAAATAAATCCTCCACACATGGTAGTATTTTGCCAAATACGGCAAATACGCAAATACGCAACGCCAAGTGAAGTGCCACCTTTAAAATCTAGTTTAAAAAGCGTGAAAAGGCAATTCAGTGTTGCCAACTAAGTCTCCTTATTACAGAACTGAGCCATTTTATTGTTCTTTCAGTCAGCTCCTCATACAAATTAAAAAGAAACAGACGAAGTTTTTTTTTGGATTTGCAAATATTATGTAAGGTGGCCTAAAAAGACACGTCCTAAAGAAAAATTAAAATACCTTGCACCAGCATCCACAACACCATATAGGTGTGAATTATTTTATTATTCTTTATATTTTTCACACAATATTATTTTTATTGAAGTTTATGAAGTTTCTTTAGCGGCGTTGTGCACTTTGAAGTATGGATAAAAATGTTAAACTCGCGTCAGGACACGTGACCTCATCGAAAATTCGTAAGACGGAGGGAGAGTAGACCGCAAGAAAGTAAATATATGTTCAAGTTTTCACTTCTGCCGGCACCCCGGGAGTGCAACCCTTTTTTTTTATATTATCCGACGTCAAGCGTACCCCGACTAACGGGAAGTTATGGTGGTGAGGTGATGTGCACAAAACAAAAGCACAAATGGACTTAATATTATTATTCCGAGGCAGCATAAGATAGATTTTTACAAGGTTTTTTTTTCATAATCATTGTGTTTTTACATAACTATTTTTTATATAATTGGTTTGAAAATCTTCGATGCGCATGGCAACATTTACTTGACAATTATTTATTATTGGTTGGACATTGTTTTTCGAATTTCGTTGGAAAAACTCTTCGCTCTTCGTTTTTCAGTGAATTTCCATAGAAACAGTCAACAAAATGACGAAAAAGTCGAAAAAACAGCAAAGTCAGTCGATCACATTGGACATAGACCCAACAATAATGGAAAAACGAATGAGAATTGTTAAGGTAAGCATAAGAAAATATCCAAGTCATTGTTAGCTGTAAAATTGTGATTTACGAATGTAATTATAATTTATAGGAGAATCCAGTCGAGGAGGAAATAAATAAGCTGCTTGGGTCTGTAGACACGGTGCCTTGGAAGCTTGTCAAACCAGTACCTGGTAATTTATTTTAGATTATAAAATTAATTTCATCCACCCTCCTTTCAGTATTCCTAAACATATTTCATTGAACTTACAGGATTTTGCGTCAAAACATATACAAAGCCCGATGCGAAGAAGGTGTTTGTGAATATATGCCTAACTGATGCTATACCATGTCCTCGAGACATCACCAATGAGGAGCTGATGCAGATATTGAGTTCCGAAGATCCCTCGAGTTACAGAGTGCCTATGAGCATCGGTGAAGGACGCACAGAGCCTGACAAGTCAGGGGCTCCAGCCACAGTGTATGATATAGCTGTTAACCCAGAATTTTTCAAGAAATTAGAAAAAGATGATTTGTTTCAAACTTTTTTCCTCACAGTTGTGTTTGAAGGCCTGCAAGATAAATACCAGTTTGAAATAGATATGCAAAAGTACACCATTTTGAAGAATAGGAAATGTATGGGTACTCTGCAGTCTCATAGAATTCAAATTAGAGATATAAAGACTTGTGAAGAGGCTACGAAACCACCACTCATTGAAGAGCTTGAACAACCATCCCCGAAAATAACTGAAATTCCAGAAGTACCAAAGAAGAAAGAATTAGTTTACAGACTGAGACGTGAGCCTCCTACTGGGGAGATCGAGTACTTGTTAGCTGAATTTCAAATTCCAGCTGCTGTAAGTTGTTAAAATTATCAAGACATCCTATAGTCTCATGTGGTGTGGTAGGCTCTGTGAAGGGCCGTCTGGTTCGCGACCACCCACCTACCGAAGTCCGACGCCAAACAGCTTGCTGTGTTCCGTCGGTGCGTGGGAGTACCAGTGCCTTTTGGGCATTTTCTGGGTTAACTCGCTCCATCGTCGATCTCATCTATGACCTTGGTCAAGAGTTAACCCATATTATAATTTAGAAAAAAAGACAAAATCATGCTGAACAGATTTTATTTCTTATGTGCATGAAATGGGAATGCTACTAAGCTTTTTATCTAGCTTAGTATGTTTTTACGGTCTTGCTAATAAAACTGCGCTTCGTTTTCAAGCATAGACAATGTGTGGGTTGCCATTTGTGTCAAAAAATAAATAACTAATGCTGACGTAATCACCATCTAGACCCCCCAACCCCCATGTCATCAAAAATAAGCAAAGCAAAGACCCCTGCCCCCCTATAGTGGTTACGTAATACTTGAATGGCCCCTTACTATAAAGAAAGGAAAAATTGTGTTTGTGCATGTTAAACACAGTGTATGATTTATTATTATATTATACTTGGGCCATTACGAACGTGCAAACTGAACCATCAATCATTACGTCATAGGGATGCCGGGCCAATCGTTATCGATAAAGTGACACAGGTCACTTTAAAAAATCTAGTTGCTACCTGTCTTACTAAGATTGTTAGTGCACATTTTATTAATTAATTGGCCATGGGCTGGTGTCTGATACTAGTGATCAGACTAAGTAATTTTTTTATCCTTTGGCAGCTGTGCTAATATGACCAATGTAAATGCAGTTTAGTGACAAAATAGCTAGCAAGCTAGTATTAAATAGGTTCTGGGTCTGTCCGTCCATTTCTAATTTATTTGGCATTACTTTTTCATTAGCATCTCATTTTGAAAGAAGATTTTGTAATTTGCTCACAGATGACTGTCAACTCATGTATGGTTTGTTTTTCGAGTGGTAGAGACACTGTTTCTTGATTGACGGGTCCTGGGTTCAATTCCCGGTCAGGGCAAATATTTGTGTAAAAAGCAGACGTTTGTTCTCGGTTCCTGAGAGTTCATGTCGGTCTTTGTGTATGTTCCAAGGGAATCACGACACATGGGAGAACTTTAGTGTGGGCCTTTTGTGCTGTGTTTGTGTATTTGTTTGATGTTGCTTCTTAAATGATGAAATTGAATTAGTGACAAAAACATGTACCAAAGATCTTTTTGATATTTTTATTCTACAATCTTCATTAGAGTTATGTTACAGGTGGACCTGAATGATATGAATTTAGAAGTGGGTGAAGATCGCTTGGTGCTGGATCTGAAGGGCTTGTATGCTCCTGTGGACTTTTTCCTGCCCTGCAGTGTCGACCAGGAAGTTATTGATGCTCAGCTGAATAGAAATAATGATGTACGTATTGTAGCATTTTCACAAATCTTTTTTATTTTAAAGCTTGTCCAGAGCACTTAAGGTTTAATTTTGATTGGTACTGTAAAAACTTGGATGTAAAACTGTTTTACAAATGCATACTGTTTAAGGATTGCATAAACAATTAAATAAGAAAAATTTTATGGACATGACTTGAGCAATATTAATGGCAATCCCAAATCCTTTGTTTCCATAAATGTGTAAGAGGAAATAACAAATTTTTTCGCTCGTAGCTTCCGCGTTCGGTCAGAGACTCCTCGTCATTTGTATAATAGCGTCGGTTGAGACATATTGCTTAGGTACGCTGGCTTTAGTACTGCTTTTAAAAAGAAAAAAAAAATCGTAAAAATAAGCGAATCTATTGGATAGATCCATTTACGAGTGAAAGAAGATTGTATGGTCATTATCATACAATGTTTACAAAATTGGTAGAACATGAAGAAGGGAAAAATTTTCTAAATGTTATCGAATGTCATCATTCCAAGAACTTCTTTCGATTCTAAGATCTAGAACTAGTTCTCGCCATTTTTAAATAGTTTTCGGTTGATAATAAATACAATATCTTTTTATTATTGACAATAATAATAAAACACAATAAAAATCAGAATCTACGGCGCTTAAACGCGCGTTCCTGAAACGCTCGTCTACGGCGCGTTTAAAATACGCCGTGTGCTAGGCAAGGACGTATAAAGGGGGTGGTCCTGGGGGTCCGGACCCCCCCTTAGGGCCAAGAGGTTTAATAAATAAATAAATGGTAAAAACTAACGAAGCCTTGATGTCTATTGCATCAGTCTTTCAAAATTTAATTCAACTCACACGATTCAAGACCTACATAAGAAAATAAAATGGGAGATGAGAGACTTAGTGGTCTTGCTCTCATGAGCGTACACCGGGAGCTCGCTGTGAAGACAGATCCTAGCGATATAGTAAGTTAGTTAATTTCGAAACGCAAGATGCTTAATATAAAAATTTAAAATATATCGTATCAAAAAAAAAATGCTAGTTGCAAGTTCGAGTTTACCTAAATTGTACTTACCTACTATTTTTTAAATAAATGACTTACGTACACATACATTTTTTTAGTATAACCTCTCGACCCTACCTAAGATGGGACCCCCCATCTGAAATCTATAGCTACGTCCTTGGTGCTAGGGGGTCTAAGGTTCACAGTGTAATAAAGAAAGAGATAGAATGATGACGTATTGTGATGCAGTTATAATGAGATGACATGGAGTCAAACACTGTCAGTTCATTATGGCAAGGGAAAATCAACCTTGCTGTTTTATGTCACGCATACGAATTTCAACCTTAGGGTGGTAGACCACATTTTTGGCCGACTGTACTAGTAGTAGATTTACTCACTCACAGATACACATTTGTATTTTATGGTATGCCATCCAGGTATCTATTATGTAATTCTGTGTAAGGTAAATATTTTTTTTTTTGTTTCAGATGCTGTCTGTGAAAATGCCAGTAATCCAATAGTCTGTATGCTTCAATCATTAATTTACTTAGGGCCGGTATTTAAATAGAAGCTTATCTCAAATTGATCCAGGATTGAAGATATGTAGGACTTATGTGTATTTCAATTTAGTTTTAAAATTAAGTGGCACCTAAAGTCCACCCTGACTAGCCTTAATCTAAGCGGAGGATTTCTGTTACTTAAGTTGCAATCTGAGATTGACATGTGTCCGAACGTCAAGAATAACAACTTTTAATAGACCACTCTTCATTCATTTTTGCAGCAGAAATATCGTGAAATTGATTTTAAAACTTCTTCATCTGCAAAGGAAAATAGCCAAAAATGTATGGAGCTTGGTCTATGTTTTATGCATCAAGTAGCAGTCTCAGGACGAAGCATTTCTAGAAACGCATAAATAATGCAAAACTGTTAAAAAAACAACTGAATACACAGGAAATATAGTATAATATTTTCTTGTATACTTACCTTAATAACTTTTGAAATGTACTTGTATCACAAAAGATAATGATTTTGACTGTGAATAATAATAGTTTTAGTTAAAAATTAGTTCACACTTATGAAACATATATCATGGTTTATTTATATTTCTAAGCATGACTCGAGTTGGCTGTAATATAAAAAGTTTCTTATTATGAGTTTAACTTTGATATTCTATGGATACTTGAGACTGCCGTTCACTTTTTTTGTTTTTGATTGTTTATAGTCCAAAATTACCATTCTCCTTTATTTTTATCAATAGAAGTGTCATGCAAGTCAATGTTAGATGTCAGTGTAGAACAAAATGCAAGTCAATCTAAAACCGTGAAGTCACTTCAATACTGTTTAATTGTTTAATTTTCTTCCGCGTTCACTTGTAGTTTCCAACCTCGATGTTGGCAAAATTGTCTTACTTTAAAAGGACAGAGCCATATATGCACAAGAATAGAAGTGTTTTCTCTCCATTATGTTGCAATATTGTGACTTATCTCGGATTAGTTATGGCGAGGAATATCCGGATTGAAATACACTTCAACTCTTCAAATATGAGACTTAGCTCAAATTTAATACTTAACTTAAGCAATTCTTAATAAGGTGACATTAAAATACCGGCCCTTAGTAATTACTCATTCCTTATACTATGCTTAACTGAATAAAAATAGTCATAAAATTAATAGAAGTTTTAATTAATAACAAAACCAGATAATTAATTGTAAAATAATTTATTAAATTATTAAAAGGCACATAACTGTCACAAGATGTTGCATTTAAGGATTTAGTTTTGTACAATTTTCTTAAATTCTAAAACTTAGTTTTTGTGAAACTATTGTGAAAAGTTTTATTTCTATCAACAATGCATACTATAAAGGCATTCTAATCATACATATATTAATCTAAAAGTATATCGAGATTCACAGTCACTATCACAAAATTAAATGCAATACAATATTATTATTTTCAAATCCTTACTAATATTATAATTGCGAAAGTAACTCTGTCTGTCTGTCTTTCTGTCCGTCTTTCACGCCTAAACTACTGAACCGATTTTGATGAAATTTGGTACCGAGATAGATTAGAGCCTAAGAAAGGACATAGGCTACATTTTATCCCACAGTTGGGCACGATATAACCTGTAGTCCACGCGGGCGGAGCCGCGGGCGGATAGCTAGTTATACATATATAAATCTAAAAGTATATCGAGATTCACAGTCACTATCACAAAATTAAATGTAATACAATATTATTATTTTCAAATACATAATACATATATATATATTGTATGAATGAAAGCTGAAAGTTGAGTATACATCCACACACTCACGCTTATGTTCCCTGTAGGAGTAGTCAGAACGTTATTTGGCTTTAGAACCACTTGACACACCATTGACATTCATTTTGAGGGTATAAATACAAATCTTCCAAATTTTAATAATATCCATGTTTCTATGTGAGGCAACTAAAAAGTTAACGAAACCTTACAGGGCCGCTCTGCCGATAAAACTGCACAACTTCTCCCAAGGGTCTCATTTGAAATTCACAAAAAAAAACTTTTTTATCATAATACATTGCGTCTTTTCGTCGACCCCCTAGTCCGCCTTGTTACTTAATATTCCTAAATCAGTGGTTGAATTGCAATTTTTGATGTACAGACAGCAGCAAGTCAGGTTACCCATTTGCACTACGAAAGCCGACGCTATTACGAGCGAGATAAGGGCGACGTCAAGGTCAACATGTATAGCCGAATGTGCTGCCGTGTGTACTAAGAATTTAAATACATATATAAATTTAAGGCAATCAATATTTCGACCTTTATTCCTAAAAGGAAGAATCTGATTATTCTCAGCCTGTTTTCGCTAACTTTAAAGTCACCCCATAAATATCTATCTATATCTATACATATTATAAAGAGGAAAGATTTAATTGTTTGTTTGCATGGGATAGGCTCCGAAACTACTGGACCGATTTGAAAAATTCTTTCACCATTAGAATCCTACATTATCCGGGATGGACATAGGGTACATGATTTTCCTGGATTCCCACGGGAACGAAGTCTCGAGCGGAATGCTAGTAATTCATAAAATATTTTAGTATTTTTAAATTGCACTACTTAATCTATGTTATTATTAGTTTATTATTATAGCTACATTGCCTACTTATATCACATTAACTTATCTACATGGTGTAGTGTAGGTATTTGAGGCACACAACCTAACTTTGATTCAATTTCATTTCATTATATCATAGTCTAATCAACAAGTTCAGAAACGTGTTTTGAGACATACTATTGTTAAAATTATGTGCAATAGCCCATTCGATTCGGAATAATGTCTAGATCATTGTGCATAAAAAGTTTATTAGTGCATAAAAAATTGCAAAAGTTATAAACAATTAAACACCTCAAAAACATGGTGTTTGGTTTTTCGCCTATAGTTTGTAAACTATAAATATTTTTGGATTTTGAAAAAAAGATCCTTAAAGAGGAGGAAATTTTCTATAAATAAGATTTGACTCCCGTACCTCCATTATTTATATATTTTTTATTATTATTATAAAGATGGGTTAACTCTTGACCTCAACCTTGACCAAGATGAGGTCGACGATGGAGCGAGTTAACCCAGAAAATGCCTATAAAGGCACTGGTACTCCCACGCACCGATGGAACACAGCAAGCTGTTTGGCGTCGGACTTCGGTAGGAGGGTGGTCGCGAACCAGACGGCCCTTTACAGAGCCTACCACACCGCATGAGACCATAGGACGACACCTCAGATTCAGAAAAAAATTAAGTGTCGTTGCCTGGGATGGATTACTAGGAGGCAGGATTACTTTGACGCTCAAAGTAACTTGTCGATTAGACTATCATGCCTTTTCCTCGATTTGATTGATTCAGACAAAAGCATATCGGGTTATAGAAAAGCAAGTGCATATCTTTGATATTACACCGTTACGGGACAGCTTAGCAAAAACTGAAACCCTAATTCAGACCATCATTCTGAATGTTAAACAGTTGAATTTTTCTCCGGAAATATATTAATTTAAAAAATAAAACATAAAAATTTTTCTGCCTTAAAATTAAATTATTTATTAATCTTGCACCGGGTGAGACTCGGGCCGGATTTTAACTTGAACTTTTAGTTTCAAACTTTATTTTATTAGTTTTAAGTTTTGACATGTAATTAATTGAAAAAAATTAATTGTTTTTTCAACAAATAAAGGATAAGTAATTTAAAAAAATATATTATTTATTAGAATATACTACGTTTTGCAATAATATACAATTATAACAGTGAAAAATATGAAAACGAGCAGTGTACGGACGGCCGCAACTCAGGTTACCACATGCGTGCACTTTGTACTGTTGTGATAAGAGCGGTTTTGCAATGAAAATGAAATAACCTGATGCGCTGGCCTCTGTTTATCTGAATCAGACAAGGGCGCGGGGCGGGGAGCGACTAACAACGAAAATTCGGAAATAATGTATTTGCTAAGTTCTCCCTTACACCTTATATACATTTAGTTGCACTACAAAAACTGAAATACCGCCCGTAGTCGGGCTAACATAGACGCGTGAGATAATTTTGTCATATCGATGTCGTTCTACCTGTCCCGTACTGATGCTATGCAATAGAACGAGATACATACGACAAAATTATGTCACGCGTCCATGTTAGCTATACAGGGCCCAGATAGCCTCTTAGGAAACAGATGCGATGTCGACTAACGGGAAGTTGATCAAATTCGCCGTAAATTTCCTCTGCACAAACTGACTTTAAGGTCCATATTAAAGAACGCGACTCAGACTCTGATCTATACTTAAGTAGCAGTCGTTTTTGTCATTTTGATAGCGAGAAAAAGAAACAATCAATACTTAACCCTCGGCATGCCTGGTGAATAAAAATTACATCATATGCCTGGTGGGGTCTGAGAGACCCTAGTTCAAACACAAATTTAATAGCCAAAAAGATTTGAAAATTCACAAACTTTTGTTAAGATTCGGTTAAAATATTTATTCATGTCCATTACTAAGAAAAATGTAAACTATTTTCACAAGTCATTATTTAAAAAAAAGTATATTTAAAAAAGTTAAGATTTATACTAAAATACTTTTAAATCAAATATAGGTTATATTTGATTTAAGAGCACAACAAAAACAAATAATTCATACTATATGCCTAATTTATCTTTTTTTAAGGCAGTTCAGGTTATTATTTAAATTGGCATGTAGAAAGGATATAAATGGAATCAATCAACAAAATTTTTATAGACCCTACCAGAACCTAAATCACTATATGCATGTCCTTCTCGGAAGAAAGTCATATCAGGATTGTAGGAAGGGGATTTTTTACATGGCTAGATAATAATTTGAAGCTACCTTGAGCAACAGTTGAGATAGTATTACATTTATATTTTAAAAGATATGAAGGATTTCCATCATAGCGGGTCCCTGAGACCCTACCGGGCATGCCGAGGGTTAAGTATAGATCAAGACTGTCTCCTTCTGTAATGCGGGCCTCACTGATGAAAAAAACATAGAAATGTACGACCAGTCGACATTCTTCTTGTATACAATTATATAATTTAAAACTCATCATGTTTCATATGGAGCCCTTGCCCCCGTACTCCCAAATCGTCCAACCCACCCAATAAGTTGGGGTCATGCTTCCTCAAATGCGTTCTGATTTCCCTCAGCATAGTATCATGATCTCTCACTTGTATAGATATAACGTTACTAAATCTAGTACGCGGGTTGCGGCCGAGGTATAGTTTGAGAGACGGGTAGGTTGTCACTTGTTCGTGTTGGCATAAACCGCGTTCGTTCACGCAGTTTACTTTGCCGAGTTGTACTGCGTTGTTTAAGAGCTGTGGAAGAATATGAGAAGTGAGAACTCATTAATATTCGAGATTATAGGCTATAGGTACAGTCAAGAGCAGGTCACGCTTTACACTACCAGTTTAAAAAATTCTAACAAATGTAGTTTGATAGAAGCGGCAACGTAGCTCGAATAAAGACCCTTTCTCACTCGGCAACCCAATTAAATAATTTCACAAGTAACTTTGAAACGAAGCATACTTCCCTACTACTTCCCTTGTAAGATTTCATCAGTAAAAGCTATAGAAGTGTTTGCCTAAGTTAATGGATATCCTCAGGAACACGGTGAATAGATTTTTGACCGACGTAAGTTAGCTTTCACCGCCGCTTTTAGCTGTTAAATTAACAAAAAGTAAGAACATTCTATGTTAACTTGTCTGGGTATTGAACGAGTAAGAATCAAACGAAGTTTGAAAGTATAGCGATGAAGGGAAATAAAAATATTCGCATTTGACTTACAATTCCCGTAATGGCGAAGTCTGCAAACATTTCGTAGCACCGATAACACCTCGGGGAATGAAAGTACACTAACCAAGGTTTCTTGTCGCTGAAATTAAAGTTAGTAATTGAAACGTCAATCAAAAAGTTATCGTGAATCATATAAAATAAAGGGGCTAGTGATTATTATAACCAGTTTCAGAAGCCCAGACCAGATAACTATAGCTTAGCGATTATGGGAAAGACCTATAAAACAGACCTTGTCAAGCGGAGGGTCGCTTGACAACGATAAGGGAAACGCTTCCGAAAACGAAGACGTTGCTCGAAGCTAGTTGATACTAAAATGATTACTAATGTTTTCCGCCATCTTGGATTCAAAACGGGTGGTACATTTACATTATTCTCTTTATCCCATCCCAGAAGTCCGAGAACAATTACGGTATCAATTTGATTGGCATGATACAGATGACACGGTGTAAGATGGGTTATGTAATCATGTTTTTGCTTCGTTTTCTGTTTATTTAATTAATTTTTTGCTTGCTGATTCATGTTTACTTGTGTGTTTGTTGTTTTGTCTATTACTGTTTTGTGCTGTTTTATGTCAATTGAATAAAGTGCTAATCTATCTTATTAGATAAAAAAATTGTAAGTTCAACCTATTAAAACTATATCCCATTTTAAAAATTTTAAAGTCAAAAATTAACTTTTTCGCTGCTATCTTTTTGTCGCCTGAAAACATAAATCTCGCTGCCAGTTAAAAATCATAAGTTCCCTAAAATGATTTTTTATAAGTGCACGATTTTTTATTATTTTCACTCATGATACCTATTAGTCAAAATAATGATTCCATGGGAGTGAAAAAAATCTTAGAATGTACCAGCTGCCAATTTTTCCCAGGCATACTGTAAATCAGTAATAGGGACGCGAGGGTTTTGCTGTATTAACCTCAACAAATAAGCCACAGAATTTATGTCAAACGTGGCATAAACTGGTTCTAATCCACTGATGCTCTGCTTTGCCTACCCCGTATGGGATTACAGGTGTAATCGTATGTAATGTGTAATGTATGTTGATATTAGTCACCAGTCAATAAATTGTGAACGCTATTTTAATACGTAACGACTAATAATACCCAAACGCATTATTAGTCGTTACGTCGCTAGATTAAATGCAATCCGATTTTAGTTATCTCCTACCTGGCAGGTTGAAGTTCTTCCGAGAGTACATTCCTGGAGAAGGCTGCCCAGTTGAGTTTCGTCACCGAATCGTCGATGTACTCAAAAGCCCATTCCAACATGTACGGAGCTTGGGCCAAGTGTTGAAGGCTCACACTGGAAACAAGTGTTTTGTTAATAAAAAAAAGTATAACCAAGGGCGCCAATCTTGCTATGTCTAAAACGTTTTTATTGAGATAAAACCGCTAACGATTACTTTATTTTCGCATGCCAATCGTGCCAAAAAATGTAGATCAAAACACAAATGAACACCAGCTACTTCAAAACTTGATGAAATTTAAAAAAAATATGTTTATTTGCTTTGAACAGGTTACAAAAATATCGTTTTGGGTTGAACGATTTTCCATCTAGTAACAACATGCAAATTTGTAAAGCGGCTGTTTTCAATTGCGTTTCAAATCAAATATATGTATTTTTGTGTATGGAGAATTTGTGACAAAAATGGTATCGCGTAATACTATTTTTGATAAATTTTGTAGACAGTTATTACTCATTGTTAGGATATAAACAAGTTGTGAAACGAACATAGGTAGGAAGAACACAGCACATAACTTTGACTGTCCAGATAGTTCAGTCACTTAGCGATGCAAAGGTTGCGAGTTCGGTTCTCAACCAATACAAATATTTTAAAATCATATTTACAATATTTGCGAGGAGTCTGGGTGTTTGTTTATGTTTATTAAGTATGTATTTACAACAACAATAAAGTTTATTAGTATGAATAAGTAGTACATTTAACAGTTATCTGGTACCCATATGTACTGTAAGTATTTGACTTTTAGATTTTGAGAAGTACAATTATTATTATTTGCTTGGTATTGTTGTTATACTATATTAATATATATTATATATTACTTTTTATTTTACATTTATATTTTTTTATATTTGACGAAAACATTATTCTCTGACGTTTTTGACATCGATTGTAATTATGAAATTGATAATGTTGGAATAAATAATCTAATCTAATCATAATACACACGGCAGCACATCATGCTATTCATATTGACCTTGACATCGCCCTTATCGCGCTCGTAATAGCGCCCCTACTTTCGTATTGCAAATGGGTAACCTGATATGCTGGCTGTCAGTACAAGCCTCGCTTAGTTTGGGATTAAATGACCCTTTGTGAATTATTCACGAAGTTATTATTATAATTTTAAACAGATAAAAGTTTCTAACAATCATGATCCCATCCACATCTTCTTTACTAATTTTTCCCATGCAGATGTTTCAGCAATGTGGAATGTTTGCGGCAAATAAAATGTCAGGCGTTTCAAAAATAACATTGTGCAATAAATTTTCCTTCACATTTCACAATTAAAAAACAAAGCTTTTTATTTTTTTTTCTTCAAAGAATATAGGATTTATGAGTATATCCCAATAAAGGTAAACTAAAAATTATTATTATTATTATTACGCAATGAACATATTGAACATATTGCGAAATACAAGTGGGTAACGTGTGGGTTTTCCGATAACTAGATTTCACATTAATGATAAATAAGAAGCAAATTATCCTTTCAGCAGTTTATGCAATTACTTTCTTTGCATAATAATTATTTGTTTGTTTTTAGGAGCGCATTTTTTAAGTTTTAATTTTCCCGAGATTCCTATAACCCATTCGATGTCATCGTCATCATCCCAAATACGACCCCACCGAGGAGCGCGGGTCTCCCTTCGAAACACGAAGGGAATTTAGGCCATAAGTCCACTACGCTGGCCCAATGCGGGTGAATGTCACCATATCGGGTGACTTTATAAGAAAAATGAATCACCCACTAAAATAAGTGCCGTGTGATGATCGGTTGAGAATAACACCACCCCATCTCTTTCCGTGGGTGTCGTAAGAGGCGACTAAGGAAACACAAATGAGACCTGCCTCCTAGTAATCCATCCCAGGCAACGACACTTCATTTTTTTCTGAATTTGAGGTGTCGTCCTATGGTCTCATGCGGTGTGGTAGGCTCTGTAAAGGGCCGTCTGGTTCGCGACCACCCTCCCACCGAAGTCCGACGCCAAACAGCTTGCTGTGTTCCGTCGGTGCGTGAGAGTACCAGTGCCTTTTTAGGCATTTTCTGGGTTAACTCGCTCCACCGTCGACCTCATCTCGACCTCTGTCGACCTCTCTTTGACCTTTATGGTCAAGATTGAGGTCAAGAGTTAACCCATCTTAAAATAAAAAAAAATAAAAAAAAAGCAACTTTTCCGGAATGTAGGTCAGAATATGATTTTAAAAATCGCGTCCTCATACAAAATTGTGACCCAAGCAGCTTTGTGCCTTAGCAGAAAGTGTTTAAGAAGGTCCATAGATCGAAACATGAAGGAAAATGTGCCTCTGTTGCAACTATGAGTTTTTTTATCATAATGGGTTCTCCGGGGATTTGTTTAAAGTTTCATTCGGTGATTCTCATTCCATCCTTTCACTAGTTTAATTTAAAGTCATCTCATATACCTAAGAATAAAAGTTTCAAACTTTTTTAAAACTGCTACCACCGATGATAAAATCGATGAAGGATTTTTTGTTACGATGAGACGCACATTGCTGCATTTGGTTTACACATTCAGTTAAAATTGCATTGTGCAGAAGCAATGAATGTATGAAATCGATATAGACACGTCGAAATCGGCTTCACTACCATGGTAGCCTTTCTGTTTGAAACGCACGAAGCGGCAATCTATGGTCTCTGTCTTCCCTAATGCGTACGGGTGTCAACTTTTAGCGCATTATTAAAATAGTATTGCACAACTTACATAATAGGTTCACAATTGATTTTCCACGTCAGTTTACGTGTTTACGGGACGCAGCTATGATTCACCCTTCACGTAGGTAGCCGTACAACGTACAAGATTTAATAAACAGGTTTTCAATGAAATGTCTGAAAGCTTGTTCAAGATTGAATAAACAGAAATCAGTGCTGCTGTGTGTAAGCATAGCAGCAACATGGTGAGACAGCGCCTTTTTGATTAACACTTATACAAAGTGTTAATCAAAAAAATTTAAGTTTAATTTGTTGGCTGTATTAGTTGAATAAAGTTTTTCTATTCTATTCTAAATATGTAGTACTTTTAAACATAAAATAGTGGTGATCTTTTGAAGAAATTAATTATAATTCTTTTTTAATAACTGAGCAAATGTAGTATATTGCCATTTCATTACCATTAATAAACCAATCTTATAATGATGTTCTTTTTCTTCGTCATTATATATTATACCATATATATGACAAAGTTTTCCCATGTAACATTTTCTACTTCTGAACGGCATTTAAAGGAATTATTGAGAGTTTCCTGAATTTTTGGGGTAAGATAAGGAGTGAGTTCGAGCAAGAAATATTAAGGTCCGTATTACAGAACACGACTCAGACTCTGATCTATACTGAAGTAGCAGTCGTCTTTGTCATTTTGATAGTGAGAGAAAGAGACAATCAATACTTAAGTATAGATCAAGGACTTGAGTCTCCTTCTGTAATACGCGCTTTAGATTACAAGAGATTTGACCGGAAGGAAATTTCCCACTTTGCCTGCAACTTGGAAAGAGCGAGCTATAAAAGCAAGCGTGTTATGGGAACTGTTGCATTACAATCTAACAATGTGGTACGGAAACTAGTGAGTCAGCTTTAGACGAATAACTTTAAAAAAGTTTTATACAAGCTGGTCACTATTAAATATTTTAAGGTTGCACTAATTAATTTACTTGTATAATAGTTTTAAAACACAGTTAATTAAATAGTATATTTAAATCTTAACTATTTTATGATATAAGTTTAAATATAAGTGATATTCTTGAATAGTATAAGTATAAATTTTTAAAGTAAATCGTATAAGTGATAAGCAGTGTTAAATTTAAATTAAATTAATCGACATTATGAAGTTAGTATAGTATTAAGTGATTGGAAGTCATTTTTGGATAGAGTAATGAGGGCCCTGTTTTAGAAAAACTACAACTTTTTTCTTTGATTAGTTCATTTTACAACTTTTTTGTAAATTTTATTTTTGAGTTTTGAGGTTAGTATTGTTATTATGAAATAACTTGACAATAACTTTACCCTAGGAAAAAGTTTCCATGGTAGTTTTGAGATAAGCTAATCCATAGCCAGATTGCTTCATTTAAAAGGTGCTATATGTCTACTATAACGTAATTACCTAACAAAGTATAACATAAGTTTGTTAAGTAATTTAAAACTGGATCTGATGTTATTCTCATAAAGGTAAGAAAACTTGTGTATTTATAAAATAATTCAGGAAATAGTAACTTTTATCTCTGATGAGAGACAAGTTTCAGTATGCATCTTAGCCCAGCAGGTACGGTGGCCAACGCATCAGGTTACCCCATTCTTATTTCAAAACAGTTCTTATCGCAACATCACAGAGTGTAAGAGTATGGAAACCTTGATGTGCGGCTCTCTGTAAGGGATCGTTCAACAATTACGTGATCATTTTTGGCCGTTTGTTTAACCCCCCCCCCCTATGTAATCACAGCGTAATCTTTTGTTTTTAACCCCCCCCCCTCGCCTTGATTACGTAATCTTCGTCCGTGCTTAAAATGTAATGTTTGCTGTTTATTATTGGGTCTTAATAATTGACCTAGGAGTAAGCTTGTGGCGAGACACAACCCAGTCGTGGTGTGAAGCTGTATTCGGTACTCCATGCTCATCAGTAGCGGCGCCTGCTTGTTTAAATTGGCTTTATCTTTAGCTAACAAGTTATGAAATGATGACGTAATCATGGATTCTCTCCCCCCCCCCTCCCCCCAAATAATCAGATGTATATACAAGCACCCGACCCCCCCCCCCTTTCCGGTGATCACGTAATTGTTGAATGATCCCTAAATACTATTACTAGGTTTACCATTGTTCTTGACTGTAACTAGCGTGCTAATGAAGGAAAGTAGTCACTGAAAAAAAGCGACCAATTAAAAAAATAATACTTGGAATAAACCGTATTCGAAAAAAGTAAATCCAAAAGAACAAAAATGATTGAAATCAGGTATTTGATACTAATTTTGGGTGACATTAGTTAGCTAGCGAAAATTTAGGATTTGAATAAGCCAAAAAAATAGCTTGATTGTGAAACACAGTTGCGATGGCGGCCGAAAGCGAAATGTGTAAAAAATATTTCGCCTCTAAATACAACTTGAATTTACTTGAGCGATTACCTACTTGCCTTTGTAAGAGAAATACATTTTTTTTTGAGAATTTCTTATGGTTTCCCAGTGAAAAGTTGTTTAGTTTTATGGGGACAATTACCTTCTAGAGTTTCGCTAACTAACTTAAAATCACCCTATATGCTGACTTTTTTAATTTGCCGCGCTTTTTCACTATTAGATTAGATAACATTATATGTGATGATCGAAACTGAGCATTATGTTGAAAACTATATGATATAACAACTGATTCCTCTCGGCTGACAAAACTAGAAATAACATTGTACCTAACCTTCTTTTTCGTTTTTTTTTACTTAATTTTGTTTGTTACAGGTTTATGAATGAACACGGGAGCTTATTGTCTGACTCTACCTCTGTCATATCTACGTTATAAATAATAGTGCAAGATCCCATCTTAGATCGAACTTCATCCATCGAATTTTCTAGTGAAATTAAACTTTTGATAATATAACATACTAGCTTTTCGCCCGCGGCTCCGCCCACGTGGACTACAGGTGCCCACTGTGGGATAAAATGTAGCCTATGTCCTTTCCCAGGCTCTAATCTATCTCTGTTTCATCAAAATCGGTTCAGTAGTTTAGGCGTGAAAGACGGACAGACAGACAGACAGAGTTACTTTCGCATTTATAATATTAGTATGGATTATTTGGTCGACATCAAATTTCTGGGTACAGCCATAATTTTTTTTTTCAAACTTGTTAATTTGAAATGAAAGAAAAACTTAGAATATGCCAGCTACAAAGTCTTACCAGGCATACTGTATAAGCCAGTAAGTGGAACACGAGAGATTTGGTGTATTGTTGGCGAAATAGTTATGTTCCATCTTACTCATGTGTCACTATACTCATGGTCCATCTAATAACTCTAAGAATGCATGTCAGATGTGGCGTCAATTGGTTCTAGAACTACATGACGTTCTGCCTACCCCGGTAGGGATTATAGGCGTGATTGTATAGTATAGAGTAACTGGCTGTAGTGACTTCAATATAATCTATATGTGACTGTGACAATGGAAAGGTACAACTTTCGTGATAGTCATTAAGGTTCAAAATTAGTGTGATGAGCTATTGCAAATAGCTCTTATTGACTATCCCGAAAGTTGTGCCTTTTACTAAAGATAGTTGCATAACATACATCAACGCGGTCTAGGGATATTGCACGATTTTTCATACAAAAGAGGTCTATTTGAGAAGCTATAGAAGCATACTCGAAATTGATGGAGGGCTATTATTTTAAGACCATTAAGTGCTAAACCTGAATTTTCAATTCTAGCAAATAAATTCAGTTTTACTTGAAATTTGTGAAAACGTGACGGAAACGAAAACGAAAATGCACTTTTTGCCTGCTTTTTGTATGAAAATTGTCAAATTTACGCAATTTTTTTTTCATTTTCGTCACGTTTTCACAAATTTCAAGTAAAACAAAATTTATTGACTAGAGTTGAAAATTCAGGTTTAGCACTTACTCATCTGAAAATTACAGTGCTCCATGTATCTCGAGTATGCTTTTGTAGATTTTTGAGACAGACCTCTTTAGCAAGAAAAATCGTGAAATATCCCTAGACCGTGTTGATGTGTATACTATGATTAGCGGAGGGGAGTTAGCCAATAAGTTCCCAGACTGATGTTCTGAAAGCTGAAAATTGGTGAGGAGTTTGTTTTAAGGCGAGTCTTCAGTTCGCCACTTGATTATACCTACGCGATAAAGATTCGTAATACTTCTAAACATAGGTCGAAATTAAAAAAAAATATATATCCAATGTACACACGGCAGCACATCAGGCTTTACATGTTGACCTAGACGTCGCTCTTACCTCGCTTGTATTAGCGTCGGCTTTCGCAGTACAAATGGGTAACCTAATGTGCTGCTGTGCTGTGTGTACGTTAATTTTCAGTTGACGTGTACAACTTGTAAAATAAGTGCAATTTACAAATTTTTAAATTTATTTACGACGAACAATGATTATTTCGTAAATTCAAATGTGACGTAACAATTTTTTTTTATAATTACGGGAGCACTCTGTAGAATGCCAGTGCCTGAAATATAAAGGGTGTATGGACAGGTTAGCAAAAAATGAAACTTTAACTCAGACCATCATTCCAAATGATTTTCCAGTAAAATTTTCCTCAGAAAAGTTTTCAATTTTTTAAAATGTTTATTATTATTTTCTACTTTAAAATCAAATAATTTATTTTAATACACACTATTTTCCAATAAAAAAACAATGAGAATAGTGCATACACGAAAACCAGCAATGTACATCGCATTCTGACAAAAGCGTGGCGCTTGCGTAGCGTCAAAGTAGGTAACGAAAACTCCTTAGGTAACGTTTCCGGGAAAAAATAATAATTTATAGCTGATTATAGTTTTATGTTTTGATTCCACCATTTAAGTATTTGCTAAGCTGTCCCTTACACCCTGTATATGATAATTTTAAATTGATGTGTACAACTTTGATAATTTTAAATTACATTTTACGAAGAACAATTATTATTTTACGAATTTAAATGTGACGTTTATTAATCACTTTTTTTAAACAAAAAATAAGCATCCGGTTAGGTTGGCTGGAAGATATCTCTTCTAGAGATAAGCTCGCCTTTGTACACTATTTTTATGTCAAATGTTTCTTACAGTTTGTTCGCTCAATTAGTGTGCATGGGTAGCTGTCAGCTGTCATCTCGAAATGTATGGCGGTACAGGGAGCAAGAAAACTTGAATGGTAATTCATATCTTCTATCTCTTTCTACTAGTTATAATACGAAAATAATAATATTTTGTGGTCTCTGTAAATATTTACATGGATTAGTATAGCTATTTTTTGAAAGAAAAATATTCGTACCTATTTGAAAATAAAATTACTTAACTGTAAATAAATTATTGTATGTGTTCATTGACACTATCGTTAACATTTACAAAATAATAATAACGTATATTTCCAAAAAGAAGTACTTAAGGAAGTTAGTTCTGCTAACTTATAAATTACAAAGGAGGGTTCAGATAATTCGTCCTGTAGGTATTACTTGCATTACAAATACCCAGTTGCAGTAACGGTCATTAGAATAAAAGCTTTTCGGTCATTATGTGATATTCATAGATTAATTTATTTATAGATAGATATGAGTTTCGACATTTATTATTTGAATTTCTTTCAAATACTGACATTGGCAAAATCACTATGCGGAGGCCATATTTAAAAGAATAGGCATAAGTTCAATAATAAATTTTGCTATTTTATTTATTGGAGTTGAGAAAGGGCATTATTAATTATAGTTGAGAATGTTGGAGGAGACTGGCAATGACACTGCGAATAATGACAACAGCGGTGGTACGTCTCAAGACGATAACGCTCCAATTAAAAAAAGGAAGACGCTTTGTAAAAACTGCAAAGAAATAATTTTGAATGTTCATCAATACTGCGTCAACACAATGCCGCCTGATAATGATAAAGAGATGGAATTTAAAAATTATCCAATTATTGGGACAGTTTCGAAAATGGTTAATGTGCATCGAAACACTGTCGCCAAAATTATAAAATCAGGACCAGTTTCTCCCTTAAAGAGAGGAAGTCAGACGAAAAAATTCTCAAAGATAGATGATTTTGAATGCGATTTAGTTCGACGCACAGTATATAGATTCTATACAGATAAGAAACTTCCAACACTCGATATGATATTGCAAGATTTAAAGACAAATACGGACTTCCCATATCAACGTACTACGTTGTATGAGCTTTTACGTAAACTTGGATTCAACTATAAAAAAGTGAATAAACGCAGTGTGTTGCTTGAGACGCCGCGATTCCAAGTCTGGCGTTATAAATATATAACAAAGCTCAGAGAAGCACGTCAAGAGGGGCGAAATATAATCTACCTGGACGAAACGTGGTATGACACACATGATACCGTCAAAAAAAGTTGGACTGATTGTAGTTGTCACTGCATTTCAGATTTGCCTTCCACTCGTGGGAAACGCATTATCATATTGCATGCTGGATCCAAAGACGGTTGGGTCGAAAATGGACTGCTTCTATCTGCGAAACAGATTAGCGATGCGAGTGCTGATTACCACTGCGACATGAACTCAGTGCTCTTTGAAAAGTGGTTTCAGGAGCAATTATTGCCAAACATAACACCAAATAGCCTAATAGTAATGGATAACGCTCCTTACCACTCGCGACTATCCGTCAGAATTCCAAACACCACAACCAGAAAAGGGGAGATCCTTGATTTTATGAGACAGTACAAAATTTCCATTCCAGAGCCAACCCCAACCATTCCAGTGCTGCTGGATATTGTGAAAAAGGCGGGCATAGAAAAAATATATGTCATTGATGAAATAGCAAAAATGAATGGTTGTGAGGTGGTGCGTCTTCCACCATACCACTGCATTTTTAATCCGATAGAACAAGTGTGGTCTAAAATTAAACATGACCTTAGAGCCAACAATTGCGACCCCAAAAACAGCAGTGCCGTATGTCAATTGATCAGGCAGGTCATGTTGAACGTAACATCTGACTTGTGGGGTAAATATATTGCCCACGCAATCAAAGAAGAGAATAAGTACTTTAATGTAGACCAGCATGTTGATGTTAACGGAGACACTTTCATAATAAACACACAAAGTGATACAGATGACTCTGATTCGGAATAGCTAGATTGATTTTTTATACTTATGCTACAAAAATAGCATATATGTTTAAGTTGTAAGATGGCTATTTAATTTTAATTTTTATTAAAAAATTTGCATTTGTGGACGAGTCACATTTAAGTTAAAGAATGGTCCCAATATACCGTGCGCCTGTACTGCACACTAATTGCCCGAACGAACTGTACTTTGTTGTGCAATAAAGAATATACAGGATGACTTTTTAATCAGTATGCAAATTTTTCTTACTGTGTCAGTAACGTTGATAGAACGTAAATAAAAATAAGGAGGAAAAAAAAAATATTTTTCCAAATTTTTCTGATTTTGATACCCCTTTTTAACGTCTTAGAGGATGAATTTTGTAAAACGCAGAAACACGTGTCAAAAATTGTGTTGAAAAGTACTATTACCAAGTTTCAAGTCAATTCGACGATGTTATTTTTTTTCCATACAAAAATTTTGATTAATTTTCATGCTTCAGACGATCTAGCTTGAAATTTTTAAATAAAACGATATAAAACAAAAAACGGGTCTGTTAAATTTTCTTAAATTTTACGTACAAAAATTGCGTACCGATTAAAAAGTAACGTGGTTTAAAATATGATAAACTTACGTGTAATGATGCCCCGAAGCGAAGGGGTATAGTCTCGCAGTGGGAGCGCGCACGTTGCTACAGAACCCGCTCGAATGGTCGGTACATTGTAGGGCCCCCACCCACGCGGATAAAGTCCAGGGGACGGAGCTAGTAAAATAAAGTAATTATTGTGTATTGTCTAAAAACACCGAATTTGATAAACTCAAACTCAAAACTTATTTATTTTATAGAATATTCAGGATGTTACTTAAAACAAGATTACATTAAATACATACAAACATACATTTAAGGATTTAAATACATACATACACATTCGTTCTTTTGACTTTTGACCCTACTGACTCTATGCCTATTCGCAAAGGTACAGATAAAAATATTAATAACCATTTGAATCGACAGTAAACGTATGGAAGAGCGGAGCCTCCAGACACGGGCGATTTTTCGTCTACTAAGAGTGGAGTCTCTTAGTTTTAAACAAAAAAATTAAAGCAAATAAAGCATTTTGTATTTTGAATAAAAATCACTTCTAATAAAGAAGCAAGGAAAGAGCAAACACATACACGCATGCACTCACGAATGCAAGCGAACATTTAAGTACGTACATACATACCTACACACACACACACACACATACGTACGCACACACGCACGACGCACGTATCCAATGACCTTATTTAAACCACCTTATACAAGGTGTTTCAAAAAAACAAAAAAATAATAATAATTCAAAATTAATTAAAATTAGCTTATTGCACAGCTCTATTACAAATTGACAAGTATGTCATATTAATTATATGAAACTTTCATTTTGTAAATGTCAAACCGTGCAACTGATTATTAGAGATGCGACTATTTCACTTTTAAAATTAAATTTTGGAATTTCTTTTTTTTGGGTTTTTTGAAACACCTTGTATATAAATAAATAAAATAGAAATTATACAACAATTTGTTTTAAATTTTTAAATACATATAAGTACCCATTAAATTGTATTCTGGAAAATTAATGTTATATTGTATATAACATAAATAAAAAGAATTAATGTAGTACATTATCATACATCCTCATGGTCACACACACAAACACATCCACACATTATTTTAAATAATTTTTCATTATTTTAAATCTGCGCCACCTGCTTAAGGGCCCACACTAAGATATTCCCTTGTATTCTAGATCTCTTATAATACACACAGAGACATACAGATTACCAACATAAATTCCACTTTATTTCGTTACCTTCCGCCGCACTATCCTCCACTCGTGCAACAGTTGTCTGCAGGAGGGTGGGCAGAGCGCGGGTAGGAAGGCTACCAGCCAGCTCTGCTCGCGACTGCCCGCGTCCATGATTTCCAGGATCTGTTGCTCGTTTAGCTCCATATCTACGAGATAATAAAGCAACGTTGCAGTTAAATCAGGTCTATTAAAGTTAATACTACTTTAAAAATCTTACATCTTTAAGCATCAAGTAGTTCGCTAGCACCACTGATGCACTGCCTACCCCGTTAGGGATTACAGGCGTGAGCGTATATATGTTTATATTTTATTTTTAACGCCGTGCGGTGATCGGTTGAGAATAACACCACCCCTCTTTCAATGGGTGTCGTAAGAGGTGACTAAGGAAACACAAATGAGACTCGCCTCCTATTAATCCATCCCAGGCAACGACACCTCAGTTTTTTTATTATTTTTTTATTATTAGATGGGTTAACTCTTGACCTCAATCTTGACCATAAGGTCAAAGATGAGGTCGACGATGGAGCGAGTTAACCCAGAAAATGCCTATAAGGGCACTGGTACTCCCACGCACCGACGGAACACAGCAAGCTGTTTGGCGTCGGACTTCGGTAGGAGGGTGGTCGCGAACCAGACGGCCGTTTACAGAGCCTACCACACCGCATGAGACCATAGGATAACACCTCAGATTCAGAAAAAAATGAAGTGTCGTTGCCTGGGATGGATTTCTAGGAGGCAGGTCTCATTTGTGTTTCCTTAGTCGCCTCTTACGACACCCACGAAAAGAGATGGGGTGGTGTTATTCTCAACCGATCACCACACGGTTTAAAAACAGTGAGGGTTATCAGATGAAACAAGTTGCATAATGGTGAGAGGTGGTCAGCCTTTTGCTCATGATACAACAAAATTCTCGCCTCTGGTTTCTACAGTATGCCTAGGAAGAGCAGCTGGCAGATTCTTAATGTGGAAGTAAAAAATGCAAAACCGGGAATAGAAAGCTTACCTTTATTATCCTGCAAGAGTTCAATGAACTCCACAATATCGTCTGCAGTGTGATGGCTGGTGTAGTAATGTCTTTGTTTTCCCGTCTGTACTAACACAGTCGGTTTGTCGGGCGCTACTTGGCGACAAACCTTGTCTGTGCTTAGCGTGCAGATCATTATACCAAACTGGGAATCAAATAATTGTCCACGTTAAAAACGTTAGAATCAACGACTTCAATCCTAAGGTGCTTTTTTACACAAGTGACGTGGCGTGGCGATTAAAGTTAAGCGTCCACAGGTCGGTATCGTAAGCATCGGACGTATCGCAACAACCGCACAAATTTTTCATAATGCGTCCACTGTATCGGCAGAGATCGGATTTGCCGACACAAGTACCAGCAATCGGAATACCGATGTCAGTTCATTCGGATTTTCTTTGTGTTTTTGTACGGACGGCCGCAACTCAGGTTACCACGCACGTGTACTCTGTGCTGTTGTGATAAGAGCGGTTTTGCAATGAAAATGGAGTAACCTGATGCGCTGGCCTCTGTATTAGACGCGTCGACTGATCGGCATTCCGTGTGACGTCATCGGCACGCACCGCAAAAGTTGCCTCTCGGAGCAACGGTGTCGGCATTGCCGATGTGCGATGCGGACAGGTGGACGCACTTATATAAGTTTCTATACAAAGAATACTAGCGTGCGATGCGTTCGATGCGTACGATACCGACAAGTGGACGCTTACCTTAAAGCAGGGGTTCCCAACGTTTTAACCCATGCGCCTCACCTAACGTTGAGCTAAAATCCTACGCCCCCTCTAAAGTTTATATAAGAAAATTAAACAAACAATGATAAAATGATAAAAATGAGGGTGTTTATTTTTATTCATATGACAATAGAATTTTAATAAATGTACCTTTTGTTTTTACGAGTATATGCAGTTAACCTGAACCGTTTCTTCTCTATTATTTTATGACTCGTAGCGTGGAGAACGGATATAACAAAAATTAACCAATTGAGTTTAGTATAAATTTTTAATAGGCAGAAATCAGGGACCTCTGCGCCCCCCTTGGAACCGCTCGACGCCCCCCAAGGGGGGCGACCCTCACTGGTTGGGAAACCCTGCCTTAAAGCAACGTAAAATTAATCTTAACAGCTACGGAGCAAAGGTTTTTTGCCGAAAATAGAAGCACGAAGAGACATCCGCCACCTGAAGACGGAGAGACGGACGAAAAAAACTTTTATTCCGTAGCTTTTAAGATTCATTTTACGTTGCTTTGACCGCCGCACCGCCGCGCCACGTCGCTTGTGTATAAACAACGCCTTGTTATGCTTATCTATAGATATAACCACAAACCGAAACATCATATAATTATAATGTGTATGTTTTATTATTTTTGTTGATTTTTTGAAATCAATTTCGATAAAATGTTTATGGCTTCACCTCAGGAATACTCTTTAGAACAAAGATTTTTGAAAATCGGCCGACAATTGGCGGAGTTAGCGCATGACAAACATACAGTCGAATTCATAACCTACTTCTGTTTTTGAAGTCGTTTAAAAATAGTAATTTGTTACACAAGCCAGCAAAGTTTCATTATTTGTATTGAATAACTTTAAATCGCGAAGAGATTAAGTTAAAAAAATATTAAATAGAGATTAAGTTAAAAAAATATTAAATAGAGATTAAGTTAAAAAATATTAAATAGAGATTAAGTTAAAAAAATATTAAATAGAGATTAAGTTGAAAAATATAGATTTTTCGAAACCTGTAACTGCTCGAATTAATTAGCAATGAAAGACATGATTTTCACACTAGTTCCATTTATTTATTTAATATTCTTATGCGACCGGATTCGATTACATCATCTTCAGGCGTGTCTTAGTGTAATAAGTGGATTTAGTGTAAAAACCATGTCTTTCATAGGTAATAATATTGAATTCCATCTAGAAGCAACAACACAAACTATAAACTGCTCGAATTAAAAAACATTGCGCCCTTTGAGAGCTCGCTACCAGTTATAGGTTTCTAAAAATCACAACTCACACGGTCTCCCCTTCCTAACATGATCTCAAGACTACACTATCTAACTTCTTAAATGAAAACGTTAGTCGTGTAGACTTACACTAATATCTTCTGAGTCGACGAAGTGCAAGCTGGCTTCTGTGAAGGGTTTGACCAAATAGTCCCAGGTCAGTCTGTACGGGACTACGACTAGCACCCACGTTCCCATGGCTGTGGAGAAAAAACAATAATACAATACAATAATACCTTATTACACACATAAGAAAGTACAAACAATAATATTACAGCAATCAATAATTACAAGTTTATTATTGAACAACGCAAAAGCATTTGAGGCTGACTTTTGAAACAATGGAAGGAAAGGTAAGGATTTTTTCGAAATTGCCACGGAAAATAATCTACAGTTAAAATAAAAGGATGATGGGCACATTAGTATGGAACTTGGTACCGGCACCAATTGAAATAAGAGGCCGTCCACATATTACGTCTCGCAAAATTTCGAGTTTTGAACCCCTCCCCTTCCTTTGTCACGCTTTTTTGGTGTCTCTTTAACATGTATGGTCACGTTTGGTATGACCCCCCCTCCCCCATACGCTATAAAGCGTATGGGGGGGGATGCCATTTAGGGATATATGGATGATCCCTAAATGACATCGTTAAAAAGGAAATTTTCTGTGGAATAAGAATAACCGAAGCGCTAGTCCTGAATAAGAATAACTAGCACTTCGGTTATTCTTATTCTACAGAAAATTATCTTTTTAACGATGTATCATTTATTTCAATTGGTGTCGGTAACAAGTTCCCTACTGATACCGATACCAAAATCATTCTTTTAAAAGTTGTATCACCCCCGACATTCGATTTCTTAGAACTTCCAACTTTTAAACAGTTGAACAGATTTTGATCAAAAATAGCAAATAAACCATCTCGATTACGTCAGCTTTCAAATAAAAAATAACCGCATCGCAATCGGTCCGTCCGTTTAGGAGCTACGATGCCACAGATAGACACACTGATACACACGTCAAACTTATAACACCCCTATTTTTTGTCGGGGGTTAAAAAGACACGGGTTTCGAATCTCAGTCGGGGACGAGTTTTATTATTATTTTAGTTTCTTTATCTTATATATAAAAATGAATCACTAAATCTGTTGGTAAGCGCAAAACTCGAGAACGGCTGGACCGATTTGGATGATTCTTTTTTTGTTGTGTTCCTTATTGTCAGGAGAAGGTTCTTATGAAAGAAAAAACTAAAAAGTGCCACGGGAACGAAGTCCCGGGCGGAAAGCTAGTTTTAAATATAAATGAATACCATAACACGGCTGGACCTTTAAGTTTCAGTTACATACACACATACATACACTCACGCCCATAATCCCCAACGGGGTCGGCAGAGCATCAGTGGTTCTAGAACCACTAGATGCCACGTTTGACACAAATTGTGAGGGTTGTCAGATGGAACAAGTTGCATATGGTGGTCAGCCTTTCGCCCATTATACAGCAAAACCCTCGAATCCCATTTACAGATTTTTACTGTGTACATGAGAAGAGAGTTAGCTGGCACATTCTAAGTTTTTCTTTGCCTTCCAGTCCAGCGTAGAATTTATTTATTTATTATAAGATGGGTTAACTCTTGACCTCAATCTTGACCATAAAGGTCAAAGATGAGGTCGACGATGGAGCGAGTTAACCCAGAAAATGCCTATAAAGGCACTGGTACTCCCACGCACCGACGGAACACAGCAAGCTGTTTGGCGTCGGACTTCGGTAGGAGGGTGGTCGCGAACCAGACGGCCCTTTACAGAGCCTACCACACCGCATGAGACCATAGGACGACACCTCAGATTCAGAAAAAAATGAAGTGTCGTTGCCTGGGATGGATTACTAGGAGGCAGGTCTCATTTGTGTTTCCTTAGTCGCCTCTTACGACACCCACGGAAAGAGATGGGGTGGTGTTATTCTCAACCGATCACCACACGGCCAAGAAGTAATAGTTACGTTCCAATTAACACGTTGGCCCACCATACTACATCTACAGTATTCCTCCCACGCACTATACAAATTTAATGATCCCTCTGGTGATGCTCAAAGCATTGTTCTATTACTGAGGGGCCATGAGCATCACCGGCATCGGTGGGATTAGGAGCTCATTTTTGACTCAAGTTTGATTCTGGCCCCCCGGAAAAATCCGCAAAACAATACCCTCAAAAATAAGGTTCTAATGCCACCGGTGATGCTCATGGCAGCCGACATGTTAAATTAATTTTGTTTGTCTAAAATTTGAATGTATGTATTTATATTTATGTAATATGTATTTATATTTATGTAAGTATGTTTTTTACCCCCACATCATAGCTTCAGTCGAAAACTAAATAACATACCTCCATTCAAGATCCTGTTGAACTCAGAAGCCGACAAGGAGTGCAGTCTCCTAGCTTGGGCCGCGAGTGAAATGTCAGAAGGGCTGGTAAGCAGTTGGTAAGCCCCCCCCGGTTTGAGCACGGCCCAAGAGGGGGTGTCCTCGGCTTGTAGAGACAAGCAGAGCTCGCTCCAAGCGTCGCAGTCGATCTCACCTAGACGTTTAAGGGTATATCTAAATAAAGAATTTCTTTCTTTCATCATGCTGAGACAATGTCGTTTCTGTACACACGCTGGTCCGCAGTGTTTTCAATGCAAAAGTGAACATTTATGTATTTAAGTTTTAAGTTGTTTCTTTTATTGACGGCCGGTTTGGTCGAGTGGTAGTGACGCTGTCTCTTGATCGGCGGGTCCTGGGTTCGATTTTCAGTCGGGGCAAATATTTGTGTAAAAAGCAGTGTTTGTTCTCGGGTCATAGATGTTTGTGTCTGTCTTTATGTATGTTCCAAGGGACCCACGACAGAAGGGAAGCGTTTATTTTTTATTTCATTTGTTTTTATCAGTAGTTTAGTTTAAGTTTTACTTTTATTTGTCTTGCTTGATTTAATGATATTCTATTCTATTTCCAGTTAATATTGTGTCGAACGAAGATTAGTGGTACGACCAAGGACTAATGTATCACTAAAGGTACAGACCGCAGCACGTCTAACCAGACGAAAGCCGGCGCTATTACGTGCGAGGTAAGGGCGACGTCAAGGTCAACATGTATAGCGTGATGTGCTGCCGTGTGTACAAGCTAAAGCCGGCATTTCATCGACGGCAGCTTGAACTCCATGTGAGAGATAGTCCCAGGTTTTGTTCCCATGTCTGTGGCCGTAAATAGGGTATAAAAACTTTATTTACCAAAGTTCATATCCGGATGTTTGACTGTCATTTGAAGCAGCAGCAGTCGATCTTGGTCGCTGTCTTTGGACGAGAAATACAGGACCCACGGGGCTTTGGCACCGGCGCGAAGTTCGTTACGAATTTCCTAAAAAAAAGGGTGGCTTTAAATTATCTTACGAAACTTGAAGAGGTGATTCTCCGTACAAAATTGAACAACTTTTTACGAGAAACCAATTTATAGAATTTTCGAAAAAAAAAACCGACTTCTTATCAAAGGCGAACCAACTAATTTTTTTTCATATTTCAACGTATGGTCCTTGGGGAGAGATAGAATAGAAAGATGAAGATGTTTAGTTTAATGAGCTGATCCATATCCAAAATATTACGCTGGTAATATTATACATGTAAAAATGTGTTCGTTTGTCGTTCTTTCACTCCCGAGCATAGCAAGAAATCGACGTGATTTTTTACACAGGGTTAACTGAGGGTATCGGAGAGGGTATTTTCTACGCAATCGAAGTCGCAAGCGAAAAACTAGTCTACAATAATATTATAGAGGAAAGATTTGATTGTTTGTTTGTTTGATTTCAATAGGCTTCGAAACTATTCTTTCGCCATTAGCATGCTAATCTCTGAGTAACACAAGCTACATAATTTTCCCGAATTGCCACGGGAACGAAGTCCCGGGGCGGAAAGTTAGTCATCCATAAAAAATCTTACCTTTAATTTATCCGGGTCAATCTTATCAACTGTAGGTAGCGCCGAGACTATCTCTTTCAATATCTCCTTTTCTTCAGTACTATCTATCTCTTTTGTAGTGTCTCTGTATTTGAATACAATTGTTGTGTAATCATCTTTGGTTAGTCTGGATCTTAGACTGTCATCTTCTACAATGGCTAGGGTGACTAGATTTCTCTGGGGAAAAAAGAAGAATGAAAGAATAATACTTATTAAGCTCCACTCGTTAACGCCCAGTTGCAGAAGAATTTATTGAAGTTACATTCAATTTATTTGTAAAATAGGCATCCACAATCGTTATGTGGTCAGAGTATTTTGATTAATGGAAATTAAAGAATGCTGAAATCACGCGCGCAGAATTTGGATTGTCTTGCTGTCTCGCTCTCCTATCGTAGGTTTGTGAGAAAGGGAAAGTTACAGCTTACCGGCGATATGCAAAGATTTATACAGAATTTTCCGAAACTACAACGGGAACTAAGTCTCATTCTTCTAGAAAAAAAAACTCACCAAATGATAAGCAATCCTCGTCAGCACATTCCTCTCGATCCTGTTACTCCCCAGGACATAAGCAATTGGTCTATCAGAGTTCCTGATCTGTGTCACAACCGGGACATGAACCTGGCTCCTTACGTAGGACATCACGAATTGATCTAACGCGTCCAGGGTGCGGTCACCGCGGTAGTAAAGGTAGCTGCCTTTTCTGCCCTGTTCGAGGTAAAATTTACTATTTTTATTACGATTATCCTCGTGACGGATATTTACAAATTATTTTAGGAAAAGAAAAATGTAATACGTTAATGTTAGGTAATGTAATACATCGAATGAGATAATTCGCGGGTTAACTTGAAGGCACGATAGCTCAGCAGCTATAGTCGCACTCGGCTCACGCTGAAACTTCACTTTGATTGCGCGAGGGTCCCGCGCAAAGGCTTGCTCGCCCTATGGCGTTGTCAATGTTGACATTTTGACATAGGACCGCGGTGTTGTCGCCGCACCACCAGGAGATCTAATCCTGTGGTCTTGGGTTTAAGTCCTATTTGCGCCGAACATTTTCCTTTTCCTAAAATTTTTTGGTAAAATTTACAATGTATGATTTAATTGCAATAGCTATCTTTTATTTAGAACTTAATCAAAAAAATTATGGAAAAGAAGCTCATGTTAAGTGTTTATCATGAACTATGGCTATGTATATTTTATTAATTTGAAAAAAATATAAAAAATAAAATAAATCATTAAAAATATAAACAAATATTTTTTTTTAAAATTTGAATGTAAAATTCTCATTGTGATCTACTTACATTGGGGTAAAAAAGAAGTGTGGGATAGCTGCCTATCCTCATAGAGTTGTAACAAAAGCTGTTGTAATATTTGCAGTTCACGGCTGCTATTTTCACCTGAAATAAGAAACGCAACCATTCACTACACTTGGCCGGTTTTATAGGTAATGGTACGGAACTCTTCGTGCGCGAGTCCAACTCGCACTTGCTCGTTTTATTTTACTGGCCTACAAGATTCAATTGCTGGGCAAAGGATTCCCTGCATCCTTCCATTACTAAACTTAATAAAAATAAGTATTTTTAATTCGTTTATGAAATTCTTATTAAATCGGTAATCTTTGAAAGTATGAATTTTATTTTTATTTTAGAAAGAACACCGCACAGCACCGTGACGCCGAGAGGAAACGAGGGGAGGCCTTTACCCTACAGTGGGACAGCAATGGCTAATAAAAAAAATAGTACTTACAATTCCCTTGTAAATTTCAGCCAGTTTCTTCCAATGATCCACCAAGTTCTGACAGGGAGGGCAGAAAGGAGAGTAGAAGTTTACAAAGTGCAGCCCTTCTTGTAAATAATTATCTAGAATATACAATACAACACTCTTTATTTGCATTAAAATATAGTATAGACAGGAAGATAAAACAGAAGTAGTAAGTACAGATTGGCAGCCTTATTACCAGGTGGCAATTTGTTCCAGTCTACGATAGGGAAGAAGAAATTGTGTTAAGATTTATAGAGAGCGGGTGGCATCTAATTAATGAGTTAGTAAGTACCTATTTAATTTTAAATCACAACCTGACCTGAAATATAGTAAACTTTTAACAAAAATAAATCCTTAGGCAAAAAAATATATATGTATACTAGCTTTGATTACAGGCTCCGCCTGCATTGATTACAGATTATATTGTGCCCAACTGTGGGATAAAATGTAGCCTATGACCTTTCCCAGGCTCTAATCTACCTCTGTACCAAATTTCATTAAAATCGGTTCAGTAGTTTAGGTGTGAAAGACAGACAGACAGAGCTACTTTCGCATTTATAATATTAGTAAGGATTTTTTACCAAAAAAGTACTGAATCTATTCTTATTTTTGATTCAATTCAGAGGCAAAGTGGGTGTTTGACCATTACAAGTATATAAAGTTTTTTTAACATCCTCACTCTTGAAATGTTCATAATAAACAATTCACTAATGAGCAGATCTTTAAAGGCAATTTCATACCCATGGTAGTTTCTCTGTTAAGTAGTCAGAAATTAAATACTTATTGTGTAAAATATCTATTTGTGTAGCTGTATTTATATGTTTTTTATAATATGTTGTTTAGGTTTAAATGGTTAATTGTGTATGTCTTTCTTTACTTTTCAACGCCTTTCACTGTTTCAGATCAGCTGGAAGAAATTCTTTAAGAAATAAAGGTGCCTTTATGTTCTTTTTCTATTTCTCTGTATGAATGCTTGTAATTTGTCCTATGGATAAATTGTTGAATAAATAAGAATATAAGATTATGTATGTACAGTCTAACAACGGTTTGCAGGTAACTCCACTATGATGTTATATGCACTAGCAAACTAATCTCTTTTGCCTTGTGTACCAAGGTGTCTAATAAATTTAATAAAGCTCAAAATACTTACAAAATCCTCCAGCTGACAAAGTATCTACAAATGGATCATCATGATATAGCCCATTATAGTACAGATTGTTGTACTCTGCCTGACTCCTATGGTCGTATCTCCTTGTATAAGAGGGGTAGCTGCCATAAACATCATATTGATGTCTTTTATCTGGATCTTTTAAAGCCTCATAAGCTTCTGTGATTTTTAAAAACTTTCCTTTTTCTGTTTCTCCCTATAAAATAAAAATTGTTGATTATTACTGTGACAGCCAGTGTACTACCATAGCTCTCATTAATCCCACCAAGCTCCTTATGACTGAGTAAAAAAGGTTCAAATCAAAACAAAATTGGATTTTAACATGGTACCTACTTAGTATTACCAGTGCTAAAGTTTATAAATATATTTCTTATTTATTATACACATATATTCAATAGTTATTTGAAAATTATAAACTACTTCATAGTATTAATATTGTAAAGCAAGAATTAACCGCTCCGGAACCGTGGTCCCACTGCGATGTCCCACTGGTAGGACAAAACTTTTTCGTGGTCCCACCAAACTCACACTTGACCGTTTTGTTACCCTGAATTGAAGGAACGCCACGTGGTAAGTATTACCCACATTATTAACCAACTTCAAAAAAGGAGACAGTTCTATGTTCGACTTTATCATTGTACTTAATTGTTTCTCACGTATACTTTCTATTTTTTACACTACAAATAGAAAAATGAATAAAAAAGTTTATAAAAAAATTCAACCGATTTCAGAAAGTAAAAAATCTAAATTTTGCATTTATATGCTACGTACCTTCTAATCTGTTTGAAGTCGGTGCCTAGCCAAATAAGTTTAATAGGCTTACGTACATCCGCCTTCACACCGACTTCAAACAGGTCAGTAGGCGTAGCACATTAAATGCTACGTTTTTATTTTTTGCATTTTAAAGTAGTATTATTATCCTATACATATAAAAGAGGACACACTTGATTTTAAAGTACACTTATTTGATAAGAACTCTTTATTAAATCTGGCATGCACTTGAATTAGGAATCTATGACTTGAACTTTTTTTCGAAATTGTCAAACAAAGAAAATGAAAAATTAAATATTTTCATGGCACACGTAAAGAAAACATGGATGAAAAATCAAAATTTTATAAATGAATGGTGTGTTTACCAAGATAGACCAGGACAAATAACATTATGGAAACTGGCATTCGTTATTAAACAAGTCCATAAACAAAAACTACGTGTTGTTGGCAAAACTCCTTTAAATGCTCCAACAAAACATTTCTATCCAAAAAATAAAAATTCATAATAAAACATTACAAAAACGTAGAAAAATCGAAATAGAAAAAGACGAGAAAATAAAAGATATGCAAATGCAGCTAGTTGGCCACTATTTAGAAGTTTTGCGATAAAATAAATGCTGGTATTAATTTTAATTTTATTATCTCGTTTCAAGAAAGTAGCGACCATTACATACCATAGCGTAATAAAACGGTCAAGTGTGTGTTTGGTGGGACCACGAAAAAGTTTTGTCCCATCAGTAGGACATCGCGGTGGGACCACGGTTCCGGAGCGGAATTAACGAGAAAATTGAATATAGACAAGGGTACAGACATAAACTAGAATAGTACAGTAAAATGTACTATGCTCACTACTGAACTGCATGTAATAAATTGCTATATTTTATCCATATTTGCTGTTCCTACAAAGAAATAATTTAACAATATTAAACTGGACACATGAAGATCTAAATTTTTTTGTTAAGTTTTTAAATAGCATATAGTATTGTAAATTTCAATTCAATTCTTCATAATTGATAGAAAACTTGCTTGGAAGTAAAATAATAATGATAAATGGTCACAAAATTAGGTACTTACAGGATTTTTGTCAGGGTGAAATTTAATAGCCAGTTTCTTGTAAGCTTGCCTGATTTCCTGGGTGGAAGCCTGCTTCGAGACGCCTAGTACTTCATAGTAAGTGACTTCGGATAATGTCACCGGTTTTAAAAGAAGAATGCTTAGGAGAAAAAACTTAAACCTAAAATAAAATTATAGAACCAAATAAGATAGTACTTTATATCACATTATGTTATATGTATAAAAACATTGTCTATAAAAAGTGATTAAAAAAGTATGTAAGACCAAAGATAACCTCTCATTTAATTCAAAAAGTTGAATTAAATCTTGAAGGTTTCCCTGAGTAAACCGTGATTAAAACATGGAAAATTAATCACATAATGGTTACAAAATTGATTTCAAGCATTTAATCAGATTATTAGTGTTTTAAAATTACTTACATTGTGCCGGAACTTTATACAACTTTAGCTCAGCGGAGGTGATAGAACCCTTATCTTATTTGTTCATAATTATACTGGCCTAGAATCTGAGAATAGTTGTAGCAGCTTCTAGTTACATGAGGATATGGCTTAGATAGATAAAATGTTTACTTTTCGTGTAGGCGGACTCGGAAAACGTAAACGCGAAACGCGAACACAGACAGAACTGTCACTGTCATTACCGTCATCATCATTTTTTTTTGTTTAATTTATCCCTTTCGGGAAAGGCAAAAGAAACTATGTCCATACAACCATATCTTCAGTGAAAAATCTTCTTTCTCTAGCTTAACCTAAGCCCTAAGCTCCTCATGTTCTGCGTAAAACCGGATAGCGTCTTTTTTATGAAAACTAGGATTTTTGGCGGGAACTCGGCGTGAGGGGTTGTTGTGCCGATTGAATTTTTATTTATTACATTAAAAAGTGGTTTAATGTGTAATAGTGATAGTGTATTGTGCAGTAAACTACCTTTAAACAGTGTGGTGATAAAGGAATTCAAGTGATACAGTGTATCTGCTCCGTTTGGTTCCGACAAAGATCCCGCGGCAGTGCTTCTTGCCGCCATAGTTTTTCGTAAAAACACTATCGGTTTACGGAGGACCTGAGAAGCCTACTTCATGTTTTATAGACCTGACCTGAGAATACTTACTTCATGTGTTATTGTTGTTTTTAAGCTGATGGTCTCGTTACCAATGCTGTGTCAAATAAAAAAAATAAAAAATATATGAAAAGCACAACCGCGAGGATTTTTATCGGTACTTAATTTTTTTATCACTACACGAATTTTAGTCAATTTGCGTCGGCTAGCGGCAGGAGCCGGAGACTCGGAGCACGATGAAGGAAGAAAAACAATTAAGCAGGATTACATTTATTGGATTACATCAAACACTTAAACTTTTAACAACGAAAGCTGTCCACGAGAAACGGCGGCAGGTTTAAAATTCGTCCTCTGAAAACACTGAGTATACACTGAATCAGAGGCGGCGTTAGGCGTGGGCGACGACGTGGGCCACCGCCTACGGCTTCGCGGTCCGAGGGGCCTCGTGCCTCTAATACTAAGTAACGTATTGCTCTGTAAAGGGCCGTCTGGTTCGCGACCACCCTCCTACCGAAGTCCGACGCCAAACAGCTTGCTGTGTTCCGTCGGTGCGTGAGAGTACCAGTGCCTTTATAGGCATTTTCTGGGTTAACTCGCTCCATCGTCGACCTCATCATTGGCCTTTTTATGGTCAAGATTGAGATCAAGAGTTGACCCATCTTATAATAAAAAAAACAACGTAAAAATGTATGCGTTACAAAATAATAAATAAATTGACATATAGCTAGCAACATTTGTTGGCGTTGCTTTGTTATCACGGGAAACGAACGGGGAAGCCCCTCTGACTTTGTTTTTATTTAGTCTAGCAATATTCTTTAGCAAAGCGTTGCTATCACGAGGAACCCATAGTGACCGGAATTGGGAATTTCCCTTATGGTTTGGCTCTAATAATAGGGTCCCGTTTTTTACCCTTTGGGTACGGAACCCTAAAAAGTAGGTAACCCAGACTGAGAACAAATACATCTCTTAAAGCTCTGAGTTTGTCCAGTCCAGGAATCGAACCCAGAAACAGCAGTCGTAGGTACGTCTATCCACAGAGAAAACGCACAGTCGCACGTCAGGCACAGGCAGGTGATCAGATCAATTCACATAGTTGGGACCATTTCACCCATTCGAAGATGCGTACAGGTAGGATGACTAAAATTTTCAGTAACGGGAATGAATTTTCATGTAAGTAGATTGGAGTCAAAAATAAAATTATTTTATCAAAAGATTTAATTTTAATTTAATTTAAAAATTTCGAAACTATCACCAACAATTTTCTAAAAATAAGTTATTTACATAATAAGTGTTTAGATCGCTATTATTTTAAAATTGATCACAGTCAACTAACATGCACGCCTCACTATGTAAAGTTGGCTAACACGTTAACAAAGTAATTGATAAACTTTAGATTAAATTAATATTAAACTAACATTAATTTTATTATTGTACATATAAGTATGGTGGACCAGGACAAAATAAATGAATGAATGAATTAAATCTTAAAATAGAAATTTTTTCCTATAAATTCGTTTCTCTGGACTTCCGGGGGCAGATACCTCTTATACTAATACAATGCTAATACTAAACCATACACCTATCTACCTATTAGGTATACCTACCGTAAGAACCAACTTACGATTTAACTAAGAACCACTTCAGAAACATCAACTAGGTACTAATCATTCTGAATGATTTTCCAGTGGAATTTTTCTCCGGAAAATTTTCAAATGTTGTTCATGTTTTTCATATTTTCTGATTACTTACATTTTCTATTATGTAACCGAATACAATCCATTTTGCAATAAAAACCAATCATAACAACGTAAAACACGAAAACCAGCAATGTACATCGCACTCCGATAGCAGAGCGGCGCGGGGGGATCGCGCGCGGGGAGCGGTTTCACGATACGTTGCGTAGCGCCAAAGTAGGTAAATAATGAAAACTCCTTAACATGACGTTTATGGGAAAAAAACATTACTTAAAGCTGAAGATAGTTATGGGTAGATTCCACCATTTAAGTATTTGCTAAGCTGTCCTTTACACCGTGTATACTTAATTTATTACAAACCAACTTCCACTGAATACTAGACTATTTTGCGGGCACGAAACTAGTTCTGCATACATTTTTGACCTAAACGGGCCGCAAAAACAAGTTGGTTTTACAAACATATTATTGCAGTTGATATGAATGGTTTTCAGTAGAAATAAGATGGTAAGTATGGAAGTTTTTTTAACAGCGTTATTGGTTTGCACTCGTAGGACAGTTGGTCTGGAATGATCATACACCACAAAAAAAATTACTAATTTAAATTAATTTAAATCACAATTTTTATTTAAAAATTAAGTAGTAAGAAATACATAATATCTTAATTAAATCTAATTATTATGATTGGCTGTGCATTAGTGTTAGCAAACAAAACTTAATTGTTTATTTAGCTTAATAATTTACTAACTTGGTAACTCGGGTAGGGCAAATTAAGTTTAAACTTGATTTAAAGTGGCAAGATAAAAAGTGGCATTAATATAATTGAAGTACTTATTACCAATTTGCACGCATGCGTTTTTTTTGCAGGCAATTTTTTAGGTTCCGAACCTCAACAGTGAAATAAAAACCCTAAGTGATCACTTAGTGTTCGTCTGTCTGTCTGTCACGACCCTAGATTATTATACTTTTTTATTTTTATTTTGTAGTTGTGTATTATGTTATGTTATGAAGTTCAGTTTATCTGACTTTAGCATGACATAACAAATACATAGTAAGAACTATAATAAATAAACAATATGAAAAAGTAGAGCTATACATAGAGAGCATCCAGGCCCTTTACAATAAAATTATAAAAATTAATACATATTAGCGTTAAATATTTTTATTTATTTAGGTATTTTGCATTTTTGTCACCATAATAGACATAAACATGCATCATTGCGATATCATCCTCAAATTTCAATATTGCTTTGTATTTAAGCAGTGCATTTATTTCCACATATAACAAAATCTTGTTGCAAATTATTTACAAGTACGTACATATAAGGTAGGTTCCTAAGATCTACATAAGTCTTCTTCACAGCTATTCAGATTTCCGTACCGCCCTTCTGAGAGTCAAGTAGGCGATTATTCTTATTATAATAATTTCTGAGAACAGAATTCCTATGTCCAACCAGTAGTTTTCTGGGTTGAAGCTGAATTCCTTTAACAGTTCCTTCGGGTACCTGTTGACAGAAGAGTATCTATTTAATGAGGGAAGTTATGCTGCAGCACTATTTGAGGTCTACCGGCATACATAAAGGTTACCGATTTAGATATATGTCAATATATAAGTTTTTAATATATTTTCTATATATAACTTTTTTGTTTGTAAAGTTAAATAAACAAATAAGTACTACCTATTTAAATACTATACTAGACACAGGACCGATAATTGTCGAGTTCCTATGTCCCCCAGTAGATGGCTTACGACTGATATACATACAATCACATACATATGCTTGCGCCTTTGTTCCCTTTGAACTGACATGATGATGAAATAATCGACATAATGGCGACAAAAGGCTAAAGTCTAGTCTAGCTCATAGATGCAAAGTAGCTTCCAGACCTTGTCGGGATTCCACGGATCCGAACGAGCGCTTCTCTTTTGAGATCTGTGAAGATCTTTTATATTGCGCGCCGCTAAGGTATATAATTTTCTGCCTACGTCTGTATTTCTGCGGGTTCATATACCCGTATCTCTTTAAAGTTAGAGTGAATAGACATCTTCTGGGCGAGCTTGCTACATTCTCGACCACATCTTTGCTGAACCCAATAACAGGGTTTCTCAAAGTGGGGCACGCGAACCCCTAGGGACACATGCGGCACAAGAAACAAGCCCACCCATCATATTTATATTAAAAAGATATTTCTTTTGACACTGTATTTGTTACCTTTTATTGAAATAAAAACCTTATTTTCTTCAACAGTCAACTTTATTATTTTCTGTTGGGGATTTATTGGTTAGTCAAGGAGTTCGCTGTCATATGGAAACTTTAACAGGGGTTCGTGGAGCCAAAAGTTTGAGAAAACCTGCTCTATAATAAGAAGAAATACTTAAGTAGGAATATGAACTCACCTATAATGACAATAATCCTTGGTGCTTGGGCAGTCCAGCGGTGGCCTTCCGTAAGCGTATATGGAGACGGCGGCGGCTTCCATCGCGTAGCGGAGGAACGAGAAGTAGGAGATGAACCGCATCACCGGGCTCATGTGCTGCAGTAATACCAGGAACCCGGCGAATACGATCATCGCACACGTCGTGATGGCGCCGAAGAATGTGCCGTTCTGGAAGATGGCAAGATTACATCTTAATATAAAATTGGTGGTCCTGATTCATTGACTCATCAACGCCCAGCTCAAATCCTTAGACCTAGAAAGCTGAAATTGGGCAAAAAGGTGTTTTTTTTGGACATTTTGACTCGAAACTTCGTCAAGATATACATTGGAACAAATAAACGGACACGTGTTTCACGGTTTTTCGAAAATCATCACCTGGGGTCAAGAATGAAGCGGGTGACTAAAAGAGTTATTTTTAAAAAAGCTAGTCAGATTGCATTTGTCAGGAATAACTATAAAATTTAGTTTTTTTTAATTCTTGTGTGCTGCAGCAGCACTAAGAACCCGGCGAACACCACCATCGCACATATCGTGATTGCGCCGTAGAATATGACGTTTTGGAAGATAGCAACATTAAATCGGATTATTTTTTGTCAGGAATATCTCGCTTAAACTCTGAAAACGGCTGAACCACGGCTGACCAAATATAGCTAAGAATAATCTCGATTACGTTAGCATTAAAAAAACCGCATCAAAATCAATAAATTTGTGGAGGAGCTACGATGCCACAGACAGACTACCAGACACAAACATACACATACATATACACAAGTCAAACTTATAACACCCCTCTTTTTTGTCGGGGGTTAAAAATATTGATCAATGACAGACGTTATTGGTTCAGCCGTTTAAAAATTACAAGCAACCGAATGTCGAGGGTGGTATAATTCTTGAAATTTTAGAGTTATTTTAGAAAGTTTTTGAGAAAAATTGTTCAGTTTCGTGGGCTGATCCATCAGGTCCAGCAGCTCAGTTAGCTAATTTAAAAACACGCAAAAAACAAGACACTTACGATAGGATTAGCAATAGTCCCAATAACATTTCCAATGGCCTCAGCAAGCAGTGTGACGTTAGCCAGAACCATCACGAACATGAGGAAGCGGGAGATCTCCTGCGGCTGCCCCGATAGGAAGAACGACGGCACTGAGAACACGAAGCTGTACCACACCTGGAACCGAACAGGTGATGATGGAGGTCAGAATACGAAGTCACCTCGAAGTCAGACAACAGACTTACATATTAGCGAACAGAGTGAAACTAAATTACCTATTATAATAAAAATAGTAAAGTAAAAAAGTGGTGATAGCCCAGTTGGTAATGAGCCAGACTTGTTACCGTTGCGGGATCATATCCTAGTGCGGGCCTGTACGACTACATTTGTCTGTTCGGATTTATGTATGTAATTTTTATTAATCATCACTTGCTCAACGAAAACAAAATATCGAAGGAAATATCGTAGTGAAAAACCCCGCACGTATAAGAAAATTCGCTTTCGAGAGTGGTGGACTTTGGCAAATCCCCTTTGTGTTTCAAAGGGAGGCCGGGCCCCTCGATGGGGTCGTGTATGGGCTGATAAAAAAACCTTACATAACACTCAGGTAATTCAGTATAGCCTGATTGACCTGACAACTAGGTTATGTAACTTATCCTGATTGGCTTGATAGCTTAGTCGGTAATGACCTTGCCTACGGATCTGAAAGTTTCAGGTTCGATTCCCAACCAACACAGATATTTCAAAATCTTATTTTCAATAACACTAACCGATGTTCTTACGGTTGATGGAAAACATTGTGAGAAAACCTGCATATTCAGGAGACTGCAAGTTCTTGAAATGGGTTGGAGTAACAATTCAGTTTTTATATACTAGATGTCAATGTTACCAATTTAATGCATGTTTTAAAATGACAGTTTTCTTGCAAAATACTATTTGTGAGAAGTCTGGGTGTTTAAACAAGATTAGGAGATGTATTTTTGAAACAATAGAATTCCAATTCGCATACGAATTGACAAGATTTGTATGGGATTTTCATGCGAAACTCGTCAATTCGTATGCGAATTGGAATTCTATTGTTTCAAAAATCAGGCCCCAGCTCATTTAACAGTAAAATATGCACAAGATTAACTCGTTTAATTGTATAACTGCCGTACTCAGAGACGTCAATTAAAGTTAAGAAGTAATTAAATGTCATGCTTTCCTTGTTTACATAAACAAGAGTGAAAGTGACAACATCAGAGTTTAACGGTACTTAACTTTAATTGACGTCTCTGAGTACGGCAGTTAGATAAACTTTCAATTTTTAAAGACAATTAAGTTGCGGCTAGTCAAAATATTTTTACCTGTATGGGCATTCCGGTAAGAAGAGCTGCTATGTAGTAGGTGCTGAGCTTGTACCAGTTGTTGAAGTTCTCCTTCTTCAGCACAGCCAGCTCCGAAGGGACTGTAGAAAGCAAGAACAGTGGCTAAAATGAAAATACCCACAAAGCCCGCAAACTATAGGAAATGTTTGTTCTCACCCGGGTCATGTTTGTTTTTGTGTGTTTCTAGGTGAGCTACGACACAAGGGAAAACCTTAGGGTGGGCTTTTGACTGTGTAGCTTTTATATATTTTTATAACAGTCCATTTATATAAAAAAATAACTATACTCCACGTTAGATAGGAAGGCGGAAAGTGGTTATTGTGCTTCAAAATGAATGTGTAAGTACGAGTCTATAGTATTCCAATACCGCATAGGTTTCATTTAATTTGGCAGGGTAATACGAACTGTATAATCGTGCTAAATTAGATGGGCATTGTGCTGTATTAAAATAGTAAACCAAAGTCATACGCTTACTATTTCGTAGCGTAATAGCCACTTCCTTGCAGACGCGGAGATAGAAACATAGCCTTCAGTTTAATTTACTGAATAGCTGTATATTGTAATGAAAACTAGATCTTAGCAGCCCATATACGTCCCCACCGAGGGGCACGGGCCTCCCTTCGAAACATACGAAGGGGATTTAGGCCATAGTCCACCACGCTGGCCCAATGCGGGTTGGTGGACAGCTCGTCTTTCGAAAATGAATTTTCTTGGACGGGCGGGTTTCATCACGATGTTTTCCTTCACCGTTAAGCAAGTGATAATTAGAACTTGAAAACTAGATATTTAGCAGTTATTTACTTCCACATTAAAAGTACCTACCACTGTTTACCGAGTACGTCTTTTCATTATTTCATCGAATAACATAATAAGTACATTATTAAACAGCAATTAATAATCCGACGTGTTAGATCAGTTATAAATATGGTTTTATTGGTATATAAATATCAATTTGCATAAAACTGCAGTAGTCTATTTACCGCACGTGTTTGGTTAAGGTAGCCGTATGGTAATAATGTCCATACAAATATTACAAAAGTACACAATAGGTGATTGTTGAGACTAACATGTTATAGGCATAAGATTTCAAAATAGGTCTTATTACAACGGTGTAAGAGGATAAGTTGGCACTTCTAAAACGACCCTATAAGCTTACGGTAGCAATGATCACAAATAAATAATATTTGCATCCACAATAGGGAATATCTTAGGCGTACATGGAGTGTGCAAGGCGTTTTAAAATTATTAATTTTAATAACAATAATAATGGAAAAGCGAAGTCTGATACAGGCATACCTCATGCTAAAAGGAGATCCTTGCGATATCATTTTGTAAAGCATTGAAATGGTAAAAAAAAAATAGATTTTTGTATATTTGTTGTATATGGGTTTTCCATAGAATACAACCATGTAAACAAGTTTAGCGTGACTTGTGGCACGTGCACATAATAAAGCAAATACAAGATCTTCTGCACTAATCTAAAATGTGGTAATTGTGGTTAGCCTAAGTGCCTGTCATTTTATGGAAAACGCTTTATCATTACTGCGGATGTTGTGATAAAAGTACTTTTTATACTTGTAACTACATTCTCTTGAGTTGGCTATAAAAAGATCCAATAATTCGAATTTGACCAATGATCCAACAAGGTTCGAAAAAGTCCTCACGTCAAAAAACTTCTTCATCCCACGCATGCTTATTTGTGACCTTCTTTGTTTACAAACGCGGAAAACTTGACTAACTCGGTGTCAAACTGCTGAATCGCTTCTGACTTGTCAAACTGCTGAATCGCTTCTGACTTGTGCCCTCCAAATCACGGTAACTTGTGATGAATTCTCACTATGGTAAACCATCAGGTTCCCTGGTCCGTGTACGTTGCTTAACCTTACTCATCGATTCTGAACAATGGGCTATGTGCAAGATTTTTAAAATAATTTGATTTTTTTATTTTAAGCAGGTTTAAGGTCCCATATTCAAATAAAAAATATATCAAATAATTTTGATCATAGATATAAAAATAATTAATTTTTAAAATTTTGGTTACGATTTGTTGCTTATTACAGCATTCTACAGAAAACTCCTTTGCCAAAGTAAAAAAAAAACGATTGACAGTTGGTTGGCATATAACCTATACCGTTGCGTTTTTGAGTTTAAGTTCAACATTTAAGTTTCAATCACAGACTAACTAGAGATACGTTTCAATGTACTTACGTTTAAATGATCCTCACAGCAAAAAAGTGGACGTTTGGGACAATTCCTATCAACCATTTTACACCAACTTTCTTTCAATTCCTTTGGAATGGTAACAAACGTCAAATCTGGTGTATTAATGTCAGAGTTTGAACAAAGAGGTATAAAACATTTTTTTGGTTCTCTCCAAGTCCGTGCAAAGTTAAATCGTAATCCGGTATGCGGTAGCAGTAAAGGACTTCAGAAAAAATTAACCAAAAGCAAAAATAAAACTCAAAAATAAACAAACAAATACAAAATGAAATAGGTTATGTTTTTTTTAATTGACATGACAGCTTGGCAAAGACACGATTGTATAATGCCGTATTTATGATTAGTTTACCCTACTGAGATTCTTTTAATTATTATATTTTTATTTCAAAAGATAGATTTTTTATATATTTTTTTTTAGGAAACGGGACCTTATTTCTTTATGTTAAATAAAAAATTCAACGAAATTAAAAATATTTTTAAAATGTCGTACATAGCCCATTATGTGTAGGTGTGTTTTAGTTCTGTATCTCTCACATCGTCTTAACAAATTGCCTAGCGCTATATCTATCTACCTATACAGACAGCGTTATACAAACCGATACCACCTACTTTACTTTCTCAGTTTCTATGACGCTGTCTGTACCGTGATTTGACCTAAAATAAGATCGTTGGTGATCTTATGTAGCAGCGGATAAGACTCTTAAGTAAGAGGTATCAGTTATACTAATTCCCAAGTGCCTAGGTATTTATGTACAAAAAAATTTTTTTTTTTGAGAAATGCACATTATTTGCATAATAACTGAGTTTTATGGTGAGAAAAAAAAATCGTAAGGAAATCTATACTGGGTGAAAAAGAACCTCCTAGCTATATTCAAAATCCTGAACCAGTATCACTAAAAGAACAAACACATTTATGAAAAAAATTTTTTTTGTATATTTTTTCAATGGGAATAGTTCATTTTTTGCCTAAACGTAGACATTACTCCAGGCACGCGAGGGGTGCGGGTAGCGCTCGGGGGGTGCCCCGAGTGGTGTCTACGTTTAGGAAAAAAAAAACTCTATCCCCCCAAAAAAAAAAAAAGTAAGTGATACTGGTTCAGGATTTTCAATAAAGCTAGCAGGTTCTTTTTCAACCTGTATACGTTCAAGCGACTGAATATGACCATAGATTATATTATAGTACTATATGACCATGATTAAATCCAGTCAAGTTGAAAACAAGAAAATCTGACATGAAGTTTGTTATAAATACTTACACCGTAGAACAGCAGGCATGAGTGAGGTATAGCAGAGGTAAGCGGTAGATATGATGAGGTAGCCCATGTTGTAAATGGTCTTGGAGCCGTCGTTGCCGGCCTTCTCATAGAACAGTCCTAGAAGCACACCAATCACGATGTGCAGAAGTACTTTTAGATGTGTTACTGTCTGTGGATAAGAAATATTATATTGGGTGACTTAAAAATTACTAAGCGAAACTTTAGGGAGTGTTTTTCCCCACAAAACTTTCTCCAAGAAACCTATAAGAAATTCTCAAATAAAAACTGGCTTTCTACAGAAAAGCAAATCAGCAGATCGCACAGTTCTATATGGAGAGGCGAATCATTTTTCTGTATTTCGATGTTCCTTGGGGAGAGTTGATTAGTTTCATGGGTTGAGTAACGAACTTGACTTTCATTAAATACATATGTACGCTCACGCCCATAATCCTTAACGGGCTAGGCAGAACATGAGTGGTTCTAGAACCACTAGATGCCACGTTTGACACAAATTGTGAGGATCATCAGATGGACCTTTCATTAACTAATTTCAAATCACCCAATATTTAAAACAAACTTCTATTTAAAAGTATTATACATACTTACTTTACAGCTAACTAACCTGTTATATTCGATCGAGATTCTAACAACTTTCTTGTTCCTTTTTCGCTCTTGACCGACTTTCAGAATACTAACTCTTATGAAGTTTAGTTGTTAATATTTCCCTTAAAATAGCTTTCCTAAAATACCGCTATAATTTTTAGTTCATATTTCCTAAATGTAAAAAGTGGCTTAAGTGATTTAAGAACCACATGATGTTCTGCTTACCCTGACAGGGATATAAGGCGTGAGGATATATATGAGTATATTTTCATAAGCATATTTGGAAATATCAGGGGATTGTACAGTTAGTTTAGTTTGGCATGCTTATAGCACTTCTAATTAGAAATCAGAGGTCATTGATTGTTATTATTGGTAAAGTAGGTACTACGAGTACGCGTTAGCGTTTGTGTGTGAAATTTTCCCAGTATTTATCATACATTATAAGTTACAGAGGTTGCAGGCTTGTAGTCAATATTGGGTTGTCTTGTTTTATCTGCTACTGTGTCGCAAACTACGTAAACAAGGTCCATCATCTCATGCATTTTCATGGGTATGGTTAAGCTATAATAAAATAGGTTATAATGGAAGCCCAACTATCATGATTTTTTTTCTTTACAAGAGTTAGAGAACCCAAAAGCCGTATTCTGTCATCTACTTTGTAAGCCTACGATCGATGTTTCGGAGCGTCGGGTGTCAGTGCATCTCTCTCTTGTGCTATGCAGGTGACAGTGACAGATAGTGACAAATATCGTTCGTACGTCGATTATAGATTTATAGAGTAGAAGATGCCCCTGGATCACAACTTTAGAAAAGAAACTACCATGGATCTAATACATCAGGATAGAAATCTTCGAGCTCAAACGCGGGCCGAAGAAGGGATAGAGCAACGAGGCAGAACGTCTCGTTCTAGTAGGGTGACAATGCGATTACTCGTATTATATTTTTTTATTTTTTAGGAGTGCAAAGTATACGTAACAGACAAATATAGGCTTCCATTTAAGGATAGAAGTTTTCCTGTAATTTTATTTTTATATAACAAACCATCAGCAACATTTACGTTACTACATTTTTGTTATGAAACACCAAATTGTATGATAATATACAAGGAGGACACAGAGTAGTGGACATCGGGAATGTGTAGTTAGGTTGCGAAAAAATAAAATAAAAACTCACCTTTCGTCTCATCTTATAATCAAATCATTAAAACATGCTTTTAACTTAATTTCAAAACTTTTCCCATGAAAACTTTTTCAATATTGGATTTTTGTAAAATTGGAGTTTTATGCTTAGAATTTGTTTTTTCCTATTTTATCTAACGGACCTTAGGGAGAGCCCGTTTAGTTCCATAGGGTAACCAGTATCTATAAGTTAATTTTGATCTTATGTTATTTTTTATTAGAAATTATTAAATAATAAATTTCCCCTTTCACAGAATAGAATAAAATATAAAAAATATTTTATAGGATATTCAGGATGCCACTTAAAACAAGTCAAGATTACATGAAATGCATACAAACAAACATTAAAGGATTTAAATACGTACATACGCATTCGTTCTATTGACCCTACTGACTCTACGCCTATTCGCAAAGGTGCAGTCTTCCCCAGAGAAGAACAGGCAAGAAACTCTGAGGGTGCTCTTTTTAATTGCATTACAAATTTTCTTATTTTCTAATTTTAACTAATTCTGAAATAACTCTAGAGCTGAGCAGTCATTCCCATGGCTCCATGTCCATGTTAAATTTCTCTAAAGGTAAACTTTGAGTACCGTGACGCAACTTTGAAATTTCACTCTCAACGCGCCCAAAGAAGTTTCATTTCAAAAACTCCAAGTTTGAAAAGGATGATGATGCTAACTGTACTTGGACGGGGGCGGTTTGGAATGAGGGCGGAATAAACTAACCCTGGATAGTGAGTGGGACCTGTGAGCGGAGGGTCGTGGGTTCGATTCGTATTTAATGGTTATCACTTGCTCAGCTGTGAAGGGAAACATCGTGAGGAAACCCGTACCTCTAAAGGTTATTTCCGAAAGACGCATGGTCCACCAACCCGCATTTTAGGCCAGTGTGGTGGACTATGGCCTGAATCCCCCTTCACTGTTCGAGGGAGGCTCGTGCCACTCGGTGGATACTTTGCATTTAAAACTATAACTGTTAAGTAGTATTTTATAGGTCTACAAAAATCTTGTGGCCGATGGGTGACAGTTGTAGCTAGAAGAACTTGTATTGTAAATAAAGGCGTCACCATGGAAACCGCGGGCCAAAAGATCTTTGTAGACATGTAACGTGTATTTATGGTGTGTTGGTGTGCGAATTCAAAAAAATACAATTTCGCAATAGTACATAGTTTTTACCGTGGGAGGAATAGTAGGAATTGCGTTCAATTTGAGTAACTGGCGGGAATTTCCAGCATAAAAGCAAGTTGGCACAAAGTGCCGGCTGCATACAACGGAATTTTTTGTTATTTTTTGTCTAATCCCAACGCTGTTGAGCCATTTTTGTCTTTGTTCTAAATCTTTAGGCACTCTGCAATTAAATAGCACAGCATTGTTGAGAACCTTTCTCCGCCAAACACAAGAAATCATGGACAACATAGTAATAGATTTATAAGAAATTATTTTAGCTTACTTGTGAAAAGATATGTTACAGCCACCATAAGATTCACTTGAACAAGTGTGAACACAACATCTTTTTACCATTTTGTCGGTATTTTAATTGAAAAAACTGGTATAATCCTTGCCGTTACGAATTATTTTTATACGATTTTTTTTTAATTCTTTTTTTCCCACAATTATTTTTATACGATTTAAAGCATGCCGCCATGACATTACGATGACACTTTACGGGATGCCAGTAGTAATAAATGGTTTGAAAAATTTTACGTTTTCTTTTGGTAATTTAGGAAAAGATGACGAAGTTATTAAGATTACAATTAATTTACATCAATTTGAACTGAAATTCATTTCAAATGCAACGTATTTCTTCGTTATTAACTTCATTGTCGAAGCCAGACTTTTTTGATTAATGAAGTTTTTTTAAATTGGCAAGAAAAAAGAAAGAGACAATCCGCCTCGCATATCGGTGTCCCTTTCGGCTTCAATAGAGGCTGTCGGAGAAGCAGTCGAAAATGTACCTTATTGCAATAGGTTTAAGTTTCATAATCCTTAATACGATTTTTCTAAGTAATCGGTCCTTTAAAAGAGAAAGTACTAAGTCCATGGAAACTACCCATTTATGTTATCTGTACAGCGCAAGAAATATGCACGGACTCTTTTCTACTGTTGGGATAGAATCGAATTGTGTATGAGTCCCGCCGGGCTAGCATAGACCTTGAGATAATTTTGTCATGTCAATGACATTCTGCCTGTTTCGTAATGCAATAGAACAAGAGGGCGCAATGAGATACATACGACAAAATCATGTCACGCGTCCATGCAGGAGTCGGTAGCAAAAGTGATAACGGTTGTGGCCCTGTGGGTACTAGTAAGTTGTTTGGTTTTCAAACAGTACCAATTCGCATTTTTTTAAACTAGTTACGCCAAAATCCATTCAAACAGCATTGATATGTAAAAACCTGTGGCTCGTTGATGTCTTTTCTAAAGACCTCCATATAAAAGACATCAACGAGTTTGATTTCATTTTTATCTGACTAACTTTAAAAATCATTGGCTATTAAAACTGAGATAAATACATTTTTAAATATAAGTAAGCCTTAAGCCATTTAAAAAGACATGAATCCATCCATGCTGGACTGGGAGTCGAAAAAAAACTTAGAATGTGCCAGCTATTTCCTCTTCCCTGGTATACAGGGTTTTGCTGTGTAATGGGCGAAAGGCTGACCACCTCTCACCATTATACAACATGTTCCATCTGATAACCCTCACAAATTGTGTCAACCGTGGCATCTAATGATTTTAGAACCACTGATGCTCTGCCTTCTCCGTTGGATTATAGGCTTGAGCGTGTACCTATGTATGTAATATTTGGTGATTTTAAATTAGCAAAAATAAAGGATGTGAATCAGCCCACGACATTGAACAACTTAAGCGTATATGTATGTAATATTTGGTGATTTTAAATTAGTAAGCAAAAATAAAGGATGTGAATCAGCCCACGACATTGAACAACTTGAGCGTGTATGTATGTAATATTTGGTGATTTTAAATTAGTTAGCAAAAATAAAGGATGTGAATCAGCCCACGACATTGAACAACTTTCTCCAAAGAATATATTCGCCAAAAAATGTTCACCTCTCCATACAACATGTGCGATCATTGATTTGCATTTGTGTTGTAAATAAAAAAAATTTTTGATAGGTTCCTTGGTAAAAGTTGTTTGGTTTCAAGGGGAGAATCACCTCCCTTTTTTTATTGACTAATTTGAAGTCACTTCATGAACTTATGCAGTTAAAAAAGTTAAAAAACATATTCGGCTCGTTGAAGTTCACAAATAAATAATAAATACATATAATCTCATCTTAACTTATTTAGCATAATCTGTCTTAATGCTGGACAAAGGCCCTTCCACATGTAATAAATAGTAAAAATGTTTGTTGAAGAAAGGCATTCAGTAACTTGAATTTATTTTTTAGAGAAATTGATATCTATTTCATTTTAGTCGCCTCATTTCATAAGCAAGTAAAGGATTCCAACAGTACATTATATTACAAGTGTGCTAAATTGCATATTTCATTAAAGATGAATTTAGATTTAGGCTCAACGAAGCCGAGAATGTAATATCCAATGCACACGCGTGTCATACGACGTTTTTCAACACATTTGCGAGGTAAAAAATAAATATAAACTTTTCTTTGATATTGGCGGCAACAAACTATCACTTGCATGTTGCGCCTCGGAAGGTATTTCTGGCGGTGTATACCCACGTAGGTTTCCTGTTCTGCACTGAAGAAGAAGAATCTGATGAAAAAAATGCCGTTTGTGAAAACCAAGTGAAAACATCTGAAAAGAGGCGCGATTATTTTTTTCTTTTTTCGCTCGCAAAATGAGATTCACATTGACAAGTATGCCATATACAGCCAAATAATACTGAACTTTATATTTTCATCGTTTTAGCATAAATAAATGATAATCTTCTGTTACATTTAAATAATTTAGTGGAATTATATTTTTATTTACAAATATTTTAATATTTACTCTTAATTTTAAATAAAAAATAAGATCAGATCTCTTTGCTGAAATTTAGAAAAAAAAACATTACGTACTAGTGCTTTATTTTTATTATGCACGGACTGGATAAAACATATCATTATGTACATTATGTACCTTAAAACAATGACATAACCCACTTTATGAGCAAATGTGTTGAAAACATCTTTATGGCATTTGGCATACAGTTGACGCCAATGCCAACCCGTTTGCCAAGTATGCAGTGCAGTTATGGAAATTCCCCATTGTTTTGCCAAAGGAAATTCCCCTAAAGCCTTTGAACTACGAGAAAAATACTCGAATGTTTAGTTATCATGCCAAACATTTGAGTATTTTTCTCGTTGTTTATCACATCGCGAAGGCCGGTGTCCTCATAAAATCGAACGGTAAACTTTTTTTTTTACTTTCTTATAAATAAGAATACTTTTAGTAGAAACACCTTTTAGAAAAAAGTACTTAATATATGAATTTAAAATGTAACAATAAGTTTACAAGGTGTAACAGGACAGCTTAGCAAATACTTAAATGTTGGAATCTGCACATAGCTATAATCAACGACAAGTAATTATTTTTTCCCAGAAACTTCAAGTTAAGGAGTTTTCGGTCCCTCCACGCCGCGCCGCTGACAGATAGAATGCGATGTACATTGCTAGTTTTCGTGTTTTACTATGTTATCATTATTTTAAAACACGAAAAATTAAGAAAAATTTTCTGAAGCACATTCCATTCGAAGATCATTCAGAATGACGGTCTGAGTTCAGGGTTTCAGTTTTTGCTAATCTGTCTCTCACACCGGTCACCAGTAAATCGGTCTCCATTCTTTTCATTGGAATACTCCTGTCCTTTGGTTTGCTAGCAAAAGTCTAGTTAGTGATAAGCTAAAATTGTATTGTATTTACCCAAAAATATAATAAATACCTAAGTAAACCCCAACTTACCCAGTCCCGATATTGCTGCAGCAGACTCCTCTTCACCAATATGCTGAACTTGTAGAACTCATCAGGTGGTCTGACGATGATAGACATCTTCCCACATTGGAAGCTGTCATTCCTGTCAGCATTGTCCACCGGTGATGGTGGAGGTTTTTCGCTTCTTTCTTGCAGAGCTGCCTTCTGAGCTAAAGCCTCGTTATAGTTGCCATACTCGTTGTTTGCTATTTCTAGAACTGGAAAGGTTGTTTTAAAATTAGTTATATCTTTATGTGGTATACTTACTTTATAACAAAAATAATCAACCCCAACAATAATTGCTTATAATTTTATAACTCATAAACGTCTAAACCAATTTTGATTAAATCTATATTAAGTAATATTATAGAGAGGAAAGATTTGTATTTTTATATGTAACGAATAGGCTCCGAAACTACTGGACCAATTTCAAAAATTCGTTCACCATTAGGATGCTACATTATCCCTGAGTAACATAGGCTACATAATTTTCCCGAATGCCTACGGAAACGAAGTCCCGAGTGGGATGCTAGTTTAATATAAGCTAAGAACTGGAGCTACGACGGTGCAGACACACAGATACACGACGTCAAACATATAAAACCTCTCTTTTTTGGCGGGGGTTAAAAATTTAATTTAACCTCTTATACAAAAGCAATTTTTTGACCTATGTTCCTCGGGAAAAAGTTTTTTAGTTTCGTAAGCTGATTGCTGATTCACTTTCTCATTTTTCGTGTAAAAACTATCAAGAATTGTTAAAAATTATTTTATGTGATGTGAATTGATAGAGTGGTATTCGTTGTAGAAGTTATATACAGTGAAGTCAGAGGTTAGTCCTCTCATGGAAAAGATTTTCCTTGGAAGGAATAATACGTGATTAATATGCCGTATTACGTCTTTATGAATGTACGTAAGTTTAGTATAATTGTAGAAAATTATACCCACTATAAAATATAATGTGATATAAGTACAAAGGATCTATGAACCCATTTATTATATGTGACGGTAATGTTCACCTGTATATTTTTATTACCTAGGGACAAAAATCGGGACCTGTTCTTCTCTGGGGAAGACTGCACCTTTGCGAATAGGCGTAGAGTCAGTAGGGTCAATAGAACGAATGCGGATGTATGTATTTAAATCCTTTAATGTTTGTTTGTATGTATTTCATGTAATCTTGACTTGTTTTAAGTGGCATCCTGAATTCCCTATAAAATAAAGATTTTTTCTATTCTTTTATTCTTCTCCCTGCTGCCCCTAGCGGCAACTATAATCGAGAGGGCTTTACTTGACAATGTTCAGAGGACTTACCCCTAAATCCTGAAATTTTTTGAACTTGATATAAGTATTTTTTTGGTTTTTATTTAAGCACTCCCTTCCCGATATGAACATTGAACATGTCAAATTAAAGAGTGATAATGATAAGATTACAAATTTATTATTTTAACAATAATATAATTAATCAACCAATAAACAATAGGAGTACTAAGTATTTCAAGTTTGTCTCGTATTCTAATTTTAAGTATTTGAATTTTTCGGCTATTTTTGAAGGATAGATTAATTGTTTATAGTTGTGACTAATTTACTTTTCAACATAATTTTAGATTTCCTTTTATATGGGTTTTTGGAACATCTCGCATAATGAGTCCGAACAAGCTATATCTGCGTCTGCTGTAAATTGTTACGAAGTTGGGTATCTATTCTGCGACTAGTTTATATTATACTGAAAGTTTATACTGAAATCATTCATGCCTACGTTTTAAGTTTTAATCCCTGCTATTCTTAGAGAACGTTAACCATATGAAAATATCAACACTAATATTATCAAGAGTAAAGATTTAATGGTTTGTTTGCTTTGAATAGGCTCTGAAACTACTGGACCGTTTTGAAAAATATTTCACCATTAGAATGCTACATTTTCCCTGAGAATTCCACTTGAACGAAGTCCCGGGCGGAATGTTATTTGATATGAAAAACTGCTCCCTTGACTGTATTTATTAGCATACTTACTATAATCAGCTGGATTATGGTAAACCGGACACTGAAATCCAAGGCCGGCTAAATACGGGACAGTATTGGCGCTAGATCCGTTATATATGCACATCCCTTCTGCTAAAATGTACACCTGAAACAAACGTTTTATTTAATTTGACATAATGCAAAATTAATATAATAAACACTCTTTTATTACAATATACAAATTAATAGATAGTTATATTAATTTATTAAATGAGTAATAAAATATAGAAGTTACAATGTTTTAAATTCACCATGACATAAACCAAAGCGGTTTTTCCACAGGTATACTGTCTTTAGTTACAATGTGCGTTCATATTACTTCTATATGGGATGACTTTAAATTACTTAGCGAAACTTTAAGAGGAGATTCTCCTCGTTAAACTGAACAAATTTTCCTTAGGAACCTATATGTGATTACATAACACATAAGCTCACGCCTTTGTCCCATTGGGTTAGGCAGAGACCATAGATCGCCACTTGCTACGATCCAAACTATTTTATTATAATTTTTTTTAATAATAAAATAGTTTGAATGAAGAAATTATTTTCAAAAAAATTTGACTTCCCGTACAAAGGCAAAACAGCTGATGGCACAAGTTGTATGGAGAGGGATTTTTTTTCTCACATTTTGACCTATATTAGAGAAAGTTGTTCTGTCTTGTGGGCTGATTCGTCATCAGCCCATATACGTCCCCACAGAGGGGCACGGGCCTCTCTTCGAAACACGCAGGGGTTTTTAGGCCATAGTCCACCACGCTGGCCCAATGCGGGTTGGTGGACCTGCGGGTGGGTTTACAAATACAAGAAACATTTCAGTTGATCGAGTAGAAAGTCTGCGATAAGCAATAAATGTTCACGTTGCGGCTTACGTTAATCTCAAACTTAACATATGATTCTGATTTTAATGCAAAACTAATTTGCACAGGAAAAGTTATTCACAAATAATTTCAGGGAACAGAAAATGTTGAATTAGATCAATTAGATCAGGGGTTCCCAACGTTTTAACCTATGCGCCTCACCTAACGTTGAGCTAAAATCCTACGCCCCCTCTAGGGGCTGAAATTGGGAGTTTATATAAGAAAACTAAACAAACAATGATGAAGTGATAAAAATGAGGGTGTTTATTTTTATTCATATGACAATAGAATAGAATCTATTTAATAGATAATCATCTATAAAAAAGTAATTTTTTTTATAGGCAGAAATCAGGGACCTCTGCGCCCCCTTTGGAACCGCTCGACGCCCCCCCAAGGGGAGCGCGCCTCACTGGTTGGGAAACCCTGAATTAGATCATCGCCTGGTGCTCTAAAAAACTGCAGGCCAAGTACGATAGTGACAGCGCCGCGACATCACCGCGGTCCTATGTCAAAATGCCAACATTAACAACGCCATAGGGCGAGCAAGCCTTTGCGCGGGACCCTCGCGCAATCAAAGTGAAGTTTCAGCGTGAGCAGAGCGCGAGTTTGTCGTTATCGTGCAGCTGCTGAGCTATCGTGCCATCATGTCAAGCGGCCGAACATTTATCGTTCCAAATTATTTCTGAATATTCCTCACGGGGGAAGCGTTTTAAAAATACTAAATTGAAAAAAGTATTCGTTGCCTGTACTATGTTTGCATTTATGTTTTAATGGTGAAAACATACAGATGTCTAACATGATTTTTAAAAATAAAATCTAACAAAGGATTTACACACAACCATAATACAATATACAATTTTTATTACAATATTCTTTATATGTTTTACTAACAAAACCATTCTTACATAAAAATAACAGGGTTTTAAATAATAATTACTTATGCAGTTCAAGTTTAAGAACTTAAATACCGTTATGTAAACATAATCATATATATATACGAATAGATACAAAATAATGTCTTCTCGTACATAAAACGTAACGAAACAATGTGGATTATGATTCATTTGCACTTTGCAATTTATGTATATTTACTGCATTATCAAGATCACATTTCAAACTGAAAAGTGTTTTGAAAGTGCTCAACTCGATGTGCTAACGACTATAATTCCTTGCTGACATGGTTATGAACTAAGTAAATACAAGGAAAAATATTATCACCGCGTTATTATATAGTAGAATAATTTTTTATGCATTGTAAACTATTACATATATATTTATATATATTTATACTCATTTATATATTTTTTAGATCTATTGTATTTATCTTGATCTATAAAAAATTATATTACTAGGTATTTACTTGTTTTGTTCCGCTTTAGAATAGTAATTCTGACTACTATTTTTATTTTTTTTAAATCTTTTTAATTGCATCGTAACCCGCGTCACCTGTGTCTCCTCTCAACTACTCTAAGGTGGACTGGAAGAGATCCCTCCAGGGATAAGTCCGCCTTTGCTATTAAATTACCTATAAAATGTTTTGTATAACACTGTTTTTGAGCAATAAAGAATTTACATACATACATACAGTGTATGTTTTTGATATTTGTAATTATTGTTTAGTATTTATAAGGCCATATTAGGAATACCCGAATCTGACGAGCATGAATGTAGAGGAAACAAAAGAGATGTGTTTAGATCTCATACTAGGTCGCAATGTGTGGTCTCAGCTTATCCCTATGGAACAAAAGCGTGAGCTTGTGTGTATATATATGTTCGAGTACTAAATAATGGCTTTATGAACAAAAAGTTCTATTCAAGCGATAATAATTTAGAATCATTATTTTTAGGAGTATATAACTATTTTGTGTTTTATTGCTTACGTTCAAGCTCATACTTCTTTTGGGTGTTCTGGTTGGTATATAGGTTGTCAGAATTTCATCCTAAAAGAGAAACCCTATAAAAGTTGTATGAAAGCAGGCAGGTGGCTATGCCAGCTTTTGTATAACTTTTTTTTCTCTTAGTCCACGTTTTTTTTCTCTTTTTATACAAGGTATAAAAATTACTATTGCTTATCTCATTCCTTCCTTATATTATGCAGGTATAGTGAAGTGTGTATTGAACAATTACCTGATCAAATAATGAATAAACTGAGGCGGTGGGCTGATGAATAGTGCAGACGATAGTGCGTCCATTTCTGGCCAAGTTTTTCAGCATTTCTATACACTGCGTTGAAGTTAGGCTGTCCAGGCCACTGAAAATTAAGAGCGTATTATAATTTCGGCATAACAATAGTAAAATTCAGTTTATTTGTGGTTTGTTGATCTCAGTGCTGCTAACAATTCTAAAGAATTGAGTAAAAATACATAAAAAATAAAATAAATGAACGCTGGACATTTAAAAGCACACACTTAGGTTTTCCCCTGTTGGGTGCGGTCCCTTGGAATGTAGACAAAGAGAGACGTGAACACCCATGACCCGAGAACATGCACCTGATTTTTACACAAAGATTTGCCCCGACTAAGAAGAGTCAACATGAGATTACAACTGAAAACTTTACATTTTCTTTGTGTCTTGAGTTGAACTACAGCACTAGTTTTTTTGTGAACCGGTCTGCGTGATAGATAGGTCTCCACAACAGTTACATACAAATGTTAAGTATTAACTATACAATGTGTCGTCTCAGTTTTACCTACATTTTGGAGTTAAAGAGCTCTAGCAATTCAAGTTCAAGACCTAAAAACCTCTACGATGAAGGGCACCGTTGGATATACCTCTATAACATAACATCACCTGCAACGTATTAAGACCACTTAATTCTCATTTCCGTTCGAAAACCCTAGTCGGTATTATTTCCAAATATTATATCGCATATTAATTATTTTACTACTGATTTTTAATTTTTCAATCCGGCTTTAACTTTACTAAATCTTGGTGATAAGATCCCAGATTAAAAAAATAACTTCAATGATTAATTATTATTTTATTAGCTATAGACGTTATTGCTCTTAATTTATTTTTAAACTGTTTACCTGAACAAAGGTTAAATATAATCAAGTCATAGGTTCATTAAAGGTATCAAAAGGTTAACCAAGTTTCCCTGACAAGCACTTTAACTACCTACTCATTGTTAATCTCATTGAAACCAGTTTTCAAGGAAGTCATTTTAACATTTAACAGTCATTTGTTTATTGGCGGCTTATTGTTTAGTTATTTTTTTCACACCTTTAACTGAAAGTGGTAAAGTTGAATTTTGCTTGTTTATGTACTTTAGTGAAAAACAATAACTACCTCAGCAACGAGTAAACTACCAGTGGAGTAGCAGATAATTATCTAATAACTATAATTTAAATGACAAAACACATAAACCCACGGATTTTAAATGCCTTTGTTGGCTCAGTTACAGCTTAAGTTTTTTTCAGTTTCAAGATCGACTTATCATCAGCCTGTATTCATCCCCACCGAGGGGCTTGGGCCTCCCTTCAAAACAGTGAAGGCCATACACGCTGGCCAAATGTGGGTTAAAACTTAATTTACTTAGATTTGCGGGTTTCATTATAATATTTCCTTCATCGCAGAGCAAGAGAATTAATGAGAAACCCGAGGCGTACATGTTGCTTTAACGAATACAGTAGTACAGGCCCGAATCAGGATTTGAACCCGCAATCTCCCGGTAACTAGACTGGTTATCAATAAATTTACTAGATCTATTATCGATTTATTATTTGTATTTTTTTTTATCACTATGCATTTTCCAAGGTGAATCCAAGTATTTGTCAATTATCTTGTCAGAATAAATCAAAAATCTTAAGTTTAAGAAGTCACATTATAATACGTTTTACCATTGTTTGTAGTAAAGGTTAAGTAACTATTTTTATTTATGATGTGCTATAATTGTACAATATTTTCCACATTTGATGTTTTTGCAGTATGATCGTTAGTTACTTAATTAACTGGCATCGTATGAATTGTAAGTATTTTGCTATTTTTTATTTATTTCTTTATAACTAGGGAAACATACCGCATTCGACATGTTATGGGCAAAGTGATTAATGGGGGCATTTTAAATACAGAGAAGCTAAATCAAGCCATATATTAAGATGACCAGACACTGTGATAAATAATGAAGTTGTAAGTTATCATAAATCATTTGGCTTATAAAACAAAGTCGGGCTTGTTCGAACACTTATAACTCGAGAACAGCTAAACCAATTTTGATAAAAATTGGTATGGAGGTAGTTGACACCCTTTATTCAAACAAAGGCTACATCATTTTCCCAAATTCCCACGGCAACGAAGTCCCGGGCGCAAAGCTTTGTGAATAAAGCTACGCAATCGTTGGTCAATTTGATAATTTAGGTGTATTCGGGCTTGTTGCGGGGATTTGAGCGTCACAGATACCCATCAGATGCTCATGCTACCTGCGATCCAGGTGACCTAACTCCAATTTAGTAGATAGGTACTAGTTTTAAACATATTATAACAGGTTCTTACCACGGTTTTTGTTTTAAATGTGTATCCGATATTGCAGCGCTGACCGCAAAGACCGCTTTGTCTGCTATTAACACTACCCGCAGTTTTTCAGTTCATCTGTGATCAATTGATCGTGGTGCTTGCAACAGCGCCGAAATATCGGATACTCGTTCAAAACAAAAATCGCGGTAAGAACCCGTTATATCTAATATGTTTAAAACTAGTAAAAATAATCGCTAGTAGATACTGTATGCGGTGATAGTCCAGTTGGTAATGAGCCAGACTTGTAATCCGAAGGTCGAGGGTTCAAATCCTGGTGCGGGCCTGTACCACTAAATTCGTCTTTTCGGATTTATGTACGGATTTCTAATTATCACTTGCTTAACGGTGAAGGAAAACATCGTGATGAAACCCGCCTGTCCAAGAAAATTCATTTTCGAAAGACGAGCGGTCCACCAACCCGTATTGGGCCAGCGTGGTGGACTATGGCCTAAATCCCCTTCGTGTTTCGAAGGGAGGCCCTTGCCCCTCGGTGGGGACATATATGGGCTGATAAGAGGAGATACTGTATAACTGGAGACGTATTTTTGAAACAATAGGACTCCAATTCGCATACGAATCGACAAGATTCGCATGTGATTTACATGCGAATTGGAATTCTATTGTATCAAATATACGTCTCCTGCACCGGAAAAAAGGTCACTCAGCCTCCCGTGGGAGTTGAGCAACGCACAGGCACATCTAGGTGTAGATTAGTTATTTATTGAAAGAGTCAGGACTTTTGTTTCCTCAGCATACAGATTTAAGTTTATGTGCGTTTTTTTGGGGCAGCGGAACAACGTGAATTTCTTGCATATAGTTAGAGGGTTAAATAACCACATAGGCTACCTTTCCATAAGGCAAAGCTCGTATTAGTAATTATACAGGGTGTAAAGGGCAGGTTAGCAAAAACTAAAATAGTTAATTCAGACCGTCATTTCAAACAATTGTCCAGTGATTTTTTTTTTTTAGAATTAAAAAAAAAAAAACATGTTTTCCAATATTTTCTGCTTTAAATTCAAATTAATTCCTCAAATACACTCAATTTTTCAATAAAAAATAATAATAGTAACAGCGTAAAACACAAAAATCACAGTGTATATTGCATTCTCACAGCGATGCGGTGCGGTTTCGCGGTACATTGCATAGCGCAAAAGTAGGTGTAAATAACGAAAACTCACTAACTTGACGCTTCCGGGAAAAAAATTACCAGTAGTCGATCATAGTTTAGAATAGATCCCACCGGCTTAGTATTCGCTAAGCTGTCCCTTATACCCTGTTTAAATAATAAATGAAAATGTTCTAACGTGGTAGGTTCATCCAAGAAGACGACAGGAGGGTTGTCGATGAGCTCCACGGCTATGGAGAGCCGCTTCCTTTGCCCTCCAGACAGGTTCGAACATCTCGTCTCCTCCGTCCGGGACAACCCTAGTGTGTCGAGGATTTCGCGTATCTGAAAAAAAAAATCTATGATTTCCCTTTCGCGCGCGACTTTTTTTTACCTCTGACAAAAAGAGGGGTGTTATAAGATTTATGTGTGTATCTGAGTGTGGCCTAATAACTTTGATAGGCTTTACGAACATCCGCCTTCGCACCTATTTGAAACAGATCAGTAGATACGTAGCACATTAAATGTATGGTGACCGCCGAGTGGTGATCGGTCGTAAGAGGCGACTAAGGAAACACAAATGAGACCAGCCTCCTAGTTATCCATCTTAGGCAACAACACCTCAGTTTTTTTTAAATCTGAGGTGGCGTCCTATGGTTTCATGCGGTGTGGTAGGCTCTGTAAAGGGCTATCTGGTTCGCGACCACCCTCCTACCGAAGTCCGACGCCAAACAGCTTGCTGTGTTCCGTCAGTGCGTGGGAGTATCAGTGCCTTAGTTGGCATTTTCTGGGTTAACTCGCTCCATCGTCGACCTCATCTATGACCTTAGTCAAAATTGGGGTCAAGAGTGAACCCATCTCATAATAAATTATTTTTTGTTTTTCGCGTTTTGAAGTCAGTTAATTACCTACCTATTCTCTGCGATTAAGTAACAATCCGCTGAAATACAATGCATGCAAAAAATTGCATAGATTGTAGAAAATATTAGGTTACTAGCTCAGTGCTGACGTCATGCATGCACGTCGAAGACTTAAGTTTAAGTATGTAGGTATATTGGCTTCTAAAAAGCTTCTATTTTCTTCTCAACATACTTTGTTTTAAGAAAATATAACAAAACAATAAATTATGAACGTAGTTATTGTAGACGATAAATCTAAAAAGTAATAATCATGAAAATTAAAACATAACAGCTATAAATTACGTCTTTCTGAATTCAAATTATTGTAAACGATAAATCTTGTAATTTATATAGACATTATATATGCATTCGGAAAATTGATGATTGCCGAGAATTTTAAAAAGAGGAAGTACGTCAAATTAATGAATTGTTGACATAAAAATCATACTTAAATTCAACCTTTCACTTAAAACAAGATTTGACTGAAAGATAGCCTTGAAAACAGTTCCTTGTAAGATTTCTACATGCCTTATATTGCTCTCAAGGTAGCGAAAAACATTCAAGCTTAAAAAATACTAAAAAAAATATTAAAAATACTAATTGGCACAAAAAGATAGAGATGTAAAAAAAACAAACAATTATCAGACATTTTTTGATACGACGATATAAAATACTTAAACTTGTCTAATACGAAAGTCCTGTTTATGTTTCACATAAAATATCGAAATGAAATGTTAAATTTCACACCTTAGTGACTGTCAACACTTAACAGTTAATATTTATAAATAGTTGCAGCCTGTATGATGGTTTATGGTAGCGCTAAATAACACTGACCCAGGGTAAGACCCGGATTTCAATGAAGCAACGAGGATTCAGTAGTCAGATGTTAGGGCATTTGGTCCTTTAAATTTATTCACATCCAATAAGGGAAATAAGAAAAATTGCCAACTGATGACCTTAATAAACTGCCACGTCCTTTTTACTCCTGAGTTAAGAGGAAAGATTTGTATTTTTGTAATGAATAAAGTCATAAACTACTGGACCGAATTAAAAACAAATTCGCCAATAGAAATCTCTGTGACCAGCGAGTGACATAAGCTACATAATTTTTACGGATTCCCACGGGAACTAAGTCCCGAGTTTTTTTATGATAAATATTTTTTTAAACTTATCTTTAACTTACCACAGTTAGCTTCAATTTCTCTGTAAACGTGTGCCCAAGCTTCATATCAGCGGCAAATTTCATCAGTTCTAGTACAGTGAAAAGAGGGTTCAGTCTGTCATCCTGCAGGATATAGCAGGACTTTTTTCGGTAGGACTTTAGAGATCTGAGAGATGTGTGCTTTCCTCCTAGGTCACAGACGCTGTCTCCAGCTCGGATTGTGCCCTTCACGCCATGTGTTCTGAAAAGATATAAGAGGTATTAGAAAAATTCTTCATCCCATACTTTTAAAATACTTACCCGCGTGAGGGATATTCACAAATTATTTTAGAAAAAGAAAAAAAGAAATTTCGCCGCTTGACTTGAAGGTACGACTGCTCAGTTTGTTAGAGCATCAGGAAATCTCATCCTGGGGTCGTCGTTTCAAGTCCCATTCGCACCGAACATTTTTCTTTCCATAAAATTATTTGAATATATTCTTCTTCTTCATCAACCCATATACTTTAGTCACTTTGCCATAGTGACTAAAAAAATTCAAAGAAAAAAATATAGTCTTTTCTGTTAAAATAATATCAAAATATTTGTTTTAAGTCTAGTGGCATTATGTGATTGCGTCCTTTGTCTAGTTTATAAAAAAAAAAAAAAGTCAGTGTCGTGCAACAATCCATTGTGTTTTATTAGGTTATGGGCCCAGTCCCATATTTTAGTTAATTAAAAGTATATTTCTAGAGCTATTTTCGTGTGAACATCGGAAATGTCGTCTTCCAGCTACCTAGTGAACGTGCCAAAGTTAAAAGGCCGAGAGAACTACGACGATTGGGCGTTTGCAGCGAAGAACTTCTTGGTGCTAGAAGGGATCGACATTGATGCGATACCGGCCGATTTAAAAGAAGCGGATCAAAAAAAGGCAAAAGCGAAGCTTGTGATGACCATTGACCCTACTTTATATGTGCATATCAAGAATGAGACCACAGTTGGAGGCTTGTGGAGCAAGTTGAAATCATTATTTGACGACAACGGGTACACAAGAAAAATCAGTCTACTTCGAACATTGATTTCTATTCGACTCGAAACCTGTGAATCAATGACAAGTTATGTGTCTCAAGTAGTTGAAACGGCGCAAAGATTAAAAGGAACGGGCTTTGAGATAAATGATGAATGGATCGGTTCATTATTGTTGGCGGGTCTTCCAGAAAAATTCTCACCGATGATAATGGCGGTTGAACATTCAGGTATCGCTATCAGTGCTGACGTCATAAAAACGAAGTTACTCGACATGGGTGATGTTGGTAGCACTGAGTCCGAGTCTGCTTTTTGGTCGAAAAATCGCGGTAAAAATGGCGACCAGTCAAGACAAACGTCAAACAAAGCGTCAAATGGTAAAAAACAGATCAAGTGCTACAATTGTAAGAAAATGGGCCACTACAAGAACCAATGTCCTGAATTGAAATCAAAAGCTAGTGCATGTAGTGCTGCGTTTAGTGCTGCATTTTTGAACGGAAAATTCAGTACTGAAGATTGGTATGTGGACTCAGGAGCAAGTGCGCACATGTCTGCTAACCTAGAAAGTTTATCCCGTGTTCGAAAAACACACGAAAATAAAGAAATAATAGTTGCAAATCAGATGTCTGTGCCAGTGTCGTGTATCGGAGATACACAGATTACCACCATAGTTGATAAACGTGAGTACCAAATCAAAGTTCAAGATGTGTTATGCATTCCTAACCTCACAACAAACCTATTGTCAGTAAGTCGATTGATAGCCAATGGAAACAATGTTTCATTCGAGAATAACGCTTGTTACATTCATAACCAACAAAGAAAGTTAGTAGGAGTGGCTGAGTTAGAAAATGGAGTGTATAAATTAAAAACTATGAAGTCTGAGAAAACTATGGCGATGACAGCAGTTCAAACTGTATGTGCAAGACAATGGCATAGAAGATTAGGGCACATTAATAGCAATGACTTGGAGAAAATGAAGGATGGAGCTGTAGAGGGAGTATCCTACACCGAGAAGGCTGACATAAAAATATCAAACTGCATAGTATGCTGTGAAGGGAAACAGTCTCGTTTGCCTTTCCCAAATATGAACCATAGAAGTACAAAATTATTAGAAGTCATCCATTCCGATTTATGTGGCCCTATGGAAACAAAGTCAATTGGACAGGCAAAATATTTTCTTCTCTTCGTGGATGATGCCAGCCGTATGTCCTTTGTATATTTTCTGAAAGAAAAGAATCAAGTATTGCAGCGTTTCAAGGAATTTCAGCAGGAAGTTGAAAACCAGACTGGAAATAAAATTAAAACATTAAGGACCGACAATGGAGGCGAATTTTGTTCAAACCAGATGGAGAGCTACTTGAAAATGGCAGGAATCATCCATCAGAAAACGAATCCTTATACTCCAGAGCAGAATGGCCTTTGTGAGCGTTTTAATAGGACAGTGGTTGAACGTGCAAGATGTTTACTCTTTGAGGCTAAACTTAATAAAACTTTTTGGGCCGAAGCAGTTAATACGGCAGTATACCTCAAAAATAGGTCGCCGGCTTCTGGTCTGGGGATGATGACTCCGTATGAGAGATGGACAGGTAAGAAACCTGATCTGAGTCATATTAGAATATTTGGTAGCCCTGTCATGATGCACGTACCTAAGAATAAAAGGCAAAAGTGGGATAAAAAGGCAACTAAATACACTTTAGTTGGTTACCCAGAAAATGTAAAAGGGTACAGACTGTATAACCCACAGACAAGACAAGTTACTACGAGTAGAGATGTATATATCATGGAAAAGAATGAAATTAACTCAGAAAATGCTCAGATAGTAGTGACAGAAAATAATCAAGAAGAAAAACCAGAAGAAGAGATCTTAAATGAAGATGAAATTACTTTTCAAGGTCCAGATGATTCTACATATGTCTGTGATACATCTACACATAGTTCGTCATCCAATGATTCAGTATACACACTTTGTGGTGAAGACAGAGAATCAGAAACCGAAGTAGTCCCAGAAGTTCCTGTACTACCCGAAAAGCGTCTGAGAAAACCAGTCCAACGGTTTGGTTTTACTTACCTTTGTGTTGCAGAGGGGCTGGATTCCTGTGGTGAAGATATTACTTACGAAGAAGCGATGAATGGACCGGAGAAAGAGATGTGGAGACAGGCTATGATGGACGAGCTGAAAGCTTTTGAGGAGAATGAAGCATGGGAAGTTGTAGAAGCAAAGGAAGCAGATAGAGTGGTACAGTGCAAGTGGGTGTTTAAAAAGAAACTAGAAAGTGACAATAAAGTGCGTTTTAGAGCTAGACTGGTTGCAAAGGGGTTTACCCAGAAAGAGGGTGTGGACTATAAAGAAACATTCTCACCAGTGCTGAGATATTCTACTCTAAGACTTTTATTTAGCTTAAGTGTAAAGTTAAATTTAAAAATTACTCACCTTGATGTAACCACTGCATTTTTAAATGGTTTCCTAGACGAAAATGTTTATATGCAAATCCCTCCAAATTTAGAACCTCAAAGTAATTGTGTACTTAAATTAAAACGTGCAATCTATGGACTCAAGCAGTCCGCCAGAGCTTGGAATAAAAGAGTAAATGATTGTTTATTAAGACTTGGTTATGTGAGGTCAAAATTAGAACCATGCCTATATAGTAAAAAATCCAACAAAGAGCAACTTATAATAACAATTTTTGTAGATGATTTTTTTATTTTCTCTAACAGTGATGGTATGACTAATGAGTTGAAGAAAAAATTGATGTCTAATTTTAAAATTAAAGATTTGGGTCAACTTAAACAATGCTTGGGCATGAGAGTAAAAATGTATAAAAATGGTAATATTTCCATAGATCAAGAGCAGTTTGTTAAACAAATTTTAAAGAAATTTAACATGTTAAATTGTAAAGAAGTTGATACACCAATAGAAAATAATTTAAAATTAGAAAAAGCAGAAAATGTGTGTAAAGAGTATCCTTATCAGCAATTGATAGGAAGCCTAATGTATTTGGCTGTGCTAACACGGCCAGATATTAGTTTTAGTGTAAGCTATTTGAGCCAATTTAATAATTGTTTTAGCTCAGCTCATTGGACACATGCTAAAAGAATTTTAAAATATTTACAGAAAACTAAGTCTTATGGTCTGATGTTTTCTAATGATAATTCTGATTTAGAAGGTTATGTAGATGCCGATTGGGGCTCAAACACAATAGATAGGAAATCCTACACAGGTTATTGTTTTAAATTATCTGGCACAGTTATATCATATGAGTGCAGAAAACAGCAGACCGTAGCCTTATCAAGTACAGAGGCGGAATACATGGCCATAAGCGAGGCATGTAAAGAAGCCATTTATTTAAAGAATTTATTGTCAGAAATTGCAAATTATGATTATACTATAACTCTGTATAATGATAACCAAGGTGCACAGAAGTTAACAGAAAACCCCTTATTTCATAAACGATCTAAGCACATAGATGTGCGTTACCATTTCATTAGAGAAGTTGTTGCTAACAAACAGGTTAAGATAATTTATCTGCCAACTTCTGAGATGCCAGCTGATCTTTTAACCAAAGGTTTAACTAAGATAAAACATTATTATTTTGTGGAAAAATTAGGTATTAAAAATATAGAGTAGGAGTTCATGTGTTTATTAAGTTAAGGCAAAGTTAAGTTCATGTGTGTTGGTTAAGTTTTTTTTTAGAGTTTAGATTATTTTGATAAGGGAAGGTGTTAAAATAATATCAAAATATTTGTTTTAAGTCTAGTGGCATTATGTGATTGCGTCCTTTGTCTAGTTTATAAAAAAAAAATAAAGTCAGTGTCGTGCAACAATATTTCTATGTCTATGGCAACAATCCATTGTGTTTTATTATTTTCCACGCTGAGTAGGAGGGTTGACGATTGCAGTAGTTGCCTGTAATGCTGATCATTAATTCATCGTACCCATTGGTTTGATAGTTGCTGGAGAATTAAAGATTAAAAGTGTTTCTTCTGTGTCTGGAGTCTTCTGTGTTTCTTCTGTTTTTCTATATTGTGATGTCTGTGTTGTACGCCGAAAAAAAGCATTTTCTATCTATCTATCTAAACAATACGCATGCGTGTAATGCTGCAAGTGATAATTATTTTTTTACACTGTCGCTTTCAAGATGAGATGTTAGTACCCTCTGATATTTTTTAGGAATTGACTCAGTAAGAGTTCTTACGAGAATCCAGTAAGAGCATTCATGAGTGAAGACTTGCCAGCGCCTGAAGGACCCATGATAGCAGTCAGCTCACCGGACCTGAAGTGCCCCGATACATTCTTCAGGATAGTCTTCTTCTCTGCGAAAGAAATATACAATTTTGAGTAAAAACTTTTACTTCAAGCGTCTCAAATCAGTTAGGTATTTTCCAGTGTATTGTAGTGAGCAGAATTATATGCCAGTATTGAGATGAATCTCCTTTGAACAGTCTAACTGCACTGACATTGAATCCTTATTTACGTCCACCATTTAGAGCTTTTATTGGGGTTTCTGTCTACCCCAATGGGACATAGGCGTCAGCTTATATTTGTATTATTTTTGCGTATGCACAACCGTAAGAGATTGTATGCATTTTTGCTCGCGAATGCATGCTCAAGACTAGCTCAAGCTGTACAGTTGAAAATCCCTGATACTCCTATGGACTAAGAACGGCACAAAGTGTAAAGCTTTACGTGCTATAGGTAAGTGCATGTAAAACAAAAATCTTGCCTACGGAACTAGTTTTTCTAGTATCAACTGCATGTGCAAGGCTGGCAATTTGCAATCACGTTGACATTATCAGCGAAAGGACTACTCGACAAGTAAACATTATTTGTCGCATTTATTTTTTCGTATAAATTATTATTCGTTTTAAAACGTTACAAGACAATTTGTTTTTATCACTGTAAGTATTATATTTTTTAAAGAATTTTCATTTTCAATTAAATACTGTCAATCGCATGCTGTGTACAGTTTAATTTGCATACATAACACAAAAATGCATGGTGGTATACCTACTGTGGTCCCACCAGACAAAACAAAACCAGAAAAAACAGTACGACAAGTAGAACCTTGAGCCTTGAACCACTCTTGAAAGCTGATTCGAATGTGTACAATATTTGACATAGTCATGGACTTTTGTATTTACCTACAAAAGATACATTTAATATTGATCTCAAACTCATCCAGCATAAAACAAACTAATACAGTCAATTTGTATGATTGTTTTTACGTAAGAAAACTTCTACACCTAATTAACGTGTTAATTCATTAATATTCATTTTGAGATAATTTGTTTATCTGCTCAAGTCATATTTGTATTCAATCATACTGTGCGATACTTTATTTACTATTGTCATACTCATGAATCATAATATGGATGGCGTAGTATGCTAATAGTCGATATGTGAAATTTTAAATGCAGTGTTACAAATGTACCGTACGAAAAAAGGTTTCCACTATCGTGATTTTATCAATATCAGAGTATTTAAAGGAAAGTTTAGAAGTAAAAGCAAAATCGGCAACGTTAAGTAGGAAACCCGTAAGGATTGTTGGTAATTTATATCAGAGTTATGACGTGGTGCATAACACTATGCACCACGTCAATGCACCACTAGCAGATGAGGAGGGAAATTTTGTATTCAGTATTCTAAGCTTAATTGCTATGATGATATGATCCCTACAAAGATGATATAAAATTACTCATATACTTGTTTTACTTGTCCTAAGTATTAGAAGGTACTTACTCATATAAGGAAAGGAAAAGCGCAGGCTTCTGGCACCAGTACTCTCATGACTCTTGAGACTCATGCCTATTAGCCAAGTATCTTTGTTTTTTAAACATACTAGTAAACAATATTTGATTTTTTTAAGCCTGTCAGATAACCTAATATTTTACTGAATGAATATCTTCTTCAGCATTTATTTATCAGGTTTTATTGGTGTCGTTGTAAAACCAGTCAAGGGCGAATCAACAATTCATACGTAATTCTGTACATAACTAATTAAAATTTTTGATAGTATATTTTGATGTTCTTTCATTCATGGAAACAAATTTTACATAGGTACTCATGGTATTTTTTTTAAATTATAGATAATAATACGTCTGTGTTCTAGATCCCCTTTTAAGGCATATGACAAGGTAAAATATCACAGACAAAATTAAGTTTTTGCAAGTTCTTGTCCTACTTGATAAACAGCAGTGATAGGTAAAGTACTGTGAAACGAGGATATCATTCATGATCTTAGTCATGTCTCATGTAAATTGTCCTTTTTCAACTCCTAACTTGCCTTCAAATTGTTTGTTTAAAAGCTTCATTTCTTAGTCTTATAAACCTTCGCGTGCTTTTTGAACACATGGTGAACAAGATTTTTATCGCACGCGGCGTAAATAAGCACGCGACGGGTTTAATAAGGATTGGGTTTAAGATTATAATTTTATTTGAATTGTTATAAAAGAAACAATATATTTAAATATGGTATCTCACTAGATGTCACGCTTCGACCGCGTGAAATATGGCCATCCGGTGCTCCCGAAGGAGCTCACTAAAATTTCGGGTTAGGACCCTATATCCATCCTCTTTCAGACGTGAAAACGTAACCGGCAGACAGAGTTACTTCCGCATAGGTATATAATGTTGGTAGGTACTATAGAAAAAAAGTAAGAAAACTCGTTTTATAATTAGTATGTAAGTATATGGATGGGTTTTTTGAGAATTTGAAATGAATTCATTAGCTTGGAGAAAGTGTTAATTTTCACCAGGAAAGCAGAAAAATTTTGTTTCTCCTAACTTCTCTGTCCATAGTCGTGTTAAGTACAATGAGGGAGAGAAGTTACGGTGTACTTTTTGACCACCATCACACGGAAAATCAAAAATGTTTCTTATTTTTTATACAAGAAATAAACTGTTTTGAAATCTAGGCACTTGAGGATAAAAAATGTGTTTATTAAAAACATCCTAGAATAACTTGTTCTTTAGTGTGCGAAGGATAATAATCTTGCCCCCGTGGACATAAAATGCCTCTTTTTTGCAAGACATAGAATACCTAATAAACGGTTTTGTGGGAGTGTGTTTTTAATATTATTAAAAACTTTATATTAATATTATTAAAAAAATTAAAAACGTAATTAATTAATTTTTTTTTTTTTTTGGTTTATATAGGTAAATTTATTTATTAAATTAATAAGTCACAAAACATATTCTAAATCGGAAACATCCTCGTCACATATCTAATTCTAATCAAACAGACCGCCCCTTGTCATCCCCGGTGCAAAGGTGCCCATGACACTCGCGGCATTACCTCGCTGAATGGCTATGGACAGCCTTTGCACCAGGTATGACCTGGAGCGGTGGTCACACCCCTTTTCATTTAGGCGCCGGCCGATTTCCGAAACAAATTTTTTTGCTTCACTTCCCCAACAACCCGTCGTTTCCACCGCAAAAGGGACAAACGTGTAATTTTGAACCAGGGCCGAATACTTTTGCCGCTTTTTTGCGGCTGCAACCTCAGCAGCAGCCCCAGCCCTCCCGACGGTATGGCTAAGGTGCGAGGCGGCAAAGGTGCTGACGCACGTGGCGTAATTAAATTAATAAATAATAATAATAATAGAGGCGTCTTTATGCAAGACACAGAATAAGAATCTTTTTTAACCGACTTCAAAAGAGGAGGTTCTATGTTCGACTGTAAGTTTCTTATTTTTTTATGTATGTTCACCGATTTCTCCGCCATTTGTGGACCGATTTTCAAAATTATTTTTTGTTCGAAAGATTATACTGAGTGGTCCCATTGTCACCAAGTTAGGATTTGATGATGGAATCCCAGGGAAATCGAGGTAAACCCTCGGATTTAATAGGCACTTACATCTATTTCTCGACTTGATAGGATAATTGATAGAATAAGTTTGATAGGATAAACATACGTTCGCCTTTGCACCGACATCAAACAGATCAGTAGGTACGTAGCACAATTAAATGCTACGTCTTTATTTTTCCATTTTTGAAGTCAGTTTATTTTTTTTTATAAAAAAACATTTTTGCAAGACACAGAATTGTTATTTTGAACAAATTAAGTGTAACAAAAAGTATGATAGTGCTTCTCATTGTATGCTAAATTGATGTGTCATTGAAGTACTAAAATTACGAAAAATAAGCTACTTAAATATTTTATTTTGTCCTATTAAATTCTGTTGTTGTCTACCTTGAAATCAAAAAGTAATTACAACATTCAAAATGTTTGTTTATTCAAGTAATGTATATGACGGAAATGAACAATTTTTATAAGAAATATCAAATTCAACTACCGTGGTAATGATTTTAGAAATATTTTTTACAAATGTTCAAAATGGAAAATCATTACTTTTGACGAGTGTTGATTGTGGTATCACGCAACTTTTTGTTTAATTTTTTTTTACTTCTGTCTGTTTGGTTTTCATATTTATCGTGACTTCACAACAGAATACTTTAAAATCATAGTGTTCGTTAGTCACTTAATAAAAAGTTGCTCAGTGATCTCAGAGAAATAAATGAAAACAAAATTAAGTTGCAAAGTAACTTTTAAGTATTTAGATTGACGTCATTCACACATACGTCTCCATGTGTTTACATGTTATTGCCTTCCTTCCTTATGTATACATATGCGCCTTCTTATATTTAAATGGGATTTGATCGGTCGGTGACCGGTCCGCTATCTTTTACGGCATGGCATTTCTCTCACTTACTTTAAAGGATCCAGGAAGTGTCGGTCAAAAAAAAACATTTCTTTCTAACTGTACTTCTCTTGAGTTAGGGTTCCCTTGAGATGTATAAGTACATATTGCCAGGTTTTTTTGACATGACATATTCCGCTTATCAATGGCATTGGATTGACGATGGTAACCATCAATCGTTTTAGTGGCGAAATTAAGTTGAAAAAAAATTGAATTAAAGGACACGGCCCATACAAAAATACCAAAATTTTAAAGTGGCGACCAAAAAAGGTAAGGTTATATTTTGAAAGAACGTATTATTCTAAACATTTTTTATTATGACAGCTAAGCTGTACGACCTTTACTAGAGTTTTTCTTGACACTTCTAAATATGGATTTTAAATGTTCCGGCCATTGAAAACATCTAGTGTTTCAATAGATTGTGATACAAAACATTTTTCGTATACCTATAGGTAAAAGTTTTAAATTCTAGATTCGTAAATAATAACAGTGCAGACCTTATTTTATACTTAAAGTATTTGAAATAATGAAAAATTGCATTAATAAAAAAAATATTAGTAAACAATGTTAAGAATAATATGTCCTATTGAAATAATAACTTCACTTTTATTGGCCACCACTTTTAAATTTTGGTATAATGTCCTTTCTGCAATTATGGCGATCCTTTTGTAGATTTCGACCATTTGATTTGAAAACAACATTGACCGTGCTAGTCAATCAAGACCGGTCAAGGCTGTCAATCATCAAATGTATAAAATTTAGATAGTTCTCAATTTCGCCATCTAAACGAATAAACTGATCAAACGTAGTCATTCTACTGTAGCGGTTCTTCGGTCGAAATATATGTATATCTAGACCTAGAATTTCGGGGCCATGCTTGTATTTATTTGCTGTTAGAAAGTAGATGTGCTAGATTGGCAGCAGGTACTAAGTAATTCAGAAAATTAGCATTTTGCTAATTAAGTACAACGAGTTAAATTTGTTAAACTGTTGTCTGTAAAAAATAGTAGCTATTCATCTAAAACGCTTTTATCATTGGTGGAAATCACTATGGACAAGAAGAATTTAATTCAATTTTTGAATAAAAAGTACATATAAACTCCATGAATAAAAACAAGTTTTACGACCAAGTAAAAAGTTATAAGATCTAATGTAAAATATACTAGTCCTCTAGTTAACTCAGTACCTATGTATGAAGGCTATGTCTATCTATCTAACAATATATATTGTTGTTAGTTAATAATGGACAATATTTTACAGTGACCGTATTTACTTTTTAAATAAATAAAATAACTCGGGAATCGCGCACGTCAGTAGAATGTACACGCGGCAGCACATGTTGACCTTGACGTCGCTCTTATCGTGCACGTAATAGCGCCGGTTTTCGTAGTGGAAATGGGTGACCTGACTTGCTGCTGTCTGTACATGCAACAACCCATTTCCACACCGACGTTACAGGGAGGTCGAAAATGTCTTGTGTGGTTTCGAGAAGAGGTTGGCACGACCGTACTTTTGTTTATTTCTTTTGCTAGACTTAGTGCACCCGCTACCGTACCCCCAGATTTCTCACACTTTATAAAATAAGGAGCTGGAAAATCTCGGTCAAAACACCCTTTGAAATCCTCCCTTTCAGTTTCTTTTTAACTATATGGCAGGGTTGTACTTCCCTTCAATTATACAGGGCTTTAGGTATCTCTCTTTCAACCTCTCGGGTGGTTAATCCCAATTAAAAAAAAAATGAGTTCCCATATAAACTTCATTAGCATATATAGCGCATTTTGTATGGGAGATGTTTTTTTTTCATATTTTGACCTTTGTTCCTTGGAGAAGTTGTTCAGTTTCATGGACTTATTAACCACCCGAGAGGTTAAAAGAAAGACAAAGCCCTGTATTATTGCCTCGTCTCTTTTTAAACGCAATAATCCTACAACAATAACTAAAGAAATCGCTTTATTGACGGAACATATTGTATGTGTTATAGTTTGAAGGTATACAATATAAGCTACATGATTTATGCATTAGCTAAAGTGTGTCCAATAACTATCCCATACTTATTATACGAGTTATACTAATATTTGTTTGTTTGCTAGAGCATTCTGAAATGTATGAATCAAAACCATCTGCCTGAAGCGGTCTAACTTAAAACTTTTTTAGAATTTTCGCTACATTGTTGTACAGAAAAATCAAGTACAAATCCTAAGCCAACTTATAAAGCTTCAAGTGCTATTGAATTGTAGAAAAAAAGTGTATTTTATCAAGTTCAAGCCAGTCTTATTTTTGAATGGCTCTCTGCTTTTGCTGTTTGTCTTTTGATTTAAAATCAGAGTCCATGTAAACCCACAACAACATATTTAGATATAATCTTCTAATAAATTTAATAAATATTATACATATATCAAACTAGATGATACATACATCAAAGCAATAGATAATAGTCACGTGTATTCGTACCTAAACAGGCGTAAAACACATGCTCCCTTATCAAGATGCAATTTATGTTGTAGAATGAGTGTGTCATGTCATGACTGCTTCCTGTTTTCTAGGTAAAGAGTTACTAAATACTAGTAATCCGTAGTTATTGTTTAACGAAACGGAAAACATCCTATTGTCTATCTAGCTAGTCAGTCAATTTCAGCTCACCGTTAGGCATAGAGCTCGCCTATGTTTCACCAATCTCTCTGGGCCTCTATTCCCCAGCGGCGTCTTAATGGCCTTTATTTTATGAATAGCGGTTACTACTCATTTAAGTTACGAGAAATAAAAAAAAAAACAAATTAAAGCATTTAAATCAGGTTCAAGTCTGGGGCAAACATTAGTATACAATAATTTTCCACGTTAAAAACGTATGAGTCACCGACTTCATTCCTAACAGTTCGCACAAAGTAGATATCTAGTATTTTTTGTGGACTACAATGCTTATTAGGAGATAACTACAAGCAGAAATGTCATTCATTTATTTAGATGATGTTCTAGTTTGTAGTATTTTTTGTTTTTGTTGTTTTTTTTTTTAAAGCGCTGAATCATTTTTGATAAAATTTATATGGGACCTCTTCAGGAGTATACTCTTTCGAACAAATAAAGAATTATTCAAATCGGTTTATAATTGCCGGAGTAATCGCAAAAAAAAAAAAATACAGTCGAATTGAGAACCTCCTCCTTTTTTGAAGTCGGTTGAAAACGACGGATATTATATCAAATCAAGGATAAAACAGAACGTAAAGTTCGTCTGGTTTGTCTTATTTCACCACAAAGTACTCGAATTAAGTGTGTCATTTAAATTTGCAACAAAGTAAAACTGTTATTGTCCACTTAACCACTTAAAACAATTACAGAAGATGGCAATAACAATAACAACATTTATTGTGACTGTAATTTTCTTAAACATGAAACTCTTCAAAGAACAAAGTATCTATCTAGTTGGGGTTTTCTGTGACTGCATCAATGCGTTCTAATAATGAGTGTGGTTGATCTAATTGCAACTCTGTTCAACATAATAGCACAATTATATGGAATTAACACTATGTCACAGTCATCACGAGATGCCAAGACTTGCCCGTAATTGTCTAGTTTTTTGTGCCATCGGTCGGAAATAACTAACTAACCTACGTGTCGTGGCAGCGTAGTTTTCCGATTAAATTATAATAAACTAATGTTTACGTCAGTAGAAAAAAGCATGTTTCATACTTAGTGGAGTGAATGTATAGTTTTTTTTTAAATTGCTTTGTCTCGGTAAGCAGTGCTTAGTTCTAGAATCACTTGATTGATACTAGATTTGTCATAAGTATATTTTGCGAGTTAGTATATGAAATATGCGTATGGTGCTGACAGGTTGTCAGTCTCGTCCACACCGCAGAGAAATCTTCGCGTTCCACAATTTAAGTGTAAAGTGTAGGTAGCTGACACGTTTTACGTTGTTTCTTTTTCTCCTAGTTCAGTAAAAGACATATTCAAGGAATATCGACGAGTACCGTTAGTTATTATTTATTTAACATTCGATTGCTTACAGCTTTCAAACGGGTGAACCAACTTTGGTCAAATATATCTATAAATCGTCTTGATCACGTCAGCTTTCATACAAAAACAACCGTATCGCAATCGGTTCATTCTTTTAGGAGCTACGATGCCACAGACAGACACACAAATACACACGTCAAACTTGTGGAAAAAAAAGAAACTTGAATCTGAAACGTTTCTTTGCATTGGATTGGTCGATGGCGTCAAAGCCTGTTCATATTTTGCATTATGGAATGGGTCACCGAACTGCAAAAGGGATTGAACCTTCTGAACAATAAAACTGAATGAATAATGCAAGTCTACTTATTTGCGAACTTTTGCAAGTGTGATGCTCAATTGTTTGCATAGTAAGTAGATGATTATTCTATTCGTCCGTAAATCTTACTCGATTGCTTGCATTTAGCAGCTATTTCATTATGACTATCGCATTTAGCGGTTTAGTTTTCTTATTTAATTTTTTATTTTTACTTTTGCGCTACTTTTATTTTTTGCGTCCGCTTTTCTTGTGTTTTCCGTTCGCCTTGGGTTGCTTGGAAGATACCGCTTTTTAGCAATAAGGCCGCCGTTGCACACTTTTGGTTGTAAGTTTTTATTACAACAGGTTGTATGTTTTATCTAAGATTTTCAAGTATGCAATAAAGTATTTATGTATATATCTATCTAGCATAGATTAAACATCTCAGGAATATTGTGACCATGGACTAACTGCAACCGAAAAGAATGTGAACTAGATTAAAACGCATTGTCAAAGTTCTTCCTATCGCTTAGTACCGGTTTTCATTCAGGCTACGCTTGACCATGAGCCAGGATTTGGTAGGTCAAGTCATTACACTGGAGCCACTGCTATCTGAGCTCCGTGACCCTGTCAACAGGAGAAACTAACGGGATTAGATCATGGTTACATGGTTCAGCCTCGTGAATGTGCAGGTTTTGTTTTCCCCCACCGTAAGAGCATGAATTAGTGTGCAACTAATGTACATAACTCAGAAAACGCGGCACTGGGGATTGAACTCGCTACTTCACGCTTACAAGTCCAATCCGCTATTCGTTAGACCACCAACGCCTACTGTCATAAGACCATAAAATGCATGCTTTAAAAAAAGCATGTTTTGAAAGCATTTATACAAAATATTTAGGTCTCCAGCCATCCTCTGAGTTGGTTAATGGATTGTATACTTAACTGTGTACCTAAAGTATACAAAAACACATTCAGTATAGTTTTCGAAATTAACCGTTGCAACTGCATCAACAAACTTGGTTTGAAGCCAAGATTTATTTATATCAGACACAAGGGAAAATACCGGCCAGTCATAATGGGTTTTTTATTAGTGGAGACCTGTTTAGGCATTTCTAGTTTTATCTTGATTAGACTGGCAATATACTACAAATGTATTGAAATATCTAATGTTAAAAAATAATTTTAGTTAGGCTTATTTTTTTATCTTAAGCAGAAAGCGTTGTTTAGTTTTTTTTGTAATTTACCTGCTGAGATGGATTTGTTAGGGTAACTAGTAGAGAACTGTTGGGGGTTTTGTGCCTATAACATAACAGATAACTGTCGATGGTCGATGGTTAATATTCGTAAAAATAATACTATTATTTAAACGTTATTTATTACAATGCCTATTCGAGAGTTGCCCTCATTTTCCCTGGGATTTAATCATCAGATCCTGCCTTGGTGACAATGGGACTACCCTTGTCACCAATCTGCCTCTAAAATTTTGAAAATTGGTCCACAAATGGCGGAGTAATCGAACATTCATAAAAAAGACTTACAGTTGAACTCTTTTTTTTAAATCGGTTAAAAAGAAATGCACACATGGTGCGATGTGACTAAATTAGTTAGCGAAAATTTAAGATGGGAGTCAGCCCAAGAAACTAAGTAACTTAAAGGAACACGGAAAAACATGGGAACTTGTACGGGTGCAGTCGATATTATGTTTCAGAATGTCATGAGGGTTTCTTCGTTAAATAATGTCGGTTTCATGGGAAAAATCACCTCCTAAAGTAGTTAGCGAAATAAGCCCACGAAACTGAACAACTTCACTTAAAGTACATAGGTCGAAATATCACAAAAAATATCCTCTCTCCATGCAGTGCGATTGGCTGTTTGACTTTGTATTGCAGGTCGAGAATTTTTTTAAAGAATTTTTTATAGGCTCCTCAGGGAAAGTTGTTAAGTTCCATGAAAACCTACAATTTTGCTAACTTATTTAAAGTCAAAGTTATCGCTTTTTTTATTATTGAGAAAACTACGTAACTTTCTCTTTTGTTTAAACCATTTCCCCAAAATATTTAGAAATCTAAATGTTTAGTATGTTTTGACTGAAGTTACTTCGAACAATTAGCAAGTTATTATACATTCAAACCACCGTGGGAAATATTGATACTAAACTGTATTTGTTTTTTTTTTACTTTTATACCTGGGTGTTTTAAGATGATTAAGTATGTGTTAAACAGGTATTATATTAAACAGTATTTGTTACCCGACTGCCAAAGAAGGAGGGTAATGTTTTTCGAGTGTATGTAAGTATGTATGTATGTCTGTTCCTTTGTGACCTCCTGTAGCCTAAACGGCTTGATGGATTTTGATGTATGAGGTATCGTTAGATTTGTCTTGATTACGGGAGTGTCATAGGATACATTTTATTTTAGTGTGCAGTCGGGTATTTTGTTTTTTTAATAATTAGAGTTATTTTCATAATCTATATCTTAATAGCGATCTAACAAGATCGACTCTCTGCCTGCGTCTGTATTTTCGAGCTCATATAAACCGAATCTTCAAAGTTCAAGTGAATAGGCATCTTCTGGATAAGCTAGCTACATCCTCGGTCGCATCTTCGCTCCTGAGCTAGATTATGGTCAAGAGCGAACCCACTCGTTATAAAAGAAAATCATTGCGTTTGGTTTTTCAATGACTATTCTATAGGTACCTATAAACCTTCTTTCCGTAGAGTGCCTGTTTAGACAACTCTGTGGAGCCCAGCTAAAGTCTACTATTGTTTGAAAGACTATAGACAATTGATGTGGCAATGAATAGATGTCCGGGTTGCAGCTGTGTATCGACGATTACGTGGTCATTTATTAACAAGGTAATTAAAAAGTCTTGTGACCCGCTCATAAGAATAAGCCGGAAAATAAGATTAATTAGACTACACGGAAAACTAGTAATATTTTTTTTAGTTAATCAAGCTTGCAACATCTGAGTCCAGGTTAAAATAATAAAAAAACAACAGGTTGCACTCCGGGAGTGCCGGCAGAAGTGAAAACTTGAACATAATATGGAAATAAAACAAAATACACAAAAAGAGTCCGTTATTCTCTCAGGATTCGAACCCTCGACCTGTTGCTTACAATCTGGCAATTTTTCTACTCGACCAAACTGTCTACTTACAACTCAGTAAAATAGTCTACCGGTATTTGCGCCCTATGTGCGAATAATCGTTGAAATCTGTCACAGAGATAATTTTTTTACCATAGGGCTGCCATCCGTCCGGGTTTCCACCCCTACTTCAAAGTGTACAACGCTGCTAAAGAAGTTTTCACTTCAAAAACTTAGAATGTGCCAGTTGCCAACTCTTCCCAGGCATACTGTAAAAGTCTGTAAGTGGGATGCGAGGGTTTTGCTATATCATGGGCGAAAGGCTGATAACCTCTCACCATTCTACATGTTCCATTTGAAAGTCCTCACAATTTTTGTCAAACGTGGCATCAAGTGGTTCGCTTAGAACCACCGATGTTCTGCGTACTCCGCTAGGGATAACAGGCGTGAGCATTTGTATGTTTAAATTACTCCTAAGGCGCCTACAGCACCCGATAAAAGCAGCACACATAGGAATAGTGCCATCTCTGTCTCTCAACAGGCCTGGGCCGGCAATGCGAACAGTGTCGATACACGAAGTTTACGGACTATGAAAGCGTGCGTGCGTAAAAACATGTTCGAAAGTTAGAAAAATGAGATTTATGGAAAGGTAACAGCTTAAATCGAAAAATGCGTTAACTACTTATCGAGAGTGTTCAATCACGAACATTTTGATGCACAAAGTTCCTGTGTGCATTTTACTATCGTTTTTACAGCTTAAAAGATACACAATATTGGTATTTAGAGGTGACTTTGTGAGCTTTTTCTATCGAACCAAAAGTGCTGAATCATGTTTTTAGCAAACTACTTATCTAGTTTATGTCCTAAATATTACCGTAGTATTTTTTTCTTCGATTTAATGCAGTGCGTCATGCTTATCTACGCATCATAAAATCGTAATTTAGGTGCTGTAGTCGCCTTAATAAATCAAGTCTCGCGAAATCTCGGAAAAGCGACAATGTACTCGTAAGAGTATTGAAAAGGATAAGAGTATATTGTATAGCAATGGCAAAGCTACAGTTAAATAAACATTGTAGTTTTAACACGAGACGCGTTTTTAACTAAAATTTAAATTACCTAGGACTCGTCTGAAAATAAACGACTTTGTGGTTTTTTCTCCACCACAATGTACTACACTGGGCGTCAAAAATAAGTAGTACACTTTTCAAATTGCAATTACTCCTAAACTATAGTAGTTACACTTATGAAATAAAAAGCAGTTTATAGTAAACTTAACGAAGTTTATTAAAGTTATATTTTATTTGGCATGAATAAAGTTTCAAACTTAAAATTAAGATAAATACTAAAAAGTATCAATTTTTAACGATATGTCAACCACTTAATTTTCACGTTTTGGAACTTTTTCACAATTTAATAACTTGTGTTGCCGCCTCGGGCTCTAATTACAGCTTGGATCCGGTTTGGCATGCTGAACACTAAGTTTCGGAGGCGGTGTTGGGGAATATTTTCCCATTCTTCTATCAGCGCATGTTTTAGAGCCCTGAGTGTGGCAGGAGGTGGACTGCGCCTTCTGACTAGCCTCCCAAGCTCATCCCAGGCGTGTTCAATCGGGTTGAGATCTGGGCTTCTCGATGGCCAAGCCATCAAGTTGATGCCAACCTCCTGAATGTACTCTTGTACGTGGTGAGCAGTGTGTGGCCGGGCGTTATCATGCATTAGGATGGCTCCATCACCCATATTTATTAAATATGGCCCTGCATACTCGTTGAGGATCTCCGAGGCATATCTTTCACCAGTCAAAGTCCCATTTTCTATTACCACAAGCTCTGTGCGACTCTCTGAAGAGATACCAGCCCATACGTGTACAGAGCCCCCGCCATATTGGACTCTTTCCGAGATACAAGCTTGAATGTATCGCTCACCGGGTCGTCTGTAGACTCTCCGCCGTCCATCTGAAGTGTATAAAGAGAATCGAGACTCATCTGTGAATAAAACTCTAGCCCATTCTTCTTCGCCCCATTGTACGTGTTGACGGGCGTAGCGTAGTCTTGCTACGCGATGCTCTGTCTCAAGTTTGGGGCCATTTGCTGGTCTTAGAGGCTTCAGGTTAGCTTCAGCAAGTCTTCTTCTCACTGTACTCTCACTGATGTAGTCTGTTCGGGTCCGAAGAAGCTGTTGCTGAACCTCAACTGCATTAAGGTGTCGATTTCTTAACACAGTGGAAACAATAAAGCGATCTTCTCGGGTACTTGTGCACCTGGGTCTGCCATTACCTCGTCTCCTTAGATGGTTTCCAGTCTCTTCGTACCTTTGCTTTACTCGCTGAACCGTTCTTAAAGTTACACCCACCCTCCTTGCAGTACGACGCATACTGATGCCCACTTCGAGAAAAGCTAAGATTCTTGCACATTCTTCTGGTGAAAGAGGCATGATTAGTCAAATTTACTCTCTGAAGATACCTATGCTTTTCAATTACAATTGCTTTATCAGCAGCGAATGTGTCAAACACAAAAATCCTAAGTAAGACAACACCTTTCAACAGTTTAAAAAAAGTGTTTTTATTTATTCGTTTTTTTTAAAGTCAAGCATTATAAGTTCTTATAATGCATGAAGTTTTTATTGAATAAGATTAAATTTTCTTTTTAACCTTTTTTGTTTCAAAGGTCTAAGTTTTATAGTTTGGGAGAAATCGCAATTTTAAAACTGTACTACTTATTTTTGACGCCCAGTGTATTTGACATTGCAATATCTTTCGAATTCAGCACAACTTGTTTTGTATGGCGTTCTTTTATTTTCCAAATATAAGCAATTTATCTTTTATAATCTGTTACACTTCGTAGGTAATTTTTAAGGTTCCGTACCCAAAGGGTAAAACGGGACCCTATTACTAAGACTCCGCTGTCCTTCCGCTCGTCTGCCACCAGGCTGTATCTCATGGACCGTGATAATTGGTAGTTGGACAGTTGAAATTTTCACAGATGATGTATTTTGTTACCGCTATAACAGCAAATACTAAAAAACAGAATAAAATAAATATTTAAGGGAGCACCCATACAACAAACATGATTTTTTACTCGTTTTTATATAGATAATGTTACGGAACCCTTCGTGCGCGAGTCCGACTCGCACTTAGCCGGTTTTTCTTTTGAATCTTAAAATATAGGCTAAAGAAATAATATATTTTTTAATTACGATGTAGTTTATAGATCTTACGTAAAACTTTATTTAACAACTGAACTTGACTTTGAAGTATAGATATATTTATATGGACATGGTCAAGTAACATAATACGATACTATACGTTAACTTATACTAAGTATAAAACATGCCACGGTTTTATTCGAGTAATTGAGAGTCAGCAATTTAAAAAATTATAGTATAATAATGATAATTGCAATAAAACTTGTATTGTATAGCTATGTAATTTTTTTATAAAAAAATTTTTAACCAATTGATTGCTTCGTTAACAGTGTATTTGATGATTTTTAATTAGTTAGGTACCGAAACATAAGCTGAACAACTTTGAAAAAAGTCGCCTCTCTGTAGCCCAATATGAATCTACTTATTAAAAATAAAAATAATGAGACTTTTTAAATTATTTAATTCATAATTTAATTTCACCACAACGTGTGGTTTTTTAATTCATTTAAATCAATTTTAAAGTTATATTGAGAGGAGCTCACAAACAGTTTTGATGCCTTTTTTTCATCGGACAGATGTTTTTCATTCCATTAACGACCGTGCTGATCTAGCAGCTAGTATTTATCCACACAATTTCTATGTAAATTGTATATGATTTAGAAAATTAAATACATACGCCATATTTTATATAAAATTCGTTTCAAGGCAAAATGTGACGTATCTTGTTTAGATTGAGATCGCATGTGACTAGGTGAACCGGCCACTACACAAATTATGCTAAATATACACATTAAAAATACATTTATATGTAAATATTAAAAAATATATATAAGAATAGCAAGAAACTTAAACAAAAACTTGTTTGATTTTATGCGTTAAATATCGGGGCTTAATTAATATTAAGAAAAGTAAGAAATTGAGGAAATAAAATCAGTAATTTTAAATAAGTAAATAATTTTGATTTTAAAATAAATAATGAAAACACTTAATCTTCTAACACTCTCATCTTTATTTTCGGTAAGAAGTGCAAGGGAAAGCAAACTACAAATGTAGGTTAAAGTTACTACCTATTATTAAATATCCAACTTAAACAATCGTTATGTTTTAAATAAGTTGACATTTATTTATCTGACGGTCGCTTTGGGCCAGTAGCAATTGCCGGTCGGGACAAACGCTTCTGTAAATCTTCCCTTTTTAACCCCCAGTGTACAAAGAGGGACGTTATAAGTTTAACTTGTGTATATCCGTGTATGTCTGTATGTGGCATCATCGTAGCTCCTAAACGAATCTTTTAAAGCTGACGTGATCAACATGGTTCTTAACTATATTGTATAAAAATTGGTTCAACTACTTAAAGATTAGTTAAAAATCAAATGTCCTCTAATGTTGTGGTGTTTGTGTCCATCATTGTATGTGCCCCAAGGGACCCACTATGCAAGGGAAACTTCAGTATCTGTCATTGAGTGTGTGACGTTTATTTTTGGTTTTGTTTAGTGCAAAAATAAAGTGACTTTCTTCTAAAACTTCTAGCAATGTCATATGATTTGAAAATCTTAAGGTTGTGCCCGAAGTCTTTGAAAACCTAGACCTCAATAAAACTCAACTCGAGACAATTCAATGATCTTGAACTTCAACGCCGATTCGCAATCGTTCATTCTTATGGAGGTCACCCGTCACTTTGATATATTTGATTATGTTATATCTAACCACGCGTAATGACTATAGGACACCGTTTTTGATCAGCAGGCCGAGTACGATAGTGACAGCGCCGCGACAACACCGCGGTACTATGTCAAAATGTCAACATTGACAACGCCATAGGGCGAGCAAGCATTGTAAGTTTCAGCGTGAGCCGAGCGCGAGTTTGTCGTTATCGTGCTAGAGCTGCTGGGCCTTTAGGAGGCTAGGGTAACTTTAATTAGTTAGCGAAAATTGAGGATGCGAATCAGCCCACAAAACTGAAAAACTTTTCCCAAGGAACATTTTGAAAAACATTTTCCGCCTCTGCATAAAACTTGTGCGATCAGCTGATTTGCCTTTGTATGGGAAGTTGAAAAAATTTTTGGGAGTTTGATATTAGTTCCTTAGGGAAAGTTGTTAAGCTTCATAGGGAAAACCACCCCCTAAAGTTTCGTTTGTTAATTTAATGTCACCACATACAGGGTGAAAAAAACCTCCTAGCTATTTTCAAAATCCTGAACCAGTACCACTTGCAGAACACGTTTTTAAATTTTTTTTTTCAGGGGGGGGGGGAATTTTTTTTTTCCTAAACGTAGACACCACTCTGGTGCACCCCCCAGCGCTACCCGCACCCCTCGCGTGCCTGGTGTAGGAGTAATGTCTACGTTTAGGCAAAAAATGAACTATTCCCTAGGATTTTTTTTTATTTTATTGTTATAAATGTGTTCTTTGAGTGATACTGGTTCAGGATTTTGAATATAGCTAGGAGGTTTTTTATCACCTTGTATAGCACTAGCTCTAAGTCTATGGTAGTCTGTTGAAGCAGTGCTTTGGAAAACCTCTCTTTTGGTAATTTAATTACTGTCATGTGATCATGTAGTGTATGAAATTCATAAATAGAAAAATATTAGTTATACAAATTAACATTAATTAAATTATTTGTAATGTAAAGAAGACCACTCAGTTAAGATGTAGGTATATTCATTCCAAATTGCCAAACTAATCGTAGACATGCCCCAGTTACTATTGTTCTAATTAAATTGGTAGGTATCACCAAATGCTGGTTATCTTTCTGGGTGTCAATGACTTTGTTTATAAACAATTTCTTAAACATTATTACTTTATGATATTCTATCGCTGATTTTATATATTTATTGATTAAATAGATTATGCAAACCTTCTTTAAATTATTATTGTGTATTGCTACAACTTCTTTTTTTATATTTATGTGTTTTTTGTATCTAATATTTTTTATTATTTTTTTTATTATAAGATGGGTTAACTCTTGACCTCAATCTAGACCATAAAGGTCAAAGATGAGGTCGACGATGGAGCGAGTTAATCCAGAAAATGCCTGTAAAGGCACTGGTACTCCCACACACCGACGGAACACAGCAAGCTGTTTGGCGTCGGACTTCAAATAAACTAGGTCAAATATTTTATATATAAATTAACCAAGTACAGGTATAATAGCTAGTGATAATTAGGTAGGTACGTATATACCTAATTTAGGAAATGTATTTGTCCGAGAAATGTATACCTATAGAGAAACATTGTAAACAACATTACACAGATACTGTAGTAAGAAGATAAATAAAACGATTTTCAATGCAAAATAATAACAGACTACGAAACAACCTCTAGCTAGGCAATCTAGGCAATCATACTAACAATAGATTAGAACTAGTAAATTGAGAAATTATTGCCAATTAACGAGCTGCGTCTTACATACAAACAGTGACTTTACATTTCTAGACAAATACTTAATGTACTTATTACTTGAAAACCACTTAAATACATAAGAACGTGACTTTGCCCTTGCCATGCCTAATTAAATGCCATTGGATTAATTATTTACAAGAAATAATCATAGAAATGGTAGAAAGTAGGCTATCGGACGTCGGACGCTATACATATGCCAAGGTTAAATACGATAAAGAATTTTTATTCAAAATGCAGATCAGCGTTATTTTACTAATATTGTTATAATTATATATTATTATTTCACTAGGAAAAACGAACATTCAACAAAGAAAGATGACTTCTAAATATGTAGTTAGTTTAGCCCCTAAAGCAATACTGTAGGGGGCGATGGTCCCCATGAAACTTAATCACTTTCCCAAAGAAAGCAGTTCTTAATCTTCTTCTTATTATTGTACAGGTATAGTCAAGTGTGTGGCGAACTTGACTAACCCTGGTGTCAGAGTTTTCAAACCGCACAATGGCCTCTGACTTGGTTTTAACGACTGGAGTCAATCGACAACAGCCGGGACCGACAGCTTAACGTGCCCTCCGAAGCACGGAAACGCTCGTGATAAATTGCCACTTTGGTCACCCATCAGGTTCCCTGCCTCTGTGTACGTTGCTCAACCTCACTGATCGGTTGAGATCAGCAAGCGCCACTGGACTACGAGCGCTTCAATTCTTAATAAATACTTAGAGACGGAGATCCCAGGGCCGCCAGACCTTACTTATTTTCTCATAAACCAAATGTGTGGGAAATAGTAGTGCTAGTACGTACTAGTAATGTATGAATACCAGCTAACCTGGGCCGACGGCCAATTTTCAGCTTTCAGGTTCTGAAGGTACTTCCAAAAATTACTCACTAGTACGTACTAGCACTACTATTTCCCGCACATTTGGTTTATGTGAAAATAAGTAAGGTCTGGCGGCCCTGGGATCTTGGTCTATTACGAATTCTAAGGGTAGTCAGCCGATTACTTCATTAAATGCTAACAACATGATTATTTAAAAATAAATTTTATAACAACATTTTATAAAACTTGACCAACAAACCCCCCTTTATAACAAACTGAGTGACCAACAAACCCGACCCTTTATAACAAACCCGTCGCGCGTTTGTTTACGCGCCGTGCGATACAAATCCCACACACGGGTGTGCATGAATCGCGCGAGGGTTTAATTTCAACCTATGTTCCTTGAGGAAAGTCTCAAGCCTCAAAAAATATAGTTCTTTCATATTTGACCACTTTGGTAAAGAAGGTTTGTATTTCCTAATGTCGTTTAATTTTCATTTAATTTATCTCACATCCGGCAAGAAAATTATTTCTTAATTCATTTATTAATTAAACGAATATACTCATTTTTTTAACATACGTTTTCTCTAAGTTTTTGGGGTACGAAACTGTTGACGCTGAAATACAAATATTATTCAGAGGAAAGATTTGATTGTTTGTTTGTTTGCATTGAATAGGCTCCGAAACTACTGGAACGATTTGAAAAATTCTGTCAACATCGGAATCCTACATTATCCGTGATGAATATAGGGTACATAATTTTCCCAAATTCCCACGGGAACGAAGTCCCGGGCGGAAAGATACTTGAAAATAAAACTTGACATTTTCCGGGTGGGCAGGCAGCGAGTAAATCCTCAAAAACCCAAAATCCGACGCTAGCTCAATTTGGAGGGCTTTCGTAGAAGTCGGAGATAAAACGTTTATGCGTAACCTCGGTATTGTCTAAGTTTAGTTTAACATTAATAATAATAATAAAACGTTTATTTTACCATGCAGCATACAGATACAAACATTTAAATGATCACATTTAAAGTGATCGTTTAAATGTAGGGTATATGTTAGAAAATGCTACAATGCTTGTATTTAGATAACAATGTGAAGAAGCCTAACTATACGTTATTCCGCAGACTGTAAGATTCTGTATCTTCAGAAACACATCGCAATTTGTAAATGATTAGGCCAAAAAAAGATATAGCAATTCACCACTGAATTTGCGTCAGAAATGAAGTAACTCAAAAAATTACTTGATTCAAAATGGCTTAAAACAAGATTTCCTGAGGCTAAAGCTATAAAAAGTAGTGAGTAAAAAATTCCAAAACGTGATTATTGGCTATTTTTTTTGTTTCCTACGAGTCACAGGTAAGGTTGAAGGTTTACTAGTAAATAAAAAAGATACTTAGTATTTAGTAAAAACTGTTGGATTAGGCATATGGAAGTAATATTACAATGAGGTTATATTGCAACAATTCCGTTAAGTATTTTGTTATCTCTAAAACTATTTATCTGAATTACAAAATACTCACAGAATTGATAAAATTTGTTGAAACTATTGCAATATAATCGTGTCACATACATATTTGGCTTCGATATGATCCGAGTTTTGTATGTGGACATGCAGTAATGTCAACAAAATGGTAAGAATAAGCAAAAGGTATGCATAGTTGTAACCAAGGAGCTTTTATTCGTTAGCCTTTTAGTCTACAAATTTCTACTTGCCCCTGCAGGATACAGACGTAAATTAATAAGTAAGTATATGACTTTTTATGTACAGACTTCCAAGGAGGATTAATGTTCGCAATAGAATTCGAAACCATATGGGACCCTTCAGCAAAAGGTGTTATAGAGGTGACGGGTGGCTTTCTTGCAAGATCTCGCGATTCAACCTTGAAATACCACCTGCTTTCTGGTAACCAATAGGGTATGTGAGTGATGTTGTAGGTTACAATTTTTTTCATGTGAATTAATTGAAGTATGTATGTATTTGTTTTGTCAGGCGTTCTCCAGTGTAGAAAACCTTGTAATTTAACGACAAGAACACCTACGAGGCAATAACCATTTTACGGATCAACATTTAAAATTCCTTTACGTAAACAAAATGTATTGTCAATTGTTTTTTACAATACCTGTGTGTTGATATTTTAGTTATTTTAGTCTCTTTTTTGAATAAAAAAAAATCCCAATGCGACAAAAGCGTAATGTTATTTTAATAATAACTAGCTTTCTGCTTCGTTCCCATGGAATTTGGGAAAGTCATGTACCCTAATGTTTATCACGGATAGTGTAGGATTCTAATAGTGAAATAATTTTTCAAATCGGGCCAGTAGTTTTAGAGCCTATTCAGCATACAAACAAACAAACAATCAAATCTTTCCTCTTTACAATATTAGTATAAGTATAGATAAATACTAGGCCGAACTTCGTTCGTACGCCTTGTATTTATTTGAGGATTGTAGTCCCGTAGTCCCTACACAAATTTATTTTTAAAAAAGCAAAATAAAAAGACCCAGATTTATTAGCAAAATTACGAATTTATATCTCCAGTCTAACGTGGAAGGCTGTGGCATCGAAGCTCCTAATCGAAGTGACCGATTTCTAAAACCTTACTCCTTACTAATATTATAAATGCGAAAGTAACTCTGTCTGACTGTCTGTCTATCGGTCTGTCTGTCTGTCTGTCCGTCTTTCACGCCTAAACTACTGAACCGATTTTGATGAAATTTGGTACAGAGATATATTAGAGCCTGGAAAGAACATAGGCTACATTTTATCCCACGGTTGGACACGATATACCCTGTAGTCCACGTGGGTGGAGTCGTGGGCGGAAAGCTAGTTAACTTTATATTGATCATTATTGGTTTAGAAAAGTTATAAGCAATAACTGCTCTACCACAAAACATCAAAACACTAGGTAATGAGACAATATCACTGGCTTAGACGTTTTGTTCTATAACCATACAGGCTTTTTAAAAATTGTCTAAGTTTTACTTTTATTTTCTGTGGTAAAGCCCAAAATGTCAGGGGTTATCAATTTTTTTTAATTTTGGAGTTATATGATATGAAGTCTAAATTTTTTTAAAGCGGGTATTATATTATCTAGTAGAAACAGGTTTGTGATTGTTTTTGCGTGTTAATTAACAGTTTTTAATACCGTATATAATAAAATGCTTATTTAAATTTAAATGTCAATTCAGGCCAAAATGTCAATTTAGTCTAGGATCTCTTAATAAATTAGCCAAGGACCGAAAAATAATAATGTTATTGTACCTATATTCATTTACGATTTTGCAAACCAATGAGATAAGTATGCAAACAAAAGGCACTTTTACTAACATTTTCATGTTAAAATGTATAAAATTAAACTACATACATCTATAGTCATATTTTTATAATATAAATTTATAATATAGGTAACTGATCTTATTAATGTAAGTAGAAATTATATCTGTACACCCGCTCCGAAATTTTCTCTCTCAACAACTTCCTTAAGGTTTCCTGGATGAAATCGCCAGATAGCGATAAGGCTGCCTTATTGTAAATTCACACTAGGTTCACTAGTTTAAGTTTAAGATAAGTTTCTTGATGAACTTTCATTTCTGATATATGTACACACGGCAGCACATCAGGCTATACACATGTTGAACTTGATATCGCCTTTATTTCGCTCGTAATAGCGGCATTCGTATTGCGAATGGGTAACCTGACATGCTGCTGCCTACACGATAAAGTATATTTGATTTGAACTTAATATTCCTTTTAAAAAAAAAGGTAAAAGGGAGTGCCAGAACAAACTATTAAATTGGGTTAATCAAGATAAAGATTCCTCTCGCTCTCTTGTAGGTTGACTGGGAGAAATCCCCTTGTGGGATGAATCCGCTTTTTTATCTCGGACTCATGCAATATTTATAATACTGTTGATTTCAAAGTACTTATATTGTTTGCTGCACAGTAAAGGATTATACAATACAATTAATATTCGTGGATTAAAACCCGATATGCGTTTAGAATGTAGGTAGATGCAATACATTTTTTAACCAACTCAAGTTTGCTATTAAAGTAATAACATTGAAGAATTTGCAATAATATGATATCGTTAGGTAATGAAATATTTAACCTTCCGCTAGTCTACTATATTATAGTAAATTCGCTGCGCTTCACAGAACGTCTTTGTGCTCCGCACCGCTTATCAAATCTAAATATCTGTAGAACTGGATCATCTTAGTTCTATTTTAGATATTAGAAACTGGGATATAAATAATTTTTAAACTCATCATTATGTGTTGGTGGTTGAAATGTGTTAAAAGTTGTATTTACCTTATGTTTTCTATCATAAATGATCCACAGAAAAAGATAGGTGTGATAAGTATGACGTGTGTATCGGTGTATCCGTCTGTGGCATCTTAGGCGCCTAAACGAATGAACCGACTTCGATGCGATTTTTTTCTGAAAGCTGGCGTAATCGAAGTGGTTTTTAGCTATATTTGATTAAAATTGGTTCAGCCGTTTCAAAGTTATAAGCAATCGAATGTCTGAGGTGATCCAAAATTTATGATTTTAGAGTTATTTTAAAATTAACGCAAGCTATTTTTTAAGCTACGCAAGCGCGTAGCACATTGTTTTTTTTTGACACCTAAGGCACAGGTTCAAGCCTAGTTTAGTCCCAGTCTCTCACAATGTAGGTATTAAGTATAACATCAATGTTTTGATCATCAACATAATTTATGTTCATCTTTGTGAAAGAGAAATATACGAATTTTGTTTATTTATTTATTTAAATAAATACATTTCTGTGACCGGTTTTTGACATCGCACTGTCGGAAGTAAGCTTATTTTTTATCATAAAACCGGTCCTAAATTAATGATAAACAAATAACTATTTAAAAGAATTAGGGCAGAGTTTTATTTTTATATACACCCGCAAGCATTAAAATCGGGAACTACCCTTTTTCTTGGAATACTCCGATATTACTGAAATTATTGTTTAAAATTCCGAGTACTTAAATGAAAAGGGGGGTGCCGGGTTTTAATGCTCGCGAGTGTATATGAACGACAAAGTTTTATCAAGGAACTAACTTTTCTGTAGTTATTATAACTCTCCTCTCCAGCCTTTCGAATCCGTATATCCGTGTGCAAATATTAAGTCGATCAATTTCTCCGTTTCGACAAAAATATAGGACACTTTCATAATAATATTATCAGTAAGGATAAATAAAAAGACGCTTACCTTTTGCTCTTATTCCTTCAGATACTTTCAGCGTGACGTCAGTGAATTCTATGTCTACGGAACTAGGAGCCGGCAGGTTGACCTGCAGTGTTCTACAGTCATTGTGGTCTTTGTTCTTCACCTTCTGGCCCAGCCCTTGCAACTTGACCAACGCACTAGACATATTCACTAAGCACTTAAAAATTCAACCAATACCATCAATTCCAATTAAATTGCATCGTCAGTCGACACTGAAAATCGATTCATGAAACCAACTAACGTAATTTTATTGTTCGGAAAAGAATGCCTATTTGTTTAAATGTGGAATGTTTTTATATTTTCAATTGTTTTGTTAGTCAATTGTTTTATTTTTGTTTTTAATTTTATTTAATTTTTGAATTAGGAATGGTGCGTATGTTTTTCCGAGCCGGCGCGTGTGCGAAACTGCGCGAGGTCACCGTATAACTGTTATGCGATCGTTTCACAAAGTCGATTAGCAGCCAACCACGTTACATGCTCAACGAAGATCGAAGACTGGTCTGATGATACTTTTATAAAATTATATAGTCCAATGGAAAACAATGGTTTACTTGCGTGACTAATTAGTTGTAATTAATTTGTAATACAATGATAAAAATGTTGCAGGCTTAGGTTTATTATTATTGATGTTTAATAAGTGTGAGAAATTTTATTACATTACTTTTAATAAGCGTAGTTCAATTTTTTTTATTTAGTTTAAATTATTTAGATTTGCACTTTTATGAATTATTTTTTTGAGATATCTGGAACCTACCAAAAAGTTTTGTATTTTTTTTCAAAAACGATTTCAGTAATGAAATCGCGTATCTTCAGATGTTTTATGTCATGTGCGCACCATGTGCGTCACGACGAACTGACATTGTAAAAACGAGTTCGTTGAATACGGGAAAAATGCATGCAACAAACAAAATGCATTTTACTGGCCTGTACCTGTACTGTGACGCATTGTGACGCAGACTGTACCTTCCGATTCGCTTGTGTTAGTGGTTGAAATTCAACCATTAACAAATAAAAAAAAAATAGCCTTTTACACTTTTTCTCACAAACTTCACTACTTTATTTAAGGGAAATCTCGCATCGAAAGTTTTTTTTTTCAGTTTAATTTCCAGCAGTTAAAATATCGGTAGTCTACCCACCCAAACCTATCTTACAAACCGACGTCCGGTATGGTGGCGCTGCCTCTTGGTCGACGGGTTCTGGGTTCGAATCCTAGTCGGGGATAATATTGTAAATACTATTATACTTACAATATTGTAATTACAATAATATGTAAACAATATTGTAAATAAAGTAAAAAGACCACATTGCTCTCATGTAAGTGACATTTCTGTCTTTTTTTGTGAATAAAATATTCTTTTAACCTTTTTAGATAGATAGATACACATATTCTCGGAGGTACTAGAAGTAACATAGGATACTTTTTATAAAAAGAAAAAGAAAATGTGAAATTCCACGCAGGCGGAAAGCTAGTATTATAATAAAATTAATAAAAAAATTATATGTCAAAAATTTTAATTGTGTAAAAAGCAATGTTTGTTCTCGGGTCATGGGTGTTCATGTCTGTCTTCCAAGGGACACACAACACAAGGGAAAATCTTATCGTAGGTCTTTGAGTGTGTAGTGTCTATTTTTAATATCCTTATAAGAATAAGTAATAATACGAGATATCCTTTACGAATCTCTGCTTCCTAATGCACGGTCCACAGTTCGATTCCCGATCGTGGTAAAAATTCACGTCAAACGCAGCTGTTGGTTATCTTTTAATTTATGTATTCCAACAGACAAACACTACAAAACAAAGTTCAGTGTGAGCATTATGATTATTTATGATAAAAATGCATTTGAGTGCAGTTTGCAATCGCATTTGACTGGCCAACTCATGTATGACGTACTTTGTATGACACAGTAAATATATAACCCTGCAGTAGGTAAAGTATCTGTTTTTAACCCCCGACAACAAAGAGGGGTGTTATAAGTTTGATGTGTGTTCGTGTTATACAAATAATTTAATTTTAGAGTAATACATACAAAAGCTCATAAATAAACAGGTATAAGAGATACCAATCAAGTATCAGGTACCTAATATTTTACAAATGTTCCGGTAATTTATAACACCAAATATATAAGGTGAAAGGGATAGCTTAAAAAATTGCAAATCTGACTTCAGACCATCATTCTGAATGATTTTCCAGTGGAAATTTTTCTCCGATTTTTTTTTTACACTTTATTCATGTTTTTTTATTTATTTCTGCTTTCAATTTAAATCATTCAAATACACTGTATTTTTGCGGCGCGGCACGGTTTCGCGGTACATTAATAACTTGTAGTCTATCTTGTAGCCTATTCTAGTTATGGGTAGACTAGCTTTCCAACCGCGGCTCTGCCCGCGTGGACTACAGGTTACATCGTGCCCAAATAAAATGTAGCCTATGTCCTTTCCCAGGTTCTAATCTATCTCTGTACCAAATTTCATCAAAATCGGTTCAGTAGTTTAGGCGTGAAAGTCGGACATACAGACAGATTTACTTTTGCATTTATAATATTAAGTAAGGATTCTTCCATTTGAGTAGGTCTTTGCTAATCTGTCTCTATTTCTATACTGTACTAGTACTGTACTAGTACAGTATAGAAATACTCAAATGGAAGAATCCTTACTTAATATTATAAATGCAAAAGTAAATCTGTCTGTCTGTCTTATACCAAATCGTTATTACATCAAAATAATATGACTGTGAAAATGAAAAAGGTACAACTTCGAGTTTAGTCGTTAAGGTTTAGATGATCTTTTCCGTGCTTCGGAGGGCACGTTAAGCTGTTGGTCCCGGCTGTTGTCGATTGACTATACCTACACGGTAAGAAGAAGAAGAATGATCTAAATTAAATCTTGTTTGGGGGTTAAACAAGAATGATAACTTTACTCTCTTAGTGACTAAAAGTTATATATTTTACTATTAATTATGTTTCATTATGTCATATTCAATATTTTTTGAATTGTCTAATTAATTTGAGGTAAGCCGTTCATTATTAGTATTATTACTACCTCACTTAAATGATTGCGATTTGAAAGACATTTGTGAAATTTGTGGTAAGAACTCAGAAAACAGGGTAAAAAATAGAACTTCTTGACAGGCAAATGAGTTTCGTTACTGGTTGCATAGCTTCTATACTGCATCCTGTGCACGTGCCGAGCCTAGTGGGCAGGGTAGGTACAGAGGCCAGCGTATCAGGTTACCCCATTTTAATTGCAAAACCGTTCTTATCATAATAGCACAGAGTGCACACGTGTGGTAATCTGATGTGCGGCCCTCTGTACATACGACTATTTGTATGACTTAAATATGTCATATAATTACACTAGTTTTTAGTACATAGGTCTCTTTGTATTTACTTTTTTATGATAATTATCTTATTTCCCTTTATTAAATTAAACATGAAAATATACACATCAACACGGTCTAGGGATATTGCACGATTTTTCATACAAGAGAGGTCTGTTTGAGAAGCTACAAAAGCATATTCGAGATACATGGAGCGCTATAATTTTGAGACAAGCAAGTGTTGAATCTGAATTTTCAATTCTAATCAATAGATTTTGTTTTTCTTGAAATTTGTGAAAACGTGACGAAAATGAAAAAAAAAATGCGTAAATTTCGACTATTTTCATACAAAAAGCAGGCAAAAAGTGTATTTTCGTTTTCGTTTCCGTCACGTTTTCACAAATTTCAAGTAAAACAAAATTTATTGACTAGAATTAAAAAAAATCACTTACTCTCCTGAAAATTATAGCCCTCCATGTATCTCGAGTATGCTATTATAGCTTCTCAAACAGACCTCTTTTGTATGAAATATCGTGCAATATCCCTAGACCGTGTCGATGTGTGTGTATTCATCTATCCATACACTCACGCCTTAAATCCCTAATGGGGTAGACAGAGCATCAATATGGCTCACGTGAGTAGATGAAAATGGGTATACGCGGCCGGTTTGGCCGAGTGGTAGTGGCGCTGCCTCTTGATCGGCGGGTCCTGGGTTCGATTCCCAGGCAGCGCAAATATTTGTATTAAAATCAGATGTTTGTTCTCGGATCATTGGTGTTTGTGTTAGTCGTCATGTATGAATAGAATAGAATAGAATAGAATAGAAAAATCTTTATTTTATAGGACATTCAGGATGTCACTTAAAACAAGTCAAGATTACAATGAAATACATACAAACATACATTAAACGATTTAAATACATACATACGCATTCGTACCTCTGATCCTACTGACTCTACGCCTATTCGCAAAGGTGCAGTCTTCCTCAGAGAAGAACAGGCAAGAAACTCTGAGGTTGCTCTTTTAAATCGCAAATTTTCAACAAATTTTCTTATTTACTAATTTTAACTAAATCTGAAATAACTCTAGAGCTGAGCAGTTCATTCCCATGGCTGCCTGTCTGATAGATAATCAGAAATTTTATAATAGCCCTTTTTGCAAAGTATCAAGTATCAATGTTTGTGTATCAAGGGACTCACGACACAAGGGAAAACCTTAGTGTGGGCCTTTGAGTGTGTGACGTTTACGTATTTATTTTATTGAAGTACAGACACAGTCCACTTCAAAAGATATATTTTTAAGTATTTATGCTAAATACTCGCTTTGTAGTCACAGAGGTAATCCCGAGAACCAATACAACTTAGATTTTGAATTTTGTCCCATCATTTAACTGGTGGAATCTTGATTTTTTGTTTGAAATGCAGTTTTTTAATACCTTATTGTTAGAGGATTTAATTCACTTCGCGTGGGACTCCTGACCTCGTGCATTAACGAAGGACACGAATTCCAAGACATGACCACGTTACTTCGGAGTCCAAAAACAAAATCTGTGTAAAATTAAAACTCCCTACATTCGATTGCTTATACAGGGTGTAAATCTGCAAGGTTGCCATATTCAATGATGGAATAGTATGGTATGGTACCAACTTTATTCGATAATACCGAAAACGGAGCATTTAACTATAAACGAAAAAAAAACAAGATTTTGTTTTGAGCTTTAGAGAATAACCCATCTAGGCTGAAATAAAAAATGTAGTGCACTGAGAATACCCCAACATTATCGCATCTGTGCCATGTTATTTTACTGATGTGCATATAGTTTCAATGAATTAATAATGTGCACGCGAGTTGTCAATAGAAAAATTAAAATAAATTAAATTGTCAAAATTTTATGTTTTTATATTATTATTGATTTCAACTCTATATCAGCTGTATATTTGCTCCTGTGAATATGGCAACCTTGCAGATTTACAGTTTGTATAACTTTTAAACAGCTGAACCAATTTTGATCATATACCTAACAACTGTCTCGATTACGTCAGCTTTCAAAGAAAAAAAACCGCATCAAAATCGCTCCATTAGTTTAGGACCTACGATGCTACAGACAGACACGTCCAACTTATAATATCTCTCTTGTTTTGTTAAACAATATCTTTTTCGGTTTTCGGGTTAAACAATTCTGTGTGAAATTCTAGTAGTTAGGCTTGGACTGACCTCAAGCCAGGTAATAACTATCTTCAAAGGTAGATACTAGATTAACTAGTTGGCCTTATAAATCTAGCTTGCTACGCAACTTCCTTTGCAGTAAATGATAAGTTTACCCTTCTGCTGATTAAAATCAGCGAGCTGATGATATATACAATTAATTCTGTTGTTTATTAGTTCAATGTTATTTAATGTGAGTCTCGATAAAGTGCACATAAAAGTAAATCTGTCTGTCTGTCTTATACCAAATCGTTATTACATCAAAATAATATGACTGTGAAAATGAAAAAGGTACAACTTCGAGTTTAGTCGTTAAGGTTTAGATGATCTTTTCCGTGCTTCGGAGGGCACGTTAAGCTGTTGGTCCCGGCTGTTGTCGATTGACTATACCTACACGGTAAGAAGAAGAAGAATGATCTAAATTAAATCTTGTTTGGGGGTTAAACAAGAATGATAACTTTACTCTCTTAGTGACTAAAAGTTATATATTTTACTATTAATTATGTTTCATTATGTCATATTCAATATTTTTTGAATTGTCTAATTAATTTGAGGTAAGCCGTTCATTATTAGTATTATTACTACCTCACTTAAATGATTGCGATTTGAAAGACATTTGTGAAATTTGTGGTAAGAACTCAGAAAACAGGGTAAAAAATAGAACTTCTTGACAGGCAAATGAGTTTCGTTACTGGTTGCATAGCTTCTATACTGCATCCTGTGCACGTGCCGAGCCTAGTGGGCAGGGTAGGTACAGAGGCCAGCGTATCAGGTTACCCCATTTTAATTGCAAAACCGTTCTTATCATAATAGCACAGAGTGCACACGTGTGGTAATCTGATGTGCGGCCCTCTGTACATACGACTATTTGTATGACTTAAATATGTCATATAATTACACTAGTTTTTAGTACATAGGTCTCTTTGTATTTACTTTTTTATGATAATTATCTTATTTCCCTTTATTAAATTAAACATGAAAATATACACATCAACACGGTCTAGGGATATTGCACGATTTTTCATACAAGAGAGGTCTGTTTGAGAAGCTACAAAAGCATATTCGAGATACATGGAGCGCTATAATTTTGAGACAAGCAAGTGTTGAATCTGAATTTTCAATTCTAATCAATAGATTTTGTTTTTCTTGAAATTTGTGAAAACGTGACGAAAATGAAAAAAAAAAATGCGTAAATTTCGACTATTTTCATACAAAAAGCAGGCAAAAAGTGTATTTTCGTTTTCGTTTCCGTCACGTTTTCACAAATTTCAAGTAAAACAAAATTTATTGACTAGAATTAAAAAAAATCACTTACTCTCCTGAAAATTATAGCCCTCCATGTATCTCGAGTATGCTATTATAGCTTCTCAAACAGACCTCTTTTGTATGAAATATCGTGCAATATCCCTAGACCGTGTCGATGTGTGTGTATTCATCTATCCATACACTCACGCCTTAAATCCCTAATGGGGTAGACAGAGCATCAATATGGCTCACGTGAGTAGATGAAAATGGGTATACGCGGCCGGTTTGGCCGAGTGGTAGTGGCGCTGCCTCTTGATCGGCGGGTCCTGGGTTCGATTCCCAGGCAGCGCAAATATTTGTATTAAAATCAGATGTTTGTTCTCGGATCATTGGTGTTTGTGTTAGTCGTCATGTATGAATAGAATAGAATAGAATAGAATAGAAAAATCTTTATTTTATAGGACATTCAGGATGTCACTTAAAACAAGTCAAGATTACAATGAAATACATACAAACATACATTAAACGATTTAAATACATACATACGCATTCGTACCTCTGATCCTACTGACTCTACGCCTATTCGCAAAGGTGCAGTCTTCCTCAGAGAAGAACAGGCAAGAAACTCTGAGGTTGCTCTTTTAAATCGCAAATTTTCAACAAATTTTCTTATTTACTAATTTTAACTAAATCTGAAATAACTCTAGAGCTGAGCAGTTCATTCCCATGGCTGCCTGTCTGATAGATAATCAGAAATTTTATAATAGCCCTTTTTGCAAAGTATCAAGTATCAATGTTTGTGTATCAAGGGACTCACGACACAAGGGAAAACCTTAGTGTGGGCCTTTGAGTGTGTGACGTTTACGTATTTATTTTATTGAAGTACAGACACAGTCCACTTCAAAAGATATATTTTTAAGTATTTATGCTAAATACTCGCTTTGTAGTCACAGAGGTAATCCCGAGAACCAATACAACTTAGATTTTGAATTTTGTCCCATCATTTAACTGGTGGAATCTTGATTTTTTGTTTGAAATGCAGTTTTTTAATACCTTATTGTTAGAGGATTTAATTCACTTCGCGTGGGACTCCTGACCTCGTGCATTAACGAAGGACACGAATTCCAAGACATGACCACGTTACTTCGGAGTCCAAAAACAAAATCTGTGTAAAATTAAAACTCCCTACATTCGATTGCTTTTATACAGGGTGTAAATCAGCAAGGTTGCCATATTCAGTGATGGAATAGTATGGTATGGTACCAATTTTATTCGATAATACCGAAAACGGAGCATTTAACTATAAACGAAAAAAAAACAAGATTTTGTTTTGAGCTTTAGAGAATAACCCATCTAGGCTGAAATAAAAAACAGCACTGAGAATACCCCAACATTATCGCATCTGTGCCATGTTATTTTAGTGATGTGCATATAGTTTCAATGAATTAATAATGTGCACGCGAGTTGTCAATAAAAAAATTAAAATAAATTAAATTGTCAAAATTTTAAGTTTTTATATTATTATTGATTTCAACTCTATATCAGCTGTATATTTGCTCCTGTGAATATGGCAACCTTGCAGATTTACAGTTTGTATAACTTTTAAACAGCTGAACCAATTTTGATCATATACCTAACAACTGTCTCGATTACGTCAGCTTTCAAAGAAAAAAAACCGCATCAAAATCGCTCCATTAGTTTAGGACCTACGATGCTACAGACAGACACGTCCAACTTATAATATCCCTCTTGTTTTGTTAAACAATATCTTTTTCGGTTTTCGGGTTAAACAATTATGTGTGAAATTCTAGTAGTTAGGCTTGGACTGACCTCAAGCCAGGTAATAACTATCTTCAAAGGTAGATACTAGATTAACTAGTTGGCCTTATAAATCTAGCTTGCTACGCAACTTCCTTTGCAGTAAATGATAAGTTTACCCTTCTGCTGATTAAAATCAGCGAGCTGATGATATATACAATTAATTCTGTTGTTTATTAGTTTAATGTTATACAATGTGAGTCTCGATAAAGTGCACATGGAAATGAGTGAAACTAGATACATTTTTATGGATGTGAAAAAAATATTATATTTATTGGAAAAAATCTTAAAATAATATCGAATATATGTATTATTTTGTCTTTTTCTTATCTTCTTCTTCTTGTTTTGACACTTAAATTTTTTTTTAAAGTGAAAACTTCTTTGGCGGCTTTGTGCACTTTGAAGTATGGGTAAAAATGTTAAACTCGCGTCAGGACACGTGACCCTGATCGAAAATTCGTAAGACGGAGGGAGAGTGAAAACTTCTTTTTGAGATGGGTAAAAAATGTTAAACTCGCGTGAGGACACGTGACCTGATCGACAATTCGTAAGACGGAGGGAGGGTAGACCGCTAGGAAGTAATATATGTTCAAGTTTTCATTGTCACGGCCTTTTTCCGTTTTTGTTCCGACAAGATTAAGCTCTTGGTTCAAAGACTACAACGTTTTCATTACAACAGTTACTTATGAAAAAAAAAACGCCAAGGAATAATTATCGGCCGGCCGTCGTCGATCGTAGATAGTACAGTGTAGAGCCCTGGCCCGGATATGCTTTTAACGCATTATTCTTCAGTACCTCACCATTTTTGGTACAAGTTTACCATACAAGACTCTTTACAGCCGTGAAAAAAAAACCGGCCAAGTGCGAGTCGGACTCGCGTACGAAGGGTTCCGTACCATTATATCTATAAAAACGACCAAAAAAAATTACGTTTGCTGTATGGGATTAATATTTATTTTATTCTGTTTTTAAGTATTTGTTGTTAAAGCGGCAACAAGAATATGTGAAAATTTCAACTGTCTAACTAACCCGGTTCATGATATACAACCTGGTGACAAACGGACAGCGGAGTCTTAATATTATGGTCCCGTTTTTACCCTTTGGGTACGGAACGCTAAAAGACTTGGAAATGTCACCCTTTCCGCCCCTACGTTTACCCTTCACCTGTCAATTCTGGAAGTCAAGGAGTCCACTGAACTATGCTATAATCTATGCAGTAATCGGTGCAATGTAATCCACACCAGTATTTATCATAGACCACGTGACGTGGTCACGTTTCAAAATTAAATTATAAATAAATTAAAACACGGGTTATCAATTTGTACACTACACATTGATTAATTAATTAAGTTTTTGCGAGTAAATACTGATGTCGACTTTGTTGATTGAGCCACAGCAGGCCGAGTACGAAAGTGACAGCGCCACGACAATGCCGCGGTCCAAGACGTTCGCTAAACAATAGAACTAGTTGGACAAAGTGGTCCAGTTAGTTACATTTTTCAAGAAACAGAAAGCAATGGAACTATTTGGACAAAAAAGTCCAACTAGTTCTATCAATGAAACAACCAATGGAACTAGCGGGAACAGACGAAGTCAAAGTCGTCACCGCCAGCAAAACACCAGTTGCTGTGACCAAACCTTCTCCAAGAGTGACGAAGAAAGCTTCGTCAAGGTGCAGAAGAAGCGCAAGCGATCGGCTAGCAAGAATCGCCGCGGGACGGCAGCGACAGACCCGGAAGTGAGTCTGCGGGCTGAAGCTCCGAGCACGCCTGTGTACTTGTCGCGACTGCACTACAGCACTGAGGTGCAAGACGTCGTCGAGTACATACGGCAGAACACGAAAGATCCCTTAGGTCTCCAGAGAGTGAAACCGTGGGAATCGCATCACCATGCTATTTTCAAAGGCCTAGTTGCCTGAAAATCTATTCTGGAAAATTGTTCGAGGGCTAATTAATTGACATCCTTAATTTTCGTTAATTGATTTAAAGTCACCCAGTATAATACAATTCGTAAACAAAAAGGTTCAGTGACAGGATATAATATTGTAAAATTAACACGTTGTTACCATACTCCTTTTTTTTCCAGCCCATATACGTCCCTACCGAGGGGCACGGGCCTCCCTTCGAAACACGAAGGGGATTTAGGCCATAGTCCACCACGCTGGCCCAATGCGGGTTGGTGGACCGCTCGTCTTTCGAAAATTTTCTTGGACGGGCGGGTTTCATCACGATGTTTTCCTTCACCGTTGAACAAGTGATAATTAGAAATCCGTACATAAATCCGAAAAGACGAATTTAGTAGTACAGGCCCGCACCAGGATTTGAACCACTCTTACCATAAAAAATCATTTCATTATCATCATCATCCATGGAACAGTGGAATTTACCTAGATAACTATAAAATTTCTCCCAGCTGACTAGAGAACGTGTCAGAACACGAGAGGAGATTTATTTGATAGCAAAGTTCAAAGGGTGCCTCGAAAGTAAACAACTGACTTAGTAGCTAATTTTATCAAATGCATCTTCACATAAAATTATTTAGCGAAAATTAACGATGTGAATCAACTTACTAAACTGAACTTTTCGTAACGAAAAGAAAAACAAAAGACTTCAAAGTTTTTTCTTTTGTAAATTCACAATATACATATAATTTTTTAAATATAATTATATCTATAAATGCATAAATACCAAATATATCGTTTTATGTATGTTTAAACATACAGAAATACAAAATGGCGGAACGGGTTTGAATAAAAGTTGTTAATAGGGAAATCTAACGCAAGATGCAAAAACTCTAAAATAAAATTTCACTATCCCCGATATTCATCCCTTATAATTATAACTTTTGAAGGGCTGAAACAATTTTGATCAAATATTACTATAAAACCATCTCGATCACGTCAGCTTTCAAACAAAAATTCAGCATCAAAATCGGTCCATCCGTTTAGGAGCTACGATACCACAAATAGATACACTCGTCAAACGTACAACAACACTCTTCGTCGGGGTAAAAAAAAAGTCACTAACGCAATTAAGTAGGTGGTCGTAAACCCCATACGAGTATGTTATTTGAATTGGCTCCTATTATTAAATAACTAAAGAGCAATTTGTTTTAATAGGTATGTTAACAACTCTAGAGGAAAAATGATTTTTATTATATTTAATTACATTGCTGCTACAATGTATAATAAGTAGAAAAATAAAGTGCTTGAAATACCATTAATACCGCCATCTATATGCTACCCATTGAACTATTACAAATTTACTCTTGCTGGTGGATTGGCGATTGACGACTTCAGTTAGATTTATTGAATAATCGTTTTTAGTGCTTTAAGGTTTTTACGTAGTTTTAGCTACTGCCACTAGGTGTCAGCACATTATCGATGTTTATAACAATAGTCAAATTCGACATCAAAATTACGTAGTATTAGATTAAAGATCAAAATGTAAAATTTGTAATTAACGTCATATTAGCCGCCAGGTATCCTTCCATCCTTCCCCAAGGATCGCACATAGGACATAGTCAAGGACAAGGCCTCCCACAAGAATCACACATAGGACATATTCATTCATTTATTAAATAACATTAATTAATAATCACTATTAATGAGTAAATATTAATTGAGGGTCAAAATACATACTTAAATCTATAATACTTTACGTAAAGTAAAATATAATTGGAAAACATGTCATTTCAATCACGACAAAAAATATTGTAAAGGAATAATGTTCATAAGTAATATATTTATAAATTCATTAGTTAAGAATTCGTTTACGGACATAGGCGTCCCCCAATGATCGCACATTGGACATAGACAAAGACATATGCCTTCCCCCTAATGTCAATACACTATTTTTAAACTATTTATCTCCCTAAGGCTCGTACTAGGATAAAGACAAGAATGTAGTCCCCCCCCCCACAGATCGCACATTGGTTGTTCAAGTGATCCGTATCCAAAGGTTTCCCGCGACCTTTGCCAGATTACATTCATAAAATCAACAATTTCTCTAAAATTTGTAGAAGGTTACATAAGTACATGGTTAATCATGTTCTACAAATGAATAAACGTTTATTTTTAACAAGACGTAAGTGCCTTTGATTTGGATTTTCATGGCGTTGACATTACACCGAAGTTTACGTTGCTAAAAATCTTGATGTCAACGTAATACACAGGTGTTTTTTTTTACTATAGTACTTGTAAGTAAGCATCTGCAAAATGTAGGAAATGAAAGTAATTAGAAAACTAAGTAATAAAAAAACTGATTTTTAGGGTTCCGTAGTAATCTACGAACCCTTATAGTTTCGCCATGTCCGTCTGTCCGTCTGTCCGTCTGTCCGCGGGTTTCCTAAGAAACCCTTGGCAATACAGAGCTGAAATTTGGCATGGTCATAAATATTAACTACGCCGTCAGAACTGTAGAGTGAAATCTTAGAAAAAAAATTTTTTACGGGTGTCTCCCATAGACGTGAAAGGGCGATGAATTTTTTTTTTTAGCCAATATCATTAAATGGGGTGTCATAGGACAGCTTTTTAAAAGACAGAAGGGGTTTACCAAGAACGCTTGTCGATTCAGCACTTTGTTTGCCTAATATAATTTTTTAAAGTGAAAATTTTTGTCAAACACAAGTGTCCCCCCCCTCTACCAGCTAAACGGTTGATTCTAAAAATGTGAAAAAATTCATGGTGGTAGTGTATACAATGAAATTATAAGGAAAACTATCACAGATAAGATGGCTCTTCAAGTTTGCGAGTAATAGTCGACCAAGTGCCAAACTTAGTTGGGATTAATAAGAATATATTTACTAATATTAGATCCTTGGTACTACAGAGCTGAAATTTGGCATGGTCATACATATTGATTGCGTCAACAGATTGAAAAAATAAAATTTTGGAAAAAACAATTTTTCGGATGTTTCCCATACACGTGAAAGGGCAATGGTTTTTTTTTTCTCGCCGATATCATTAAATAAGATGTCATAGGATAGCTTTTTAAAAAATAGAATGGGTTTACTAAGAAAGTTTTTCGATTCAGCATTCCCTTTGCGAAGAATTAATTTTTAAAGTGAAAATTTTTATTAAAAATAAGTGACCCCCACTATTACGAAAATGACATCAAAATTATACACGATAACCACGCGACCTGCTTTAGCAACAGCTCGATATTATTATATTATGCCTAACAATAATATTATCGCAAAAAACTAAAAAAAAAAAAAATAAAAAAAAAAAAATAAAAAAAAAACAATAAAAAATTCGCGCTCGCTTCGCTCGCGCATTAAAAACTTCCATTTCATTATATTTATTTCATTTTTTTTTCTCGCCGATATCATCGAATGTAATGTCATAGGATAGCTTTTTAAAAGATAGAAGAGGTTTACTAGGAACGTCTTTCAATTCAGCATTCCCTTTGCGAAAAATTAATTTTCAAAGTGAAAATTTTATTAAAAATAAGTATCCCCCACTACAAGCAAAACGATTGTTTTTAAAATGTGGAAAAATTCACGGTGATAGAATATACAACAAAATTAAAAGGAAAACTATCACACAAAGTTGGCCCTTCAAGCTTGTGAGTAATAGTCGACCAAGTGCCAAACGTTGTTGGGATTAATAAGAATATATTTACTAATATTGGATCCTTGGTACTACAGAGCTAAAATTTGGCATGGTCGTAATATTGATTGCGCTGACAGATCTAAAAAATGAAATGGTGGAAAAAAATTGTTTTTCGGGTGTTTTCCATACACGTGAAAGCGCGAGGGATTTTTTTTTCTCGCCAATATCATCGAGTGGGTTATCATAGGATAGCTTTTTTCAAGATAGATGGGGTTTACTATGAACGTTTTTCGATTCAGCAATCCGTTTGGGAAACATTAATTTTTATAAAAATAAAATGTGGAATAATTCACGAGAGTAGCATTCACGACGAAGTGTACACTAATCCAAAATGGCCGCCATACAAGATTCCACGCTTAAAGTGAGGCGAGAGTGTCGTTTAATAGGTTTTTGGGGGTGCTAAGTACGAAAATGATATCAAATTTATACAAGATCACCACGCGACCTGCTTTAGCAGCAGCTCGATATTATTATATTATCCCTAACAATAATATTATCGCAAAAAAAAAAAAAAAAACCAAAAAAAAACTAAAAAAACAATTTAAAAAAAATTTAAAAAAATTCGCGCTCGCTTCGCTCGCGCATTAAATACTTCCATTCTGTTATATTTAGACCAAAACTACAATTATTTCTGAAACTACAAACTTTTTAATACATTTCTTTTTGATACTATAGTATTTGGAGATTTTAACATCGACTATCAATATGCTCGTAGAATTAAGAAACCAGTTGCATATTTGAACCATGCTGCTACGGAACCCTACAATGCGCGTGGCCCGACACGCTCTTGGCCGGTTTTTCCTTTAAAATTTTCCTACAGCTGATTTAACGTGGCAACTCATCGATTATCTATTCTAAACGATAAATTGAGATAGTAACGTCAATCGCCGTCTTTGTCTTACAACAATATTTCCGATAAAGCGTATTGTTTTCACTCACACACCCACATGGCGCTCGTTTACTAGTTTACAAATTGCAAACAAAAACGTTGCAATTATATGCCGTGGATGAGACAAAGGGTTCGTATTATTCGATGCCTGATAGTCCAGTTCATGCCGCAGAGTTGCGCACGCGCATTTAGCCGCGCGACCTGACGCCGAACGCGCGCGAGTTCCAATTTTAAAAACAACAAAGTTTATTGAACTATCGACCAATAACAGAATAACAAAATGATGCTCGCGGGGGCGCAGATTGTCGACAACGGGACTGTCTCATACAGACAGAACAATGAAAGTGTGGTGCCGTTTTCTTCAGCACAGGTCCCTGGACCCTCGCTGGTGCCTCCTGCTCCGGCCCAGGGGCTCTCCCGGATCCCTAACAAGGAACCAGTCGACATACATTTCTCTAACATCACTTGTACTGTCAAACTTGGAATTACCAAAGGTATGTTATTACTTTAATTCGTCTGTCTATGACAGTGACTGTCAAGGGCTTTCTGTCAGTGAAATTTTTGGATTAAGTTCATAGTTACAGCAAAAACAAAGTTTACCTACATGAGCATATTACTTGAAGGACATACATAAGTTCAGATAATATGTATCTTTGCCCTAACACTCGAGTTCGAAAATTCCGAACATTTCGCTTCTTGCACACAGAGTTCAAACGATTTGTTTATCTATTTTTGAAAGCATTACCTTGAATTAAATATGCCAAAATGTTTATAATAATTATTTTTGTCTTGTAACTTAAAAATAAATCTTTTCTCATTTAGTCGCGATTGTAAAGTGATAATTACCGTTACGATTAGTAAACATATTTGTTTTCTTTGACCAGATAAGGACCGTCAGTTTTACTTACGTAAATGCCTGTCTAATTAACATCGTCAGCGTATTCGCGTTTTGTTGAGCTAGATTTTCAAGAACGGCTTAGTGATAACCTATTATTATCATGCCTACTTGTAACTTGAACCTACGGTCTGTATCTATCAACTGTAAGCAATATTATGTTGGTATGTCACATGTGTGTTAATTATACATTCATGTTTTATGTTTACATGTACACACGACAGCACATTGGACTTTAATGTCGCCCTTATGTCGTTTGAAACAGCGCCGGCTTTCGTAACTTAATGTGTTGTTGCCTCTACTACAATTACGTACAACTTCGTAATTATCAGTGGCTCCTTGTTAGTGCAGTATACTAAGCCTCAGGATTGCCTATAAGAAAACGTAAGAGCGTCAGTAGTCCGGTTAGTGGGTCGGACTCGTAAGCAAGAGGTATCCAGTTCGATCCCCAGTGCCGCCATATGCCAATGACTTGTTTTTTTAAGTTGTGTACATCTGTAAACTAACTGATGCTCTTACGGTGAGGAAAACATTGTAAGGAGACCTGCACATTCAGGACTAAATGTAAAACCACGATCCAATTCGGTCAGGTTACCCCGTTAAAAGGGTCACAGAGGTCAAATGGATGTCGCTTCACTGTGATGACTTGACCTGCCACATTAAACGCTGTACTAATTAGAATACTTTGATTTGACACAGCTCACAAATCGTTTTCACAATTTGCTACTTTCTTATACACAGCAAAGTTGTTAATTTTCGATTATTAAGTTCCTTTAGCAGCTTTAACTCTTCCTAAACATTATTAAACAGACTCCAATGCGCTCAGACCCCTGAGCCATTGGACCTTTTTATAATTCGAAAACGGCTCGGCAAAATTGTATTACCATTGCCTCCTATGTAATAGTAATACTAGCTGAGAACATAGGGGGCAATGGTAATTCAAATTTTGAAGTGCCGTGCCGTGCTGTTCGAATTATAAAAAGGCTCGATGGTCAGTTTACCACTTGACGGCTTGGCAACAGCACGGCACCGGCGCCAGTAGCCAGGGAAACAAAAATGTATGGAAAGGAGTCATCGCCGCGCCGGTGCAGGCGCCGGTCAGTGGAAAAACTTGTCATATGTTTTCACACATTTTTTTCTTCCCGATGTTACCGGGGCCGGTGCCATGCCGTTACCGTGCCGTCAAGTGGAAAACCGCCCAATGGCTTCTTTTATTAATGTTTGCTGTAACCGATAATCGAACACACCCTATATGGAGTGACTTTAATAGCGAAACTTTAGGGTTCTTCTTATGAAACTGAACAACTTTTCCAAGGAACCAATTTAAAATTTTCAAAAAATTACAACTTCCCACAATGGTAATACAAGCTGTAATACAATACAATCGCACAAGTTGAATAGGGAGGCGATTTTTTTTCGCATTTCGACCTAGTATATTCGTTAAGAAAAGTTGTTCAGTTTCGAATCACACCCTTTATTTTCGCAAACTAATTCAAAGTCATCCAATATGACATTCTCGAAAAAAAAAAAAAGAATTCTCATACAGCCACTCAGCTGATGGCACAAGGTTTATGGAATGGCAAAACATTTTTTTCATTCTTTATTCTCATCCTTAAATTTTAAATCGAATTTCTTCCACGCTGGACTGAGAGTGAAAGAAAAACTTAGAATGTGCCAGCTGCCTACTCTTTCCAGGCATACTGTAAAAATCAGTAAGTGGGGCGTGAGGGTCTTGATGTATCATGGGCGAAAGGCTGACTACCTCTCACCATTACACAACATGTTCCATCTAATCACCACCCTCACCATTTGTGTCAAACGTGGCATTGGGTGGTTTTCTGGAGCCACTGATGCTCTGCCTACCCCGTTGGGGATTGCAGGTGTGAGCGTATGTATGTAAATCTAATGAAACCGGTCTACGACATCTCTAACAAACCGATTGACACGAAATAAACAAAAAAATTCAATTTGCTTAAAGCAAAAAACTTTTTAATTGAGTTCAAGTTTCAAGCTTTTCAAAGCTTAATTTCCACTGTTTTTTTCCATCACCGACAGTAAACAGATTCGATGATTCATTTAACAGTGTAGGTGTTAAAGTTCATTAGTTACTCTTGAAATGTAAATTGGTCGTTTATACTATTACCTCTTTTGTTTGACGCGATTCGTGTGCAACAAAATCAAATAAATCAATGGGCCATGTGCAAGATTTTTAAAATAATTTGATTTTTTTATTTTAAGCAGGCTTAAGGTCCCATATTCAAACAAAAAATATATCAAATAATTTTGATCATAGATATAAAAATAATTAATTTTTAAAATTTTGGTTACGATTTGTTGCTTATTACAGCATTCTACAGATTAACTCCTTTGCCAAAGTAAAAAAAAAAAACGATTGACAGATGGATGACATATAACATATACCGTTGCGTTTTTGAGTTTAAGTTCAACATTTAAGTTTCAATCACAGACTAACTAGAGATACGTTTCAATGTACTTACGTTTAAATGATCCTCACAGCATTTTACACCAACTTTCTTTCAATTCCTTTGGAATGGTAACAAACGTCAAATCTGGTGAGTTAATGTCAGTGTTTGAACAAAAAGGATAAAACATTTTTTGGTTCTCTCCACCGCTGTAACTCGTCAGATGCCATGTTGAGTAGCAAAGCCTGCTGCGCTGTCGTTATTAGTGTTATTCCACAAATCCGAAGAGTATTAATCACTATCGTTGAAGCAGTTCTCGGAGTCCGGTATGAATAAGGTGTAGTCGTGAGAAAATCAATCAAAATCTAGCACTACAAGTCCGTGCAAAGTTAAATCGTAATCCGGTATGCGGTAGCAGTAAAAGACTTCAGAAAAAATTAACCAAAAACAAAAATAAAACTCAAAAATAAACAACCAAATACAAAATGAAATAGGTTATGTTTTTTTTTTATTGACATGACAGCTTGGCAAAGACACGATTGTATAATGCCGTATTGATGATTAGTTTACCCTACTGAGAAACTTTTAATTATTATATTTTTATTTCAAAAGATAGATTTTTATATATTTTTTTTAGGAAACGGGACCTTATTCCTTTATGTTAAATAAAAAATTAAACGAAATTAAAAATATTTTTAAAATGTCGTACATAGCCCATTGAAATTGTGTTTCTTTAGCATTGTTAACTATTGACGGCCGGTTATGCGAGTGACGCTGCCTCTTGATAAACGGGACCTAGGTTCGATTCCCGGTCGGGGCAAACTTGTGTAAAAAGCAGATGTTTGTTCTCGGGTCATGGGTTTTGGTATCAGTCTTTGTGTATGTTCCAAGGGACCCACAACACAAGGAAGAACCTTAGTATGGGCCTTGGAGTGTGCAGCGTTTATTACGTTTATTATCATTTAGCACAGTAATTAACAGAAATAAACGAAAAGCCTACACCTGCTGCCAATAACCTTCACCACATGAATCAAGTCTGCACGCAGAACTTGTTATTTTCATAGCAAACGAGTTTTGTTTAAAAAAATGAGCCCAAACCGAGTCTGAATTTTGGAGAAATGGGCGACATCGAACGATCATAGTGTAACAAGTGTATTTACGATGATGAATATTATTTTACTATGATTTTTAATTTTTGTGTTCCAACTTTTTGTAGTGAGAACAAATATACAACCTTATATAATATAAGTAATAAATAATAATAATAATAAGCGATATATACTAAAGGACCTACAATAAGGTTTTCCCTTGGTCAATTCGGTCAGGTTCCCCTTGTTAACAGGCTTACGGAAGTAAGAGGCAATGGGCCTTTTTATAATTCAAAAACGGCACCATTGCCTACCATGTACTAGTGATTTTAGAAGCTGGGAACACAGGTGGAAATAGTAATACAAATTTTGCCGTGCCGTGTCGTGTCGTTAGAATTATGAAAAGGCTCAATCGCTCTAAAGTAAATACTTGATCCGTCAAATTGTGGGTCATGGTGAAAGGGTACTCCTAAAACGGAACAGAACAAATCCTTAAGAAAAATAAATAAATGTTTCTACAAATTTGTGACTACGCCTGCCACCCTGTAAGGGCACTGACTGCTCAAGTTATTTATATACTTAAACGCTATTACTTGTCGTGACACAATCATATTCACTTCCCGTTAACCTTACGTTAAGTTAACTAGGTTAGTCTAGGTCGCTAGTTAAGTAGAGAACATTAATAAATTGTAGCTTTATAGTGACTCACCTAAGCTGGAAAATACTTTGACAACAGTTAGGTACTATACAACCTGCTTTAAAAATACTCAATAAGAAAAAATAGTTCTTAATATGTCTTTAAAAAGTCTGACACCATGTCTAAGTCCCTTTTTAATTCTCTTTACCAGCCCATATAGGTCCCCCACCGAGGGGCACGGGCCTTCCTTTGTAATACGAAGGAGATTTAGGCCATAGTCCACCACGTTGGCCCAATGCGGGTTGGTGGACCACTCGTCTTTCGAAAATGAGTTTTCTTGAACGGGCTGTTAAGCAAGTGATAATTAGAAATTTGTACATCAATCCAAAAAGACGAATTTAGTGGTACAGGCCCGCACCAGAGTTTGAACCCGCGACCTTCCGATCACAAGTCTGGCTGGGCTATCACTGCTTATTAATTAATTTTAATAAAAATTTAAATCGCACAGCTCTATTTGAAGTATGTCAAGTGCGTCATGTTTTCTAATGTCAAGTATACATATGAATCTTTGATTTTGAAGGATGACAACCGCGCAACTGGAATTACGACAATATTCGCCGTATTATCTTAAGAATAAATAATAACTTACGATATTATCAAGACATTGTATTGCGACCATTTAACTTTTTTATTTCAAAAGATTTGGATTTTCTTTTTACTGGGATATATTAGAAACACCTTGTATAATACTATTTATAATACAGTCAAACAAGGCCCTTTGGCTTGTTATTTATATTTTTTAATCTATCAAGTTGTTACGACAGAAAATCGTGATAAACGTTCAAAATTGACGTTATGGAGCCTGGTTTATGGAAATTAACGATGATTTATTGAGATTTTACAACAAATTTTGTACTGTTTATTGTATTTTTCTATAATGGCAGTTATCCACGCCACGAATAATTAAAGTCTATAAAACCAGTCACCAATACTATGCAATCTCACAATACTGTTTAAGCAATAAACAAAAAGTTAATGTTATAAGAATGTCATTTGTTTTTTTGTTGTTGTGTCGCGGGTCTGAAGATTATGTTTTTTTTTCTTGATAATTTAAGTATCTTTGGCGTGATTGACAAACAAGTCAATTACAGTTCCATGAGACAAGTAAAGTCACAGTCGCGAACTTGTTTTTGCTCTGTCAACGTACACACGGCAGCACATCAGGCTATACATATTGACCTTGACGTCGCCAGTAATAGCGGTTTTCGTAGTGCAAATGGGTAATCTGAAGTGCTGCTGTCTGTACAGAATGGTTTTCGTAGCAAATCAGACAAACGTCAAACAAAACTGGCAACAAGGTAACTGCGTTTCTTTCTTCTGATGCAGTTTTGCTGCATTTTTTTCCCCGTTGTGAAAATTGTCGGAAAACTCTTAATTTTTTTGTCTCTTTTGTATTTTGTATGTAAATAGCATAACATATTTTTTTATATTCCGAGTTTTTCATTTCATAAAAAAGGCGGTGTCCTTCATCACTTTATTATTTTTAATTTAAACATTGCTCAGGGTAACATCGGTTTTATATCTTTTAAAAATATTAAGTAAGTAGCTGGTTGTTATTAAATATTTTGTTTATTTATAACAATTATTATGTTTATGATAATTGGGTGCCGTTATCTAAGGTTGCGTTAATTTAAAACAAATTGTGAAATTACATTAATTATAGATTACAAAAACATAAAAAGGTAATTTACCTACTCCTGACAAGAATCCTGATTTGAAACTAGTTTTCGGTACTTGAGGGTGGGTATTTCTTTTAGTTTTTTCTTTAGTCATTCACATGAAGTTATCGAAGAAATTTGCTTTGAAACGAACAAAAGTTTAAGCCTCTTAAAGAACAAACTTCATTAATCTTTGTATTCATATCTTAAGGATATTAAACAGCTGCATGTCAAGGTGACGAACTATACGAAAATGGAATAATTTATTGTGTCCACTTAAATATGTCCCCCTATAAAACTAAAGGATGTACCAATTCTGCCCTCAATAGTCTCTATTAATGACATGGATATATGCATTATAAAACGTACCATAGCTGTTAATAATCTGAACTAGGCGTCTATTCTATTCTGTATTATATATTTTTATAATTCGAAAACGGCACGGCAAAATTGTATTAACATTGCCTCCTACTAGAACATAGAAGGCAGTGGTAATTCAAATTTTGAAGTGTCGTGCCGTGCCGTTCGAACTATAAAAAGGCCCATTGGCGGTTGAATGACAATGGAAGCCATTTTATCTGTTCAGCAGCTCTAGCACGATAACGACCAACTCGCGCTCGGCTCACGCTGAAACTTCACTTTGATTGCGCGAGGGTCCCGCGCAAAGGCTTGCTCGGTTGTCAATGTTGACATTTTGATATAGGACCGCGGTGTTGTCGCGGTTCTGTCTCTATCGTACTCGGCCTGCAGGTGGCGAAATTGAGAACTATTTAATTTTCACATACTTGGTGACCGCCACCCCGACCAGCAGCGCCACCGCCAACCGAACGTAAAGTTGCAAACTACCTAGTAATAGAAAATTCAGTTGGCGGTGGCGCCACCAGTCAAAACTTTGGATAGCTCTCAATTTCGTCACCTGACGGATAAAATGACGACCATTGTCATTCAACCGCCATCGTGGAATAGCTATCCTGGAAGGTTGGAGTTCGAATCCCACTCGATCTTAGGCCCATTTAGAGGAAACTCAAGTCTTGATCTATACTTAAGTATTGATTGTCTCTTTATCTCACTAACAAAATGACAAAGACGACTGCTACTCAAGTAAATATCAGAGTCTGAGTCGCTTTCTGTAATACGGACCGTAAAGTTTCGTAAGCTAAGATATTTGAAATTGCGCTGATGCTCCTAAGCTGCGCTAATTTCTTTCTCTTGTAATTTTATCCCTTTGGTTGAATAATATTATAAATAAATAAACGCTACACATCTGCTTTTACACAAATGTTTGCCCTGAGAGGAAATCGAACCCAGGACCTGTCGATCAAGAGGCAGCGCCACTATACCACTTGACCAAACCGGCCGTCTAAAAGAAGAGTATAACTGTACATTCAATGTCCTCCAGTTGACTTTTTGATTAACAAAAATTACTCTTAAACCAAAATCTTTATATACCCCACGCAAACACGCGACAAAGTTTCAGCGTCGGTTTAAAATAACGTTTTCAGAGGTATGACTGAAAACATTTCATTACATATACATACGCCTGTAATACCATATGGGGTAGGTAGAACATAAGAAAGAAAGAAACGTTTGACATAAATTCTGAGGGTTTTTAGATGAAACACGATAAATATAATAGTGGTGAGAGGTTGTCAGCCTTTCGCCCTCAATACAGGAAAACCCTCGCGTTCCTATTAGGTACTGACTTTTACAGTAGGCCTGGGAAGAGTTGGAAGTTGGTACATCCTAAGTTTTTCTATCACTCCCAGTCCGGCAAAGAAGTATGACTGGAAAACTATGAAACAACGAATTTCAGGATAAGAATCTACTAAAAGAGGTAAAGGCATCAAACGAAACCTATTATAACCTCATTATTTAATAATTTCTAGTAATAGGTAAACAAAACGTGATCGTTAGCAATATGTTAGATCGGTATTGAACTTAGGACCGCTAGATAACCGCGCTCGACCGTATATTTGCCGGACCTTTATCAGAAACAAATACATATAAATGTTGTTGTGACCCACGCCACGGTGTGAAATACAAGATAACGATCACAAGGACGAATGTTATGCACTTACTAATTCATTATAGATTCATTCATTTCATATCATACCATGTTGACGACCTGCAGCTCTAGCACGATAACGACAAACTCGCGCTCGGCTCACGCTAAAATTTCACTTTGATTGTGCGAGGGTCCCGCGCAAAGGCTTGCTCGCCCTATGGCGTTGTCAATGTTGACATTTTGATAAAGGACCGCGGTGTTGTCGCGGCGCTGTCACTATCGTACTCGGCCTGCTGGTGGAGAAATTAAAAAAACTATTGAATTGAGAGCTGTGCTACTGCCAACTGAATATTAATTTGCAAACAAATATTTTATTACTCGAAAATTAATTACCCAAGACGTTTAAACCACAGATTTGAGACCTAGGCAATATTTGTTTTGTTGATCTGACAAAAAATATTTTACTTTGCAACTTGTAGAGGTCATTTTTTTTTAAACCGTCTAGCCTATAGTAAGACGCCGCCGCCGCCGTTAATAATATTGTTTTGTAGGTTTTGAAGTAAACTCAAGCGTTTATAAAGCTATACTTAGCTTACATTTAAATACGAGTACACGATTTTTATATTGGATATTTTTAGCGCAGAGAAAGAAAGGAGCGACGTACTTTACCCATAACAGGATACTGATGACTTATAAAATATATTATCAATGTCACAAATCTATTCGGCAGTGAGTATTTTTTGTGACCGTGACATAAAATCAAAAAGCCGTGTAATTCGCATTGTAGTTCTAATAATCGCATCTAGTACGCTCCTTTGTAAACATGTGCCTATACAAGTCGAGGTCAAGTATCGATTACTTTTAGGAATTTTGACCGCAACCTTAGTTATTAAGACAATTAGTAGTCACCTGCGTTTCCGAGGCATATTGTTAAAAAAAAGTTAGTAAAGAAACTGATGGATTCATAAAAATTGTGTATTAAATTTTACAGCCGCTGTAGGTACTCATATGTCACAGAATATATAATAGTACTAACGTACTCATGTTTCATCTAACGATGTTATGTGATGTTGTCATTTTGTGATCAGCTGGTAGGTAGAGGCTTACCCCGACAACCAGTTTATAACAAAATACATAAAAAAATACCGTCACATTTATCCTGTAAGCTACATCTAATTAGACTTTTAATAAAAATACTTTTTTTACGAGAGGTAATTACCCAAAGACAGAAATAAGTACATTTTTTCTCTTAACAAACAAAGGCACTGTATTAAATTCTTCCAACAAAGTTTATCACAATACTTACATCTCACCATCATCCCATTAATCACATGAATAAGTAGACATCTCATTCTAGAGACATGCCCAAAGATCTTCAAAGTCAAAGGCTATGTCAAAAACTCCTCCACGATTGACCGATCATATGTCTCCCACATCTATAGGGACTTTACGCGGCCTCTGCGGGGGCTTTCAACAACCTTGTGGGATGCCTAGCGCGTTTCGGTGCCCGAGATAGCCATTCGAAGATGCTCCCACCCCGATGGCCATCCTTCATACAATTGATAGAGTTCCGACTATGTACACACGGCAGCACATCAGGCTGATTGTTGACTTGACGTTGCCCTTATCTCGCCTGCAATAGCGGTGATCGGTGATTTTTTACCGTGTGGTGATCGGTTGAGAATAACACCACCCCATCTCTTTCTGTGGGTACCGTAAGAAGCGACTAAGGAAACACAAATGAGACCTGCCTCCTAGTAATCCATCCCAAGCAACGACACTTCATTTTTTTCTGGATCTGAGGTGTCGTCCTATGGTCTCATGCGGTGTGGTAGGCTCTGTAAAGGGCCGTCTGGTTCGCGACCACCCTCCTACCGAAGTCCGACGCCAAACAGCTTGCTGTGTTCCGTCGGTGCGTGGGAGTACCAGTGCCTTTATAGGCATTTTCTGGGTTAACTCGCTCCATCGTCGACCTCATCTTTGACCTTATGGTCAAGAATGAGGTCAAGAGTTAACCCATCTTATAATAAAAAAATAAAAAAAAAGCAGCGGCTTTCGTCGTAGTTCAAATGGATAACCGGACGCGCTGCTGTATGTACTTTAAACGAAGTAGTTACAGCTAAGTGATGCCTCACGTAAGACAAAATAATGTTTATGGTTTACCATAATAATATTTAGCGTAATAATACAAAACCGGTGCATAGTCCATAGTCCAAGAGTTTTAATGCTACATTGGACTTCGAACTTAAGTCACATCATATCAAAGGTTTTTTTATGATTATCACTCGGCATATCAATGTGTGAAACCAGATTTAGTGACGTAGGACCTCAAGGTTGGAAAATAATGTTGAGAACTTGCGGTTTTTTTAAGAATTTAATAATAGTTTATAAAATATTCCTACTCACGTGTCTCTTAATATAGCTTTAATATTTTGTTCAGAAACTATACCAAGCCTTGAGTAAAGAATCAACTAAGAAATAATATAGATAGATACCAATTTGTTAACTGTATTACAATGAGATCGTCAGTGGTTAAGACTGACAAGGGATCGGAGAAACTGTTGCAACATGGGAGAGGGCTGTGCCCAACAGTGGGCTGAAACAGGCTTGTTAGATAGATAGAACAGAAACCTAAAGAAAGTTAACACAATATTTGAGTCTTTGTGATTCAGTATCCTACATACCTCTATGTATAATTTTTGGTCACGTTATCCGTTATTATTTTTTTGTCACATCAGTATTTTTATTTTTAGATTTAGATTTTTTTAAATTTTTGTTTCTTGTGTTGAGTTGAAAACGACGTTCCTGCAAAACTAACCAACTTTCTAATGCTTTTCTTAAATATATAAAATCAATCTGTATTTAATTTAACTACTTTAATTTGTCTCAATAAACATTATGTGGTTAAAAAAAACTCGTGAGAATAGTTTAAAAATTCAGAACATTGTAGATCCCCTTACAATTACAACAATGTTCTGAATTTTCCAACTATTCTCACGAGTTTTTCTGATCACATAATGTGCATTAATTAGGCAGGAGGTCGAAATAAAAATCAAAAATAGCTTCATTTCATAGAACATTCAGAATGTTAATTAAAATAAGTCTAAGTAGTGAATTATATTAGCATTTTTTAACTTTGCGCCTACGCACATTCGCAAAGGTGCAGTAATCCTCAGAAAAGAATAGGCAAGAAACGCCGAGAGTTGCTTTTTTTATTATAAGATGGGTTAACTCTTGACCTCAATCTTGACCATAAAGGTCAAAGATGAGGTCGACGATGGAGCGAGTTAACCCAGAAAATGCCTATAAAGGCTCTTTTTATTTTAACTCAATCATACCAAATATCATGATTTTCTCATGTTATCTAACTTAGTTCCGTATTACAGAACGCGACTCAACTCTGATCTATAAGTACTTATTTACTTACTTATAGATCAAGACGTTAGACTTTTATAGATCACGATTTTAATTTTCTTCTGTAATATGGGCCTTAATATCTGAATAACTTTAAAGCTGAGCAATTAATTCCCATGGTTGCTTGTATAATAAATAAAATCAGAAACCCTGTAATAGCCTTTTTGTAAAAACCCTTTTTACAAAGTTTTTGTTTAATTGATGTCTTAAATTGAGGATTAAAAAAACAAAAGAAATTGGAATTTCGTATAACTGATAAACGGATTAAGTGGTTGTTCCTGTTAGGTATAGTTGCAAGGACATATCTTATCACTGACGGACACACGGCTACAAAGATAAACGAGCCAAACTAGTGCAATGATAACAACAAAAAGAAAAGGCTCTTTTGTTAAAAGAAGTTAATAATTCTACTGTTAGTCAGTTGTTATTTAAAACTCTTAAAACAAAACAAGAGTATTAAAGTGTTAAAAACTATTGATGAGTATAATAAATACTAAACAATGAAAGTTAAAATTAAATGTTGGAATTTCTTTTTTCTGGGTTTTTCTAAAACACCTTGTATACTAGATACTCGAGGCATACAGTTTGCTGTGTTTTCGAACTTTTTATGGGGATAGATCACAATGACATATAATACAAAACTGGATAGATTATGCAGAGTACATATTGTATATAAAGGAACTTTAAATAAATTTGAATATCGTAATATTTCTTATACTTCTTATTTGCATCCACAGGCATGATTTCCGTGCCTTTGTTTGCTAATTAACTTATCTCATTAATACTTTTTTATATGTTTTTTTATAAGTGATGTTATAAAAAAGTCTGTCAATGTGAAAAAAATGGGGCAATTCACAAAGTACCGAGAGTTTATAATCTAACTAAGTCAAATTACAATATTACGGGTTTGACAGTGTTACGGTAACATACCTATATATAAAACAATACTTTCCAAAGCATTGCTTACAGATTTTTAAAACATGATACACTAAATATGAACGATATTTAATTATTAATTTAAATATTAGCACTTAAGCCAGCAATGGTTCCTATACCATCAAGACCTAAAAGCATCCATTGACTATGATTTAATCAAATTTAAAAGTGAAATACTTATTCGCACTCTTTGCATGGTTTGATATCTTTCAAAATGAAAGTTTCATATACCTAATTAATAAGACATACTTGTCATATTTGTAATAGAGCTGCGCAATATTAAGCTAAATTTTAATTTATTTCGAATTACCTTTTATTTGGTTTTTTTGAAACACGTTGTATAGATTTATTACCTTCTACTATACAGAGTAGGCTCGCATCTGACAGTCGCAGACGCAAACTCATCTACTTACGTAGGCATTTAATTAATGAACAGTTATAACTAGAAAATTTCATATCATCATTTAATAAGCCATTGTCAATCATTTTCTTCACTACATAATCACCACATCAGGGCGTCTAATTCTACTAATCAATGGCGTCTGAATGTCGATGGAATGGCAATGGTGACCACGTTCAGATGGCGAAACTGAAAACTACCCAATTTTATAATTTTTATAAAAGTTACGCAAAATAGTTTTACCAAACTTTAGGGGTTGATTCTTCGCATGAAAATGAACAACTTTCCCCAAGAAACCCATATAGGATTCTCAAAAAACAAAAAAGTTATTCTCATACAATCAGCCGATCGATCGATCAAATTGTGTAGAGGCAAATTTTTCACATTTCGACCTGTTTTCCTTGGGGGAAAGTTGTTTAGTGTACTAGGTCCCGACTCTGTAACTTCAGTTGTGTGTCGATGGAATGGAGGCCATTTTATCTGTTCAGGTGGCGAAATTAGGAACTATTTAATTTTCATATTCTTGCTGACAACCACCCCGATCAGCAGCGCCACCGCCAACCGAACGTAAAGTTGCAAACTACTTAGCAACTGAAAATTCAGTTGGCAGTGGCGCCAACAGTGAAAGCAGCCGTCATTAGATGTATGAAGGATGGTTCTCAATTTCGCCACCTGATGAACGGATAAAATAGCGACCATTTCATTGAAACGCAACTGAAGTTACAGAATCGGGGCCCAGATTAAAGTCACCCAATACAACAAATAAGACCTATAAAATGTTTTGTATAACATTGTTTTTGAGCAATAAAGAATTTTCATTCATACATACATAAGAAATAAAAAATATTTAATTGACTCTACTCGTTGTTCCCGCATACCATCTTAAAGGGAACGGAAATGGCTGAAAATCAGCGCTGTGACTTGGTTTCTTAGCTGAGTCATCTTCCTTTTGTCACATTTTTTTTATTATTTTTTAAATTCGTTATTAAGTAAATTCATTATTTATAGTTTTCATTTGTAATTGTTCAGTGACAATAAATAACTTTTTACTTGTATTTACTTTACTTTTTACTTAATTCATTTAAGTTCTTGGAATGACTATAATCATTCCGAGTGCTTGCGTCATCGACGTCATCGTGCATCATTCGTCCGGTCTGGACTTTACACATCCGTGAAAAAAGATTCTCGATTACACTAACGACCATCTTATCTACGTTTTTTGAGCAAATATATTAGTGATATTGCAAAAATCTTTACTATAATACAGAAAGGTTTTTTTATCAGCATCCAAATTTTTTGTTCGTAAACTTTATGAAAATTTAACAGACCCTTATTTTTTACCCGACTGCGCGACGCAAAGGAGGGTAATGTGTTTATCAGCCTATGTATGTTTGTATGTATGTGGGTTTGTACCTTTGTGGCACTATTTAGACCAAAGGCGTGGACCGATTTTGATAAATGATACGTCGTTGGATTCGTCATAACGGCGCGCGTGTCATAGAAACTATAAACATTTGGAAAAATCAAAATGACCGATTTTGAACGCCATGAAAAAGAAAAAAATGAAAATCGAAAAACTATGTCAAGTGGGGTATCGTTGAATAGGTATTTAAATATCTTTTATAGGTTTCTCATATCGTTTTTTAATCAGAATTACCGTTTAGGATCTATAACGATTTCAAGTTGGTTAGTAACAATTTTCACTTAAATATAGGCTTTTAATAATGAAATTATTAAATTTTTATGCAAGTGAGATATATTATATACAACTAATGAGAAAATAAATCAACAAATATAAATATCTGACACTAACTAAAAAGTGTTAATTTCCTAATATTTATCAAGCACCCCTCCGCCGAACGGATTTTCGATCAGGTTTACCCTGACGCGAGTTTAACATTTTTTACCCATACTTCATAGTGCACAACGCCGCTAAAGAAGTTTTCACTTCAATAATAGTCTTCGTTTTCAGTATTAAAGACAGGTTATCTACTGACATAACCGTCTTACTAATAATAATACAAGACTTACATATTGCGTAGTGCAAGCTTATAACGACATAAACAGAATTTAAACATGTTATAAGCAGCGCATAATTTATTATTAGTAAGACCGTAGATTAATATCCATTAATTACTGATTAGTGGGACACTAGCGCTAAAACGCATAAAGTAGAAGTGTTCGAGATAATTATTGCATTTAGGTGTTAAAATTGGAAAAAGGATTTGCTTCGAGTTTACCAGTTAATTTCATTCATTCCTAGCGTTCAAAATATAACCGAAGCAAATCGATAATTTGTACGAACCTGTTGATGCGTTTAACAATAAAGCATTAATAATTATAAAATAGGCATTAATTGCTGTCGATTGTACTGTATTAAAAATTAAATACGATTCTGTCCTTTTCAATCGGACCTTTTGTATTTGAAACAGAAAGAGAGAGGGGAGTCTCTGCATCAGTGTCCATGGCAAAACCACTACCGGATTCGAGTGGCGAATGGAAAAATTCCGCGATATATAAAAATATAATTTTAAATGGTCACAAATGGTCACAATCACTTATGCTAACATGTATGGTATGGTAAGGTCAGGAAAACTCAGGTTTGTTCGAGAATTCGGAAAGTGGTGAGTCTACATTTATCTAAGGTGTGAAACTTTTTTGTTAAAATTTTTCCAGTGGTAAAGTATGTTTCGGCAGATGGGTTTTTATACAGGATGCATCAATTATACAGACTGCACCTTGGCGAATAGGCATAGAGTCAGTAGGGTCAATAGAACAAATGCGTATGTATGTATTTAAATCCTTTAATGTATGTTTGTATGTATTTTATGTAATCTTGACTTGTTTTAAGTGGCATCCTGAATGTCCTATAAAATAAATAAAAAATTCTATTCTATTCAATATGAAAAACTTTTACTATGGGACCAACACTGTAACCGTAAAAAGGCAACTGTTACATACAACATTTCAGACGGCCAGTTTGATCGAAGTGTCTCTGCCTCTTTATCGACGGTCCTGGGTTTGATACCCAGTCAGGGAAAATATTTATGTAAAAAGCAGGTGTTTGTTCTCGGGTCATGGGCATTTGTGTCTGTCTTTGTGTATATTCTAAGGGACCCACGATACAAAAGGAAAATCCTACAAAACAATATTGGTCCCTTATTAAACGTTGTAGGGTAAAATAGTGATTTTAAAGGATTACCTCCTTTTCTGTACAGCCTGTTTAAGAACATTTTTTAAATTAATATCCCTAAGTAGGTACTATATCATATCTTTTACATTAATTCTTTGCAATAATTTATTAACCAACTTAGATCAGTTATCATTAATTTACGAGCCGTTATCGATAAATAATAATTGTAGTTTCAAACTTATCGACTTTGAACGTCGATAAAAAACTAGACCATTGCGTTGTGCAATTACCCTTGGCCTTCATGACCTAGTAAGGCAAAAACTACTACACTAAGGCAAAAACTACTAGTAGACTATGTACCAGGCAATAATGAGATGAAATAGGAAAATTTATGTATAATGATTGATGAAACCGAATGTACAGACAGCAACACGTCAGGTTATCAACATAATGGCGACTTCAAGGTCACCGTGTTTACCTGACGTGCTGCCGTGTTTACTTTGTTTTGTGTAAAGAGCAATTAATTCTGCATTTAATTGTATTAAATTTGCATAGTATGAGTCTTCTCCGCGCTTACCGTTTCTCGTTCGAGGATACTGACTTGTAAAGAGGCTGTGTGTCTCGTTCTCCCTTCTTTATAATTCCCAGTTTTTTACCTTCGACAAAAAAGAGGGGTATTAGAAGTTTAACGTGAGTATCTGTGTGTCTGTGTATTTTTGTGTCTGTGTCTCTTATCTGGCATCGTAGTTCCTAAACGAATGGGCCTTTTTATAATTCGAAAACGGCACGGCAAAATTGTACTACCATTGCTTCCTCTTCATCAGCCCATATACGTCCCCACTGCTGGGGTACGGGCCTCCCTCAATAACACGAGGGGTAAATGCCATACTCACCACGCTTGGCAGACGGGTTGGCGAGGGTTTTGATATAATTGCAGAGTTTTCCTTCTCTGTGTGCAGATGAACTTGCTTGCATATTTACCTTAGTCGCCTTGTACGACACCTCGGTAAGAAAGAGGGTGGTCCTATTCTACTCTGCCGGGGACTCACATTGCTTCCTATGTAATAGTAATACTATAGAAGCTGAAAAAGTAGTGGGCAATGGTAATTCAAACTTTGATGTGGCGTGCCGTGCAGTTCGAATGGACCAATTTCGATGCAGTTTTTTTTAAATATAAGGAGGCGGACAGTCAGCCGCTCACTGTGAGCCTAACGGGGACATGGCCTAAACCAAAATTGATAAACATACTTAATCTTTCTTTTTATCGTGTTGGTGTGGCAAACTCGACTAACGCTGGTGTCAGAGTTTTCAATCCGCTAAATGGCCTCTGAATTTCAATCGACAACACCTCAGTCGACAATCGACAAACCTTTCGACGCAAAGGCTTGCTCGCCGTCTAGCGTTGTCAATGTTGACATTTTGACATAAGACCGCGGTGCATTGCTCGAGTTGCTGGTTCCCTGCTTACGTTGCTTACGTGCGCTAATTACTTAATGATTGACAGTAATAAAATGCCCTACGTTGAGCCAACATCAATGTTGTGTTTAATGAGGAAACAGATTATTTCAATAAACATTAAACACGTGACGACGATAACGTTACCACGGACACGTGTTATTAGAACTGTTGTTATTTGGATTCCAATTGTGTTTAAATTTAAATTAATTTTCTACAGCTTATGCACATATTTTATTTTTATTTGGGTATCAACAGCTGCTGTAACTTCAGTAGGATATTATATTACAATGGATATTTATGAATGTATCTATTCCGCTATTAAAAGTCTTTGTTAATATATGATTTCATATACATTTCAAGGGAAATTTTGGGAATTCACAGAAATATGGGACTTGAAATAAAGATTCAGGCATTATTTAAAAGAAACAACAACTTCCTTGTACTCACCATAAAGACTACCTTTCGCACAAATCTTTTTATGATTATGTGAAAGGCGAATCAGATGTTTTAAATTACTTTTTATTCAATCATATAGTAGTTTATTTTGGAATAGTTAAGTAAAGTTTAGGTTAGTTAAGTAAATAAACGCTAAACACTCAAAGGCTTAGAATATACATCTGCTTTTTACACAAATATTTTCCTCAACCGGGAACCGAACCGAGAAACCGTCGATCAGGAGGCAGCTGCACTACAACTCGACCAAACCGACCATCAAAAGGTTCAGTCACCTTGATACTGTTGGAGAGTAAAACGTATACTTTTCTCACTTTAGAAGCAAAGTACGAAAACCAGAACCAGCAGGCCGAGTACTATAGTGACAGCGCTGCGATAACACCGCAGTCCTATGTCAAAATGTCAACATTGACAACGCCATAGGGCGAGCAAGCCTTGGCGCGGGACCCTCGCGCAATCAAAGTGAAGTTTCAGAGTGAGCCGAGCGCGAGTTTGTCGTTATCGTGCTAGAGCTACTGATCAATAAAGAAGTAATTAAGTACATAATGGTTAATGTAAAATGTTTGCGGTTAAAAGCGGCCCTTCGCCACCTATACATGATAACCCCTGACCTGCTCCCGCACAACGTTATCTCCTGGAACTTTATGTATGTGCGTCATTCAGTTATTATCCCGCAATTATTGTTATTGCCGTTTTACATCTGTCCAATAATTTTATGATAATTTAAGATTTGAGGTGTTTGTGTCTTTAGTAGGAACAGCTGCACGAGTAGCGCTACTATAGGATATTATTATAATTCACTCTTATACTTTACCTTACTATATTAATATTTTATAGTCATATTCAGACTGAGACGTATATCACCGCAACATTATATCAAACCTTTTTTTTATTATTATAAGATCGGTTAACTCTTGACCTCGATCTTGACCATAAGGTCATCATATATCACCGTAACGTTCTCTCGGTACAATGTAAATTGCCTGAATTTTTTCATATTCATACATTGATATACAATAAAACAATTTGTTTGTTGTTATTGTAGGTCAATGTATTTATATTATATACTTTTTTTATAATTTTAATGCTACCTAAACTAATTTATCCTAATTTAATGCAGCTTTGTGGAATTGTAAATCTGGCAAAATTATAATGTCGCGGGAGATTATAATTTTACTAGTGAAATTGTAATAGGTGGTATGGTTTTTGCAATTTTGCGGTGATATAAATACATACATACACTCCTTGTCATCGGCTTTTGACACCTTCACTAACACGTTCGCTGCCATCCGAGTGTATGTCCAAGACGCCTTGATGTAGATCACTGCTAGAAGCATAACTATCCTTACTTATAATATTATAAATGCGAAAGTAACTCTGTCTGTCTGTCTGCCCATCTTTCACGCCTAAACTACGAAACTGATTTTTATGAAATTTGGTACAAAGATAGACTAGAGCCTGGGAAAGGACATAGGCTACATTTTATTCCACAGTTGGGCACGATATATCCTCTAGTCTACGCGGGCGGAGCCGCGGGCGGAAAGCTAGTACAATATAATTACAAGAAGTCGTGCCCTTGGTAGCTCTTAATAACTCAAGTGCTACCAGTTTATATCTGGACGTATGGAGACTGAAAAACTCTTTTCAAATAAACAAAATAAATTAAATAGTTTCAAAACACATATTTACATCAAAACATTTTACAATTCTACTAATTCAAACTTTTATATAAAACAAAATAAAGTTTTTTTATTCTTAAATAAAAAAAGGCTTTACCTACATGTTGCCAGCCAGCAATATACTTGTAATGAATATTTCATAAGGTGATTGCCACCATGCAAAATACATTAAGAAACTCATACCTACGTAGGCAAATAAATACATGACTTTTTTTTCTGAAAAAAATGTGTTTACTTTTAATGCCAAATAATACATCATCCTTCGATTGCCGTTCTGCAGAGTTAGGAACCGCATGGGAACCACACACAAACATCTACGAGAATATTACCTGGTAGGTGGACACTGGGTACCAAATACAAACGAATATATTCGTATCGGGCGGGGAACGGGCTAAAATTGGATTTAGCGCCTTCCCATTGGTTTAACCACCAATGGGAAGGCCATTTGACCATTTGACCACCTGTGCACGTGAATGGATATCCTTTACTGCTCTTCAGTATCTGGGGCCTTCATTCGAACATGTGACACAATGGTCGACATTGTCAGAACATTTTTCGTCATCTGATCTCCTCATTCTTGATTCACCGAAACATCGAGCAAAGACCCCTTCCAATGAGATGCGGTTTTTTTTAGTTTTTTTATTAGAAAGATCACAAAAAATTTAACACAAAGGAACTAATAACTGTTGCTAGTTATGCTATTTATCATTATCAAATACTAATTTTGACAAGAGATGTAGTGTCTCACTGAATAACTGCTAAGATCATATTTACTGTTTTAAAACTATTATTGTGTACTAGCTTTCTGCCCGCGACTTCGGAAGTTTCTTACTCATATTTAAAAATGCGAAAGTGTATGTTTGCTATGAAAAAGGTGAGTCGGTATTGCGATTAAACATACAGGGTAATTTTTAATCATTGGTAATTTTTTTCTTATTTAATCAGTATCAGTGATAGAACATCCAAGATTTTTTTTTCTATATTTTGTTAGCCCTTTTAACGTAGTATAACGAGTCTCAGAATTGTGGTGAAGAGTACCATATTTTATTCCCATAACCTAAAAAATTTGGAACATATTCTTCAGAGTCTGTAAAATTTGTATGAACATGAATTTTTATCAGTGATTAAAAAGTCACTTTGTATGGGGTACGCGAACGAAGTTGCAGGTGAAAAGCTAGTAAAAAATATTATACTAAACACTAACAAAAGGTGGTAAAGTACAATACATATAGAAATTAATTAGTAATGAGTAAGTCGATGGGAGCACGTGGCAAACACATGCGGAATTATATTGTAGTAGTTATAGGTAGGTACGTATAGCATAAATATACATGCCCTTTGGATTCCAGCCTTTACACCAATGATTCACCAGTATAAACAAAGTTCATTCATAACTTTTAGGTTGTTTTCATAAATAGAAAAGAGATTTTATTTTATGACACTAAGATTTTTTAAACTGTGGTTGCAGATGTTATGTATTTTGACTTTAGGGTCAACTGTGGGGTATACATATACAGGTATACAGTATACATCTAAATGATTACTTTAATAAAATAAAATCAGCTGATCTCACAAGACGTAGAGAGGTAATTTTTTTTTCACATTTCGACATACACACATCAACACGGTCTAGGGATATTGCACGATTTTTCATACAAAAGACTCTGAGAAGCTATAATAGCATACTCGTCACGTTTTCACAAATTTCAAGTAAAACAAAATTTATTGACTAGAATTAAAAATTCTTTAATTTTTAAGTAATTTTAGTAAAGTAATCAATATTAAAGTATAAAGCAATTTTTAAAGATAAACTTTTTTAGCACTTGTTCGCCTGAAAATTATAGCCCTCTGAAAATATTTACTAGTATGCTTTTATAGCTTCTCAAACAGGCCTCTTTTGTATGAAAAATCGTGCAATATCCCTAGACTGCGTTGATGTGTTATGTTCGTAGAAGAAAATTGTCCAGTTTCTCCTACGAACCAGTTGTCCAGTTGTCCAGTGCTCATTTACAATTCTTAATTTTCGCTAACTAATTAAAAGTCGCCCAATATAGCATTTACAAGAGTTATTTTTAGAATATCTCAAACAAAACAAAAATTCACAGTCTTTGTAAAAGCGTTACAGAGCGCATTTCAAAGACAATAAGCTGAAAAGACAAAGATTTGCGGGTACGCACGTGCGAGTTTCGGTCGTGCAGTGTTATCAGGGGTCAATGACTTGTGACGTCACGCCAGCTGATACACAACTGGGTCATTCGGTAGTTCGCCATCCGGACTGAGGTCCTTGCCTGCTCTTCGAGCCTACGAGTTTATTTTTTAGGTGAATAAAACGCTACACACTCAAAGGCCCACACCAAGGTTTTCCCTTGTGTCGTGAGTTCTTTGGTAAAAATACACGAAGATAGACACAAACAACCACGAGCCATGAACAAAAATCTGCTTTTTACAGAAATATATGGCCCCGACCGGGAATCGAACCCATCAAGCTCCATCGATCAAGAGGCAGCGTCACTACCACTCGACCAAACTGGTCGTCAAAAAAATGTTTTTTTTTCATCCTATATGTGGTCCTAGAACCATTTGACGCCAGATTTGACAGTGCGCGACAGGAATAGCCTTCACCATTAGAATGCATCATTCCTGAGTAACATAGGCTACATAATTTACCAAAATTCTCACGAGAACGAAATCCCAGGCGGAATGCTAGTTTCAGAATAATGTACAAAATGGCCGCTACCAGACAAATCTTCTCAATGGCTGCCGGTGTCCATGGGTGACCATGACCTTTTATAATCAGTAGGCTCTCAAACAACAGCTATTGTTTATTTATTTATGCATGTACTCTGAGAGTCACAAGATGAAATATGAGTATAGAAGTGATAGGTTGTCAGCCTGTCGCCCACGGTACAGCAAAGCCCTAAATGGGTTTTTCATACCAAATAAATAAATAAACAATAGCTGTTGTTTGAGAGCCTACTGATTATAAAAGGTCGTGGTCACCCATGGACACCGGCAGCCATTGAGAAGATTTGTCTGGTAGCGGCCATTTTGTACATTATTCTGAAACATCATTCCGTCTTTGATTTCGTTCCTGTGAGAGTTTTGGAAAATTGTGTAGCCTATGTTACTCAGGAATAATGCATTCTAATGGTGAAGGCTATTACTTAATATTCTGTGGTGAATAAATTTTTCAGATGAGTCCAGTAGTTTCAGAGCCTATTTCATGCAAAAAATATTCATTGTCTTTCCTCTTTATAATATAATATAATAAATAGAATAGCGGTGATAGCCCAGTTGGTAATGAGCCAGACTTGTAATTGGAAGGTTGCGGGTTCAAATCCTGGTGCATGCCTGTACCACAAAATTTGTCTTTTCGGATTTATGTATGGGATTCTCATTATCACTTGTTCAACGGTGAAGGAAAACATCGTAATGAAACCCGCCAGTCCAAGAAAATTCATTTTCAAAAAGACGAGCGGTTCTCCAAGCCGCATTGGGCCAGCGTGGTGGACTATGGCCTTGAAATCCCCTTCGTGTTTCGAAGGGAGGCCCGTTCCCCTTGGTGAGAACGTATTTGGGCTGATTAAAGAAGAAGAAGAAATAAAAGTTAGAAGCATGAAGTGTCTTTATTTGGTAAAGAATATGAAATAGGTTCTAAGACAAAAAATGTAACCTAAAATTTTGTCGTTTATTTTTGTTTGTCCTTGACTTTATGCCACTGTTTGTCTGTAGTAAGAATTAAGACAATAACTTGAAGGTAATCTTCTAAATAACCTTCAGTGTCATGAGTTTATTGACAAAAGTTAGAGCTATGACGTGCCTATAGTCAATATCAACAAAATTAAAACATGATTCATAAAGCCTCTCAAAATATATAAATTGAAACGGTTGACCAGAAGAAATCTCATCGTAGGATAAAACCGCCTTTGTATCACATAATTTAGAACATTTTTTTTTAATGTAACTTTGTAAGATAAAGCATAAATACATACAATAAATAAGTACCTACAAATCATGCCATTGGGTTCCCTATTGTTAGAATTAACTTTATTTTCAACTAGCTTTCCACCCGGGACTTCATTCCTGTGGCAATTTGGGAAAATTATATAACCTGTATGTTAGTCTAGGGCAGTGGTTCCTAACCTTTTTAATATGGTTACCCCTGTAACCTATCAGGAAAACTGATTTTACCCCCCTTTAAAATGTAGAATACAAACAATGTTTTATCTTTTATTTTAGAGAAAAACTTTTTATTTTTGTGTTCTCTGTTTGTTACCTCTGTTTGGTAAAAGAGAATTAAATTTTGCAACAATTTCATCGCATAGAACTTTGCAGATTCTCGAGTTTGTAGCACTGCCACGAATATGGTTCACAATCATTATTTTTTTACGATTCTAATAATTAGGTTCTTTACCCCCGTAAAATAGCTGATTTACCCCCGCAGGGGTAAATACCCCCAGTTTAGGAACCCAGGATCTAAGGTGTCAGCTATCTCCAAATCAAGAGTAATTTGAGAGTGAAAGAGTTACAAACATCAATACATACATCCATACAAACTTTCGCGTTTATATTATTAGTAAGGATTTATTACATTAATTTGCTCTTTTAGAAAAATACGTAAATAGTAAAGCATGTTCTGTATTCAAACAGCAACACAACCAGCTGTGATGCGTGCGCGCCGCTTTTGATAACAAAGCGTCTTCCGTAAGAAATAAACTCCTTTGTTGGAAGAGTTATTGTCCCTCGGCCAAACAACGTGATTCATACGTGTCACACAAGAATATGTGAAACTTTAAATATTGTGAAAATATATTTATAATAACTACAAATGCTTCGTCATACTCAGCTGGTGGTTAGTTCTCTATATCTTCAAACAAATACTTCAAATAAAAATAAACACCACGCGCTCAGCACCCTTCATCAGCCCATATACGTGCCCACTGCTGGGGCACGAGCCTCCCTCAATAACATGAGGTAAATGCCATACTCGCCACGCTTGGCAGACGGGTTGGCGAGGGTTTGATATAATTGCAAAGTTTTCCTTCTCTATGTGCAGATGAAATTGCTTGCATGTCTACCTTAGTCGCCTTGTACGACACCTCGGTAAGAAAGAGGGTGGTCCTATTCTACTCTATCGGGGACACACACGCTCAGCACCCATTCATCACAAATTATACAGTGTACGTGAAAAACAATGAAAATGCCAATTAAATTCGAGGGTTTTCCTCTATTTCCCTGGGATACTATCATCAGATTATAACTTGGTGACAATGGGGCCATCTGCGGGATATACTCTTTGGAACAAAAACATCCATAAATGGCGGAGAAATCGGTGAACATATCAAACATACATTAAGAAAAAGATGCTCACAGTCGAACATAGAACATCCTTCTTTTTTGAAGTTGGCTAAAAAAACTGCACCACTGCTTATCAGGTGTTCATTAATAAACGCTCATAATTCCTAACGAGGTAAGAGAACAAACTTGTGGTTTGTGGTTTATTATAAGAACAAGTTGACGCTACAGTTAATAAATGTGTAATTATTTACGAACCGCTTCCCGCCTGGAACTTAATTGCAGTGGGAAATTGAGAAAGTTATGTAACTTATGTGTTATGCAGACTTCTAAGGATGAAACTTTGCTATAAATACATATTACTGCAAGGAAAACTTGTGTAGGTGGGGATATAGCGAGCGTGGATGACGCCTGCGAATGTGGCACTTACCCGCAGTCTGTTGACATGCCCCGCGAGTCCTGACTCCTGTACTTGCCAACGCAATCAGATAACGCAATCCGCACTGGTCCACAAAAATTTAGCCTAGGTCGACACAATAAGAAGAAGAAGACTGCAAAGTTTTATCAAAATTCGTCCGCATGAAAGAGTGACAAAACATCCATCCATTCATCCACAAACTTTTGAATTTATAGTATTTCTTATTCTTTACCTTTTTGTATGTACTAGAAACCTTCACAGGCAAAACAGCTCACCAAAGTTTCCAATAATCAAATGAATGAATAACCTAAGGAGTGATTTTATTTATATGGAAGATAGAGAGGATAGATGGGATAGGATATTGTAGGTGCAGAAGTAACATTCATTAATATTATAACTTAATATGAGCATCTTATAACCAAGTTGTCAAGTGTTCTAAATAAATTACCCTTAAACCCTAAAGTAACCTGAAATTCCATTTAACCAATACAGCCAAAGTCATCGTCAAAATTAGCTTTATTTCATAGAACATTTGATGTTACCTATAATAAGTCTAAGTAAAGAATTACTTTGCGCCTATATATTCGCAAAGGTGCAGTCTTCCCCAGAGAAGATAGGCAAGAAACTCCGAGGGTTGCTCTTTTAACTCAATATACAAATTTTCTTACTTTCTAATTTTATAGAGCTGAGCAATTTATTACCAGCTGTTGGTTCGTTATGTTTTCTGTAAAATATCCTAGTCTAGTTTTTTTGTGCCCTAGTTTGTGTTTGATAATCAAGATTTATAGGACAAAAATATCTAATCTAAATTTCCAAATGGTATTAGTTTCAAATAGGTATATCTATTGTATTTTGTACATGACACAACTACTGTTTCGCAATATGTTATCGACACACAAAGTAAGTAGGTCGTTTTAATTGATTAAATTACATTTTGTAGCTAATGGAATAATGGTTTACTTAGATAAGTTAGTTTTACTTACAAAAACAAGTTTTATTTTTAGTAATTTCTTCAAAAGTTTTTATAGGTAGTATTTTAAATATGTGGGAAACTTAGCTTGACTGAGGCTTCATCAAAGAGTTTAATGCCAAATCGTTTCGAAATCGGTCCATTCCTTTAGGAGCTACGATGCCACAGACAAACACACAAATACACAGATACACGCGTCAAACTTATAACATCCCTTTTTTGTCGAGGGTTAAAAAGAAACACGAACTTTGTATATTTCTGCAGCTATGCTCAGATTTCTTTCTGACCTAACATGCGTATGAGATAATTAAATCTAAATTAATTTAAACCAATCAGCAAATTACCGGCGTTTTAGAGAACAAAATTCTACTATCATCACTCATTAGTGTTTAGCAACTTAAAATTTGGCTATGCAGTCAGAAATGTAACATTTTTTTACAAAAATAAATCTTAATTTTTTATTTAATTTTCTCCGGTGTTATGTAATGTAGATGAATGGATGAATGAATAAATTATTTACTGTACACGCAAACAAAACTTAAACAGCAGGAAATAATAACAGAAGTGCAAAATCTTATTACTAAAAGTGATCTCTTCCAGAAAACCCTTAAGCTGAAAGAAACAATATTAAAAGACCGAAGCGTAGTGCGGTGATTACGAAATGGGTAATGTAGATATACCCTTTAGTCCCGTTACATATTACACTAGCTTTCCGTCCGGGACTTCGTTCCCGTGGGAATCCGGGAAAATTATGTATCCTATGTTACTCAGGAATAATGAAGCATTCTAATGGTGAAAGAATTGTTGAAATCGGTCCAGTAGTTTTTGAGTTTATTTGTTACATACAAAAAAACAAATCTTTCCTCTTTATAATATTAGTGTAGATAACACACTTGAAATAACTAAACAAAAAATGTATCTACTGGTTCTATCGTTATCATATTTTAAGGTTATCATCTAAAGTCTTTTATTAATAATTTATAATGTCATGCAAAAATAGCAAAATTAATGACCCAAATACAAAAAAACAAGATTTAAAATGTAACCTAACTAGTTCTTTTCTTGCAACCATTACTTTTGAATGGGTCCTTGTGGATAATTACTTTTTTGCCGACTCTACAAGTCTGGATTTTTTACTTACTATTGGAATATGACGGCGTTTTTGAATTATTTTAGGGTTTTTTGTAAGATTTATTCAGTTTAGAGTTATTACAAAGACCAAATTTTTTTAAGCACCTATACAAAAAAACAAAAAAAAACTATTTTTTCAAAAGTTCACACCGGAGTTCAAAATTCACTTCCTTATATCGGAAAAAAATATTAAATTATCTCTTTATTATAAACGTAATCTAAAGTTAAGTGACAGATAAGAGCACTGTGTGGGAGCGTGTAAAAACATGTGTATATTTCTTATTTTTATTATTATTATAAGATGGGTTAGCTCTTGACCTCAATCTTGACCATAAAGGTCAAAGATGAGGTTGACGGCGGAGCGAGTTAACCCAGAAAATGCCTATAAAGGCACTGGTACTCCCACGCACCGACGGAACACAGCAGGCTGTTTGGCGTCAGACTTCGGTATTGCTACCTAGCAATAAGGCCGCCTTGTTGTACACTATGTTTTATGTCTTTGTGTGCAAATAATGTATATTGTATTGTATTGTATTGTGTGTGGCGAACTTGACTAACCCTGGTGTCAGAGTTTTCAAATCGCACAATGGCCTCTGACTTGGTTTTAACGACTGTAGTCAATCGACAACAGCCGGGACCGACAGCTAAACGTGCACGGAAACGCTCGTGATAAATTGCCACTTTGGTCACCCATCAGGTTCCCTGCCTCTGTGTACGTTGCTTAACCTCACTGATCGGTTGAGATCAGCGAGAACCACTGGGCTACGAGCGCTTCTTAAGAAATAAAACAATGTCGGGTTTGTTCGAACACTTACGAGTATAACTCGAAAGCGGCTGGACCGATTTTCATGGGGTTTGATTTGTTGTATTTGTCTCCGCCCCGAATAGCAGAATAACTATTAAAAAAAATGGAAAATTGACGGAAAAATTCCAACGGGAACGAAGTCCCAGGCGAAAAGCTAGTAATATACAGGGCTTAGTCCATTAAACTCAACAACTTTCCCAAGGAACAGAGGTCAAAATACGAAAAAAAAAATTGAGTTCCCATACAAACTTCATCAGCATATATAGCGCATTTTGTATGGGAGATCTAAGTTTTTTTTTCGTATTTTGACCTATGTTTCTTGGGAAAGTTGTTCAGTTTCAGGGACTGATTTAGCACCCGAGAGGTTGAAAGAGAGATACCTAAAGCCCTGTATAAAACAAAGTTGTGTTTGTTCGAACACTTATTTCGATAAAATTTGGTGTGGAGGTACGTTATACCCTGAATTATCACATAGGCTATACATAATTTTCCCAATTCCCACGGGAGCGAAGTCTCGGGTGGAAAGTTAGTTACTTTTAAAGATATAGGAAAAAAATGTTAACGCTCCCGTGAGACTCTCAATTAAATTACTGTCATTTTAATTAGATTACTTATACAAATAAGGCGGTTAGCGTTACCTATTTAGAAAATAATTAAAATAAAATTGATATGATTGGCCACACTGCTATGCGGTGACTAAATGCGCAAAAGTAACAAATACTTATATGATACAATAACACCAATCGATAAATAAACAATGTTATCGGTTGGTTATGTTTTGTTATGTATGAGAAAAATAACATACTGTACCTACTACTTAATAATTACTCAAAGATAATTGTATGTTTAATATATATTATTGCGTTGGCGCCACTAATACTAAAAAAGTGCTTATTTTCAAAATGTTTTGGACTTAATTTTACTTTCGTCGTCAGTGCTTTTTAATCACTGACAAAAAAGAGGGATGTAAGTAATAAGTTTGAGGAGTGTATCTGAGTGTCAGTCTGTTGCATCATAGCTCCTAAAAACGGATAAACCGATTTTGATGCGGTTTTGGCTTGAAAACTGACGTAATCGAGATGTTTGTTTGCAAAATTTGTTCAAAATTGGTTCAGCCGTTTAACAGTCTTAAAGCGATGAGTGCCGGGGGTTTTAGCTTTTCAGCATATCTAACATAGACGCGTGATATCATTTTGTAATATGTATCTCGTTTCGCCCTCTCGGTCTAATGCATATACATACCTATACGGTAAAGAAAGACTGGCAAAAAAAAAGATTTCTAGATCTGCAAACGTTGCCTTTTACAAGAGAGGGATGAGAATGCAATGTGCAATATTTACATGTATACACCGCGCCTTGCAATATATCTTCGTCACCTCTTCACAACAAACAATACGCTAGAAATAACTAGATAATAAAATCTAAAACCAAAGTTAATATTTGAACAGTAACAACTGTGAGTGGATTGGCCATTTGGCTGATAGAAAGGGGTCAAACATGTATATATCATCGTATTGTATGAATAGAATAACTCAATGACTTTAAATAATTTACTTTTGCAAAACTTACTGAAACAGCATTGCCTAAAATTCTCAAAAAAAAAAACAACTTTCCTTACTACAGCTATCATATCGGACAAGTTGTATAGTTGAATATGTATGTGTCAAATATATTTTTATATTTGGTTTTTGTTTTTGTAGAACAATTTTCAGTTTACTATGTTACATTTTAGAAATGAAAACTTCTTTAGCAGCGTTGTGCACTTTGAAGTATTAGTCGGGCAGAATCACAGTCATCACAGTGCTAAAATCTGGGAAATTGTAACCAGAAATTAAAAATGTTTTTTTCTATAGATCTTTGCGTTAATATAAACATATTCATTTTGTACAAATTTAGAGTTGCAGCGCGGCTGTCAAAAAATGTCCAAAACTGTCAAAACAGGTTTTTTTGCGATTTACCGGTAAACTACACGTCAGGCGGTAAAAAGTGTTGTGTAACAAAAAACCGCAATAAAAAGACGAATAAAATGAGGTTAGTCCCTGTCGGTTCGGTAGTTTTTGCGCAATCAATAACTCTCGTTGTATTCAAAAACTCTTGTTGTATGTTATATAAAGAGCTGAAATTTGTACTGAAGGTAGATATTACATCTTCTAACATCTGTACCATTTTAACTCGATCGCATTTAAACTTTTTGCAAACCGCAGCAAAAACTGAAAAAAGTGTCGCTAATTAATTTTGGATGCAGGCTATTTACCAGTTGTTTCAACTGCCTGCCTGTCTAAACTGTTTCATCTAAACTAATAATAATAAATTTTATATTTTTATTAACAAACTCTTACAGTTTTTTAACAGCAGATTGTTAAACAGATTTCCTCTATCCTACCCTTCAGAACTAGAAGTCGAAAAAGTTGCCATGTCCGAAATAGATAGGACACATGACCCTTTTAAAATGAAGAATAAGAATTTTAAGACCATGATTTGTAAGTAACACTATCAATTTATGTTTGGAAAGTTCGACTTAAAAGTTTGAGTAAACATTGCTAGTTTATGTACAAAAGTACGAAACTATTACAAAATTAACTTTCCTCCTGGGACTTCGTTCCCGTGGGAATTTGGGAAAATTATGTAACCTATGTGTTAATCCAGGATGTCAGCTACCTCCATACCAAATTTTATAAACATTGGTCAAGCCGTTTGAGCGTGAAAGAGTAACAAACATCCAAACATACATCTATACCAACTTTCGCGTTTATAATATTACTAGCTTTCCGAACGCAGCTCCGCCCGCCCGGTCGGTCGGTGCTACAGGTTATATCGTGCCCATCTGTGGTATAAAATGTTGCCTGTGTCATCTCTCAAGGTTTAATCTATCTCTATACCAAATTTCATCAAAATCGGTTCAGTAGTTTAGGCGTGAAATCGTAACAAACAAACAAACTTTCATTCATATTTATAATATTAGTAAGGATTATAATATTATTAATATTCGAGTTTATAAATAAGACAGTGGAAACGTGGCGCCAAAATAGCACAGCGTGTGTCTGCTAATCTGTGACGTGCGAGAGGTTATCGGGGTCTGGGGGACCATGGATCACGGAAACAACGGACCGCGGATATTGTCGCACTAACGCGGGATGATAAACCACACATTTATAAACAAATACAAGCTGAAACTAAACATAGCCATACTCACCTATAAATTAATGTGATCGTAAAGCATAATTCTAAAATTAAAAATGTTTTATCACCCCCGACGCGACGTTTTTAGCTTATAACATATAAAATCATTTTTGAAACAATTTTGATAAAATATAGTAAAGAACGCAGTGATAGCCCAGTTAGTAATGAGCCAGACTTGTAATCTGAAGGTCGTGGGTTTAAATCCTGGTGCGGGTCTGTACCACTAAATTCGTCTTTTCGGATTTATGTACGGATTTCTTATTATCACTTGCTCAACGGTGAAGGAAAACATCGTGATGAAACCCGCCCGTCTAAGAAAATTCATTTTCGAAAGATGAGCGGTCCACCAACCCGCATTGGGCCAGCGTATGGCCTAAATCCCCTTCGTGTTTCGAAGGGAGGCCTCGGTGGGGACGTATATGGGCTGATAAGAATAAGAAGAAATAGTAAAAAAACATCGCAATCACGTCAGCTTTCAAGCATTCAAATCGGCCCATTTGTTTAGCAGCTACGATGGCACAGAGCCCACAGATACATATGCACCCGTCAAACTAACAACACCCCTCTTTTTTGTCAGAGGTTATAAACAAATTCCAGCAAAAAAAAAAACGCTCCATATTTTGATGACTTTACAGCCAATGGCAATGGTTTCAAGTACAGCTTGTGCCTCGGTGACAGAGCCTGCGATAAAATACAGTGAAAATTGTAACAATCACATAAATTTTGTATATGATTACCTTTCAATCTTATTAACGAGTAAAACGCTCTGGGCTCTAATAATATGGAAAATATACATTTTCTTTGCTTCTGTATATATTGTTATGCATAACGCCGGCCGTGTAATTTTTTATAAAAACGCGAATAGTTCCGTGACGAAATGCCCATTTTACGTTACATCTAATAAATTCAAATATTTATTACTTTACAAAAATCGTCACACACCACACCCAAGGACCTGTAATTCTCCTGAAACAGACATATCATGTATACATAATAAAATGCAAGAAAATAATATAACTGGATAACTTTTCTGTGAAGGGCTTTTCAATATTTTTTTAACCTAATTTCTTTCGTTTCAGGATACAAACAGATCCTACACGGTGTGTATGGCAGACTCCTGCCGAGACAGCTCATCGCCATCATGGGACCCTCGGGCGCTGGGAAGTCTACACTTCTGGACGTGCTCTCAGGGTACCGCATCACTGGAGTTGGTGGCGCTGTCTTCATCAACGGACGAGGGCGGAATATGAGTGAGTAAAATTCTGAATCAAACAAGTTAGGTCCATCATCGCCATTATGGGACCCCGGGGCCCTGGAAAGTCCACTCTACTGGATGTGTTCATTCCGCCTGCCTCTTTCTTCTCCGGACGTCCAGACGCACCGCGGGGTATCACCTTTACCATGTCGAGATTCTTCGGATCCGTACTGAGCGCTTCTCTTTAACTTTTATATGGCGCACCGCTTAGGAATGGAGTTCTCTGCCTGCATCTTTATTACCACAGGCATTAGTGATGCTGTAATAAATAGTAAACAGAGCAGGATATGAGTAAGAATCACTTTCTGAACAAGAAAAAAGTCCATCAACGCCATTATGTGACCCTCGGGCAATGGCAAGTCCATTCTATTGGAAGTTATATCAGGGTACCGCATCACTGGAATTGGTGATGCTGTATTCATCAAGAAACGCGGGCGGAGTGAGTACTCTCCTTCTCAATTGGCGACCGCACTCCGAAAGGCGCAGTGTAGGATAGGAAGGCCTCTCACAAGGTGAACCGATGGTCAGACAAAAATTGGGCGAAGCTGGCGCAGGAGGACCGATTCATGTGAAGAACTTCGGCTGAGGATTTTATTTGCCGCTGATATGATGAATCACTTTCTGAACCAGATGAAGTTGAATCCAATGACACTTTGGAACTCTTCGCGCAAATTTCCTTCGCGTAAATCTTCTCGCGGAAAAGTCTATCTATCGTGTAAATATTCGTTTCTTCCCTTTGGCACAACTACTTGGCACAACCAGTAGTGTCATGATTCCTTCGCAGATTTTTTTATCTTTATGTCTGAAAATTCTACTACCTACTAAATACTGCCCATAAGGAAGTTGCCATGTATTGCTTAGCAAACAATTAATATGGGCTCCGATTCTGTAACTTCAGTTTTGTGTCGATGGAATGGAGGCCATATTATCTTTTCAGGTGGCGAAATTGAGAACTATCTATTAAAAGAGCAACCTCAGTGTTTCTTGCCTGTTCTTCTCTGAGGAAGACTGCACCTTTGCGAATAGGCGTAGAGTCAGTAGGATCAGAGGTACGAATGCGTATGTATGTATTTAAATCGTTTAATGTTGTTGAAAGAGGATTTAATCGGGATTCGTAACTATGGCTGGTTGTATGGAAGTTGACGTGTGTTTAAAGTGTAACAGACAGAATAAGAGAAGATCATGTTTGTGTGTCACTCGGTGAAAATGAAATAAAAATGTAACATGATTTTGTAACAATCAATACAAAATAAATACTCAAGTTTCACAACAAATATCTGCTTATATTTAATTTTAACAAGTGTTCATCACAATCACAGGTTATGAGCGTTTAGTGCATTGTTCCGCTGTAGCCAAGTGAAACGAGAGGAGTAGGAAATGTCAAACGAAAGTCCAAGTGGAAGTGGATCAGGACTGGCTTCTGTAGAAAAATTAGAAGGGTCCAGTAACTACCAAGGTTGGAAGTTTGATATAAAATGCGCGTTGATGCACGACGATTTGTGGAAATACGTCGAAGAAACGCCGGTCGATTCTGACAAAACAGGACTTAGAGGAGACCAAAAGGCATTCAGCAGGATTTGCCTGTCGGTGAAAAAGGACTGTAAGGTACATGTCAGATCATGCAAAACTGCAAAGGAGGCATGGAGTGCTCTTCAAACAGCCTTCGAAGACAAAGGCTTGAACAACCGATGTCGACTATTGACTAAGCTAGTAAGTCTGAAACTGAGTCAATTCAACAGTATGGGAGCATACGTAAATGAGATTCTGAGTGTAGCTCAACAACTAGGAGATCTTGGCAAGACGATAGATGATGAGCTCCTAGCTGCAATGATGTTGGCAGGACTACCTGAAGAATATGCACCAATGAGACTAGCTTTAGAAAATACTAATATTACCTTAACTACCGATTACATTAAAACAAAATTATTGCAAATGGGTGACTACAAAGAGAGTGGGTCTAGTGGAGAGACAGCCCTTACTGCTAAGAAAAAGACATTCAAGCCAGAAAATAAGAAGCAAAAGCAGAAGACTGTCAAGCCTAGCAAGTGCTTTATCTGTGAAGGTCCACATAAGATGATAGAATGTCCAGATAACCCTAGAAATAAGAAGGATAAGCAGAAAGAGAGAGCACATACTGCTACTGCACTATCAGCGACATTTACTCATGACGAAGAATGGATCTTGGATTCTGGAGCATCAGCACACATGACTAGTTGTAGAAATTTGTTAAATAATTTTGTAAAGCATGAGGATGTTGAAGTAGCTTGTGCGAATGGAGGTCGCTGCAGCTACATTGACAAATGCTTGTGATGACCTGGAGTTATGGCACAAACGGTTAGCGCATCTTGGAGTTGGTAATCTAAAACTTTTAAAAAAACTTATGGCAGACGGGGTGAGTTTTTCTTCCTCATATAAAAAGTTAAATTGTGAAGCATGCCTCAAAGGGAAACAAACACGAGAAGCTTTTCCTAAAGAGGGCGGTACAAGAGCAACTGAGATTCTACAATTAGTACATTCGGACGTTTGTGGTCCGATGACCGAGAGTTTTGGAAAATTTAAATACTTTTTGACGTTTATTGACGATTTTTCGAGAAAGACTTTTATCTATTTTCTTAAAAACAAAAGCGAGGTTTTTGAAAAAATAAAAGACTTTATAGCGGTTGCGGAAAATCAAACAAACAAAAAGTTAAAAGTGTTACGTACGGACAATGGTAGTGAATTTAAAAATAAAATTGTGGACAGTTTTTTGAGAGAAAACGGAATTCTACACCAATTTACTTGTACATATATACCTGAACAAAATGGAGTTGCTGAGAGAGCAAACCGAACCATTGTTGAAAAGGCAAGATGCATGCTACAAGAAGCAGGCCTAGATTCTCGCTTTTGGGCAGAGGCAGTGAATACCGCTGTGTATCTTAAGAACCGATCCCCTACAGTTGCAGTTCGCAACATGACCCCAGAGCAGGCATGGACTGGAAAGAAAGTCAACCTACATGAACTAAGAGTATTCGGATGTAGAGCTTTTCTGCATGTGCCAGATGAGAAAAGAACAAAATGGGACCCAAAAGCAAAAGAAACAATTTTTGTTGGTTATAGTGAGACAACCAAGGGGTACAGACTGTTTGATCCGGATAAGAAACATGTGTATATAGCTAGGGATGTAAAGTTTTTTGAAGATCAAAGGTACAGTAAAAAGGAAACAACAAAAATTGAGCGAGTAAATATTTATAATGAATGTTTTCTAAACGATGATGACGTGACTGGTCATGACAACAACAATGATGTTGACAACAGTGAAAATCAAGGTGACGGAGGAGATGATAATCATCAAGTCGATACTCAAAACCTGAACTTGTACGAGCAGCAAGACCAGATGGATTTTGACAATAATGATGATGATCAACAACCACCTAATGCTATCACAGAATCAGACAGGGATGAACGATGGGTTTCATTTGAAGGCGGAGATGAACAACCTACTGGTGTTGAAGAAGAGTTTGATGAAGGAGAACAGCATGAAGCTGTAGTTCAAAATGCTGAACCTGTAAACATTGATGTACAAGAAAGAAGGTATCCTCTGAGGGACAGGAAACCAGTACAGTTTCCAGACTTCATCACATATCAAGCTGAAATAAATGACCCACTTACCATAGAAGAAGCGTTGTCACGACCTGATGCTAAACAATGGAAAGATGCTATCAAGGAGGAGCTTGATGCATTAAAGAAGAACAAGACCTGGACTTTGGTGAAGCCTAACCAATCAAACAACATTGTTGATTCTAAATGGCTATTTAGAATAAAAAAGGAGGTGGGAAATAAGATCAGATATAAAGCTCGCTTGGTTGCTCGAGGCTTCAGCCAACGGAGAGGTGTGGATTATACTGAGACGTTTTCACCTGTAGTCAGACACAGCACCTTGAGAATGTTAATGGCATTAGCTGTGGAAAAACGACTCAAATGTGATCACATGGATGTAAAGACAGCATTCCTGAATGGCTATCTTTCAGAACAAGTCTACATGAGACAGCCACCTGGATTTGAGGAGAAAGGGAAAGAAGAATACATTTGTCTTCTGAAACGCTCTTTATATGGCTTAAAGCAAGCACCACGTTCTTGGAATCAAAGACTGCATGGAGAGTTGACTAATCTCAACTTTAAACAGTCATTAAATGAACCATGTGTCTATACAAGAGTGAATGGTAGACAAATGACTATCCTTGCTGTATATGTTGATGACATCTTAATTTTCTATAACGATTTAGAAGAAGTGAAGAAGGTGAAAGAGGGATTAATGTCAAAATTCGAAATGAAAGATCTTGGGGAGGCCGAATTAGTATTGGGTATGAGAATAACTCAAAAGGACGGATATATCAAGATTGATCAGACAGATTATACAAAGAAATTACTAAAGAATTTTGATATGGAAAATTGCAAACCAGCTTCAACTCCAATGGAACCTGGTCTAAGACTGAAGAAACCGGAAGGTGATTTCAAACCTAATGAGAAGATTCCCTATAGAGAGTTGATAGGTTCACTCATGTATCTGGCAGTCTGCACGAGACCAGACATTGCTCAAGCAGTGACATTTTTAAGTCAATTCAATAACTACTATGAAGAGATACACTGGAATTCAGCAAAAAGGGTGCTACGATACCTGAAAAAGACTATACATTTGGGCCTAAAGTATGTCAAAGGAAAAACATGTAGTATTGAAGGATTTGCTGATGCTGATCATGGTGGAAACATAGTTGATAGAAAATCCTTTTCCGGATATGTATTCAAAATGAGTGGAGCAGCTATTTCTTGGCAGTGCACTAAACAGAAAACAGTGGCTCTGTCAACAGCTGAGGCAGAATATGTCAGCCTTTCTGAAGCTACAAAAGAGGCTGTTTACCTAAAGAGATTTCTGAAGGAAATAACAGGTATGCAGTACACTAAGTTGTGGATACACACTGATAGCCAATCAGCGATGGCTATTGCACAAAATCCAGTTCATCACAACCAGACAAAACACATTGATGTGAGATATCATTTTGTTCGGGACACATTGGTTAGTGACCCGGAGATAGAACTCAGATATTTGGAGACAAATAAGATGACAGCAGACATTATGACAAAAGGTCTGTTGAAGTGCAAATTTGAGTTTTGTGTTAGAGAGATGGGAGTGCTATAGTGCACCTGCAGAGGAGATGTGTGCACCAGTGAAGATGTGATGTGGGATGAGATGAGAGGGTCTGGTTGATAAGTGAGGATGAGAGCGCGACGAATGCGATTAAGGAGGAGTGTTGAAAGAGGATTTAATCGGGATTCGTAACTATGGCTGGTTGTATGGAAGTTGACGTGTGTTTAAAGTGTAACAGACAGAATAAGAGAAGATCATGTTTGTGTGTCACTCGGTGAAAATGAAATAAAAATGTAACATGATTTTGTAACAATCAATACAAAATAAATACTCAAGTTTCACAACAAATATCTGCTTATATTTAATTTTAACAAGTGTTCATCACAATCACAAATGTATGTTTGTATGTATTTCATTGTAATCTTGACTTGTTTTAAGTGACATCCTGAATGTCCTATAAAATAAAGATTTTTCTATTCTATTCTATTCTATCCAAATTGCATACATCTAATGACGGCTGCTTTGTCTGGTGGCGCCACCGTCAGTTGAATTTTCAGTTGCTAGGTAGTTTGCAATTTTAGGTTCGGTTGGCTGCTAGTCAGGGTGGTTGTCAGCAAGTATATGAAAATTAAATAGTTCTAAATTTTGCCATCTTAACAGATAAAATTGTCTCCATTCCATCGACACACAACTGAAGTTACAGAATCGGGGCCCAGGAGTGTCGTGTCGGTATAGAATTGAAATCTTATCTCGTCTGGGACCTAAATTTGATCTAAGAACTATTAGATTTACGTTTTTGTCGATGAGCTAACGTGTTTTGAAATTTTCCACTACGATTTAGGACTTGTTTATAATCTATTCAAAAACAAATTAGTTAACTTACATTTTAAACTTTAAGCTGTCATAGAGTGTCTATTACAATATCTTATCTAGCCTATATCATCCGACGGCTGGGAAAAGGCTCATCTTGTCTTCTTCCAAGACTTCCCTTGCAGTCTATTACAACAATTCGCTAAAATCGAAATCCATGCTAAATGCAATGCGAATTATTTCCTGTCCGTTAATTCATGTACCTGAGTAAATATGATATAAATATTGAGTAAGTCTATGTGATACTCTTGCATATTGAGTAAGTCTATGTGACAATCCATTTAAAATCGATCTGCACGGGATTTGTCTTGGTACAGAGGTTGATAGTCCATTACAGCGTGGTATAATAGACACCAACGCACCCGGAACGATTTGATACAGGCTTTTTGACAATTTGTTTAACTAATAAATTTTAGTTCTAGTATTTGAATCATTTGTGATTGACTTGTAGTTATATGTCTTTAAATCTCCTTGAAATAAATAAAGATTTAAAATAAAAAAACTAACGAAATGATGAAGGCACGTCAAGCTTGATTTTAGGGCCTAAACTATAAAATACTAGGTAGGTATCTCTTTTTATATGTAGGTATTATATTGATTAAGATTTTACTATGCATTATCTCACCCATTCCGCTTAACCTTTTGGCCGGATCTGTCGCTAGTCACTAAGTCGTTAAATTAACATTTTTAAGCTATACTTTCTGAAAAACCCAAGATCCGTTTTAGTTTATTGCATAGTCATTAGTGGCATATTCATTTGGATATTTAAAAAAAATAATTACCAATTCGAACGTAATAGAAAATAATTGACCGATCAATTTCTTCATGGCTTAAGTTACCTATTGTAAATTAGTGAAAATAAAGGATGTGAATCTGCCCACCAAAATGAATAATTGTCCCCAAGGAACATAAGTCGAAACTCGGTCAAAATATGAAATAGTTCTTTGCCTCTATATGCAACTTCAAAGCAATCAGCAATCAGCCGATCATCCTAGTATAAGAAGTCGTAAATTTTGAAAAAAAAAAATTGGGAATTTCATATAGGTTTCTTTGGTGGATGTTGTTCAATTTCACGGGGAGAACCAACCCCTATATATTCAAAAAGATTTTTAGCTCCTCTAAACTTGACTAAAAATACATTTTCAGATCCAATTTGTTTATTTCATTCAGTTATATTAGCAGTCAGAACTAAAATGAAATGTTATGGTCGGAATTTGTGATTTGATTGGTGAAAAGGTATCTATAAAATTTTAACTTGCAGTTTCACTATGTTGAAGTTACACGTCCTAATCCTGTAAAAATAACATTAATGCCTTATCATATCAGACTATAAATTTGTCAAGAAAGCAATGAAATTGTAAAAAAAAAATAGGATTACAAATCTTGACCTTCGCCTTGGTATTAATGAACAAGGAAATCGAGATCTTAATAACCCAGATTTAATGAGCTGACATAATGGCATCTTATAAGCACTATTACAAAACTATTACCTACTAAGTGATAACTATTTATAGTGATAAGCTACTAGTTTACCGGCCACGGCTTGGTCTGCGTGGGATTTCTTAGGAATCGAAAACAAGACTATATTTCGTTTACTAGGTTCTTTAGCGCTATAGAAGTTTTAAGTTAAGTCACTAATATAATAATAATGCATTATGTAAGTTTTAGAAATTGTATATATACAAAGAAATAACTCTTTCAATTAATCCGAGAAACTTAAATAACTTTACCCATGGAACCAATATACTCGTAAGCAACTTAAAAACGTTTTTTTTTATCTTCGTGTAAGAGGCAAGTTATGGAAAAGTTATTTAAATTAATAGTACTTACTTAATTTAAAAATATTTGGCGGTGCGAGGTTCGACCTTCCGCGATCCGGATGCAAACCGCGGTCCGTAGGTATGTCTCTTAGGTGAATTTGCCCTGATTTTTTTCAATCTTTCTTAAAAATCTTCCTCTGACAAGAAAATACAGGAAGCTCTAAGAGTTGTTCAACATTTCCTTACTTCAATACTTATTGTATAATGTGATGTAATAAACGGTTTCTGTTGCTAAGTACTCTGCGGTTGTGTTGCTAAGTAGGTACACTGCTCTAAACATCGGTTGCCGGAAGAGATTTTGTAATGTAAGGTATAACCCTTTTTATAGAAAAATATCACAAAAATAACAGTAAATTCTTTAACATAGTGATCTAATAAAATCAAAGACATAGTTTGTCCGCAAACCACTGACCATCGTCATTCGTCAACCTCTCAATGACGGTTGAATAACAATGGCCTTTAAAGGCCTTTAATTTATCTGTTCAGGTGGCGGGATTTAGAACTATTTAATTTTCGTACACCTGCTGACGGCCACCGCCAACCGAACGTTAGGTTGCAAACTATCTAGCAACTGAACATTCAGTTATTCAGTTGGTGGTGGCGCCGCCAGTCAAAGCATCCGTCAATAGTTCTCAATTTTGCCAACTGCAGGCCGAGTACGATAGTGAAAGTGCCGCGACAACACCACGGTCCCATGTCAACATTGACAACGTCATAGGGCGAGCAAGCCTTTGCGCGGGACCCTCGCGCAATCAAAGTGAAGTTTCAGCGTGAGCCGAGCGCGACTTTGTCGTTATCGTGCTAGAGCTGCTGCACAGATAAAATGGACACCATTGTCATTCCACCGCCATTGAGACGCTATTTATTTTATTTTTTATATTATATTATTTTTATTCTTAAGTCTACAGCATTATCAAAACTTATATTATAATACTAAACATTTGCCAATTACAGACTTTTGCTAGATTGTGGTCAAGAGCAAACCCATTATTATTAAAATAAAAATATTTTGTAACCTTTACATATATATATGTGGGTACTTTTTTATGAAACATTGTGAAGTTAAATAAAAACAGCAAACCAATTAAAAACAGAAGTAATCTAGTAGGTATTGATTGATTAGTCGAATATCTGCCCTGTGTTTTTACCTATCTATCTAATCCCATTATTCTGCTAATTCCAGAACGCTTCAAACGCATGTCCTGCTACATCCAGCAGGACGACAGGCTTCAGGGTCTCCTGACAGTCGGAGAAAACATGGCGCTCGCAGCTGATCTCAAACTACCCACAAAACTCGACCGCTATGAGAAAGGAGAAGTGGTACGTGTTACTTTATAATCTGTGAATGAATGAATGATATTTATTTGCACGAAATATGGCACAAACGATCTTAAAGGTAATACATATTAATAGTTCTTTATATTTCACCATAAAATGGCATGCAAACATTGAAAAAGTAAATCATTAATAATTAAAATAAAATTGATAAATTAGTCATTAATATTAAATTGTCAAATGTCACATTATACTGTTTTTCATTAATATATTCATTTATAGAGTAATAACACCCATCTAATAACATATCACACAGAACGCTTTGAATGTGCAAATCTTTAATTATTGATGGTAATTTGTTATAATTTTTTTAAAACAGCTTTGTTGATAAATCCGTTTCTTTATATTAATACTAGCTGATGCCCGCAACTTCGTTTGCGTGTTAATTTAGATTTTTACATACAAAAGTTTTTTCCCGCTAACTCCCGTTCCCGTGGGAATTTTGCAATATCCTGTTGCAACTAAGCTTTAAGTTTACTAAGATACCTGCATGCCAAATTTCAAGCGTCTAACTTAAGTGGATTAGATTTTTCATACAAAAGGATTATTCCGCTAATTCCCGTTCCCGTGGGAATTTCGGGAATTCCTTTCTTAATGCACCTCTACGGTACCTAAGCTACGTCCCTTCCAAATTTCAAGTGCCTACGTTTAGCCGTTTAAGCTGTACGTTGATATGTCAGTCAGTCAGTCAGTTTCTCCTTTTATATATTTAGAAAATTAGATTTTAATCTGTCTGGGTACCTAGTATTGTATTTTGACTTTATTAAACACTTTTCAAAGACGATTGGATTTTGTTTCACAAACATACATAATATATTAAAAATGTAAACGCTCTTGGAACCGTCATCACATGAAGGCCTACAAAAGAGGCCTACAAGATGTTTGGCCTACTTTTACTCTGTATCATATTCTGTAATGTTGGTGTGCAATAAAGTATATTTGTATTTGTATCGAGATACATCACAGATTGATCTGATACACTACTTTTGGAAAATGAGAACTCTCTTTATCTGTAAAAATATTTTGCATACCAAAATCTTACATAAGATTTAAGTATTAATTACTTCCTACTAATTACTCATCCCAGGCAATACTGTATAAGTCATACTGTTTTTCTGTTGTGGACGAAACGCTGACCACTTACATCATATTTCATCTAATAACCCGCTGAATGTATGTCAAACGTGGCATCAAGTAGTTCTAAAACCAATGATGCTCTACCTACCCCGATAGGGACCATCTTCAGGCGTGAAGATATGACGCCTGAAAATGATTTAATCGAAACCGGTCGCATAAATCCCTATAAAAGTAAAAAGTAAAAAGTCAAAAGTGTTTATTTCATTGAACATATAAAATGATACTTGAACACGTCAATATTATGAATTACATTAGCACTTTTGACTTTGTGCCAATTCGCAAAGGTGCAATCTTCCTCAGGAGAAGAATAGGCAAGAAACTCCGAGGGTCGCTCTTTTTAAGTCCATCATATAATTTTTTTTACTTTTAATTTTAATTGACTTAATATCTAAATAACTCTGGAGCTAAGCAATTAATTCCCATGGTTACTTGTCTAACAGATAATCCGAAATTCTATAATAGCCTTTTTACAAAGTTTTTGTTTAATTATTTCCCTTGGTCATGGCATCACGCGTGAACGGCTGGACCGATTTGAATAATTCTTTTTTTGTTGTATTCCTTGTACTAAATAAATAAGTAGAACTAGTGTTAAAATCAACTTTCATTGGTAATAATATGGAGTTCCATCAAGAAGCAATAACACAAAGTAACTACCTATAAACTACATAGTTTTATTATTTACTAGCATTCCGCCCGGGACTTCGTTCCCGTGGGAATTCGGGAAAATCATGTACTCTATGTCCATCCCGGATATGTATAGGATTCTAATGGTGAGAGAATTATTCAAATCGGTCCGCCAGTACCTAGTTTCGTAGCCTATTCAATGCAAACAAACAAACATACAAACAAACAATCAAATCTTTCCTCTTTATAATATTAGTATAGATAGATTTGTAGATATGTCCCGTTTTCACAGCACGACCGTAGGGAAAGACCGTAAGATAGTATTTTTATTTTATGTTATTTATATTCAATGACTGTTCAGAAGGCCTTCGTTGTTATATTATTATAATGAATGTTAAATTATTTTTCTAATTTTACTTAAGTTAATAATTAATATTTATGAAGATTTTTTTGCTTCCTAGATCATTGGTTACCTGCAAGGATTTTATTTTCCTATACTTATTATCAATGGTTGTCAGGTCTTATATGTAAACTTGTCTGTCTTTCAGATAGAAGATATCCTCACAAACCTGGGCCTATACGAGCACATGAACACACGAGCTTCTCAGTTGTCGGGTGGGCAGAGAAAAAGGCTGTCCATCGCCTTAGAGCTCATAAACAACCCGCTTATAATGTTCCTGGACGAACCTACAACGTAAGTAAATTTATTTCAGCCTACTAGCTTTTCACCAGGGATATCGTTCCCGTGGGAATTTTTTCAATTTTCCAATGTTTTTAAAGTTATTCTGCTATTCGGGACACAGACAAAACAACAAATCAAAAACCATGTAAACCGGTCCAGCCTTTCTCGAGTTAGAAGTGTTCGAACAAACCCGACTTTGTTTTATTATAAAGATATACGTCCCTACCGAGGGGCACGGGTCTCCCTTCAAATCACAAAGGGAATTTAGGCCATAGTCCACCATGCTGGCCCAATGCGGGTTAGCGACCGCTCGCCTTTAGAAATCGAATTTTATTAGACGTCTGAGTTTCATCACAATGTTTTCCTTCGTTGCTGAGCAAGTGATAAACCAATGAAAATCCTAGCTTACGTACTTAAATTCGAAAAGAGGAATTTAGTGGTACAGGCACGCACCAGGATTTGAAGTCTAGCTCATTACCAACTGGGCTATCACCGCTCAGGAGAAAACTAATTAGATTAAAATTTTTAACGTCATCTGGCTGGTGTGACGCGTGAGTTTCTCGTGGGCCGTGTTAGCTATGTTAATAAATAACGTACAAAAACTATGGCCCTCAAATTATAATGGTGTAAATAAGGAAAAAAAATTGTCTTCTTTAGCACTTTAGCACATTTAGCATGTTATCAATTAAACCGTTATACCGACTTCTTTTGTTTCTTTTCTACGTATAAACATCGTATAAAACAAGATTTTCAAGGTTGTTTTTTTGAAGCATTGTGTACTAAATTGTTAAGGAAATAACCCTGATATGTTTAAAGTTTGCTTAAATTTTACGTCATTTTACACATAATCCGCTAAATGTTCTTTTCAACCGACTTCAAAAAAGGAGGAGGTTCTCAATTCGACTGTATGTTTTTTTTAATGTTTGTTGCGCGATAACTCCACCAACTGTTTGCCGATTTTCAAAACTGTTTTTTTCTTCGAAAGAGCATACTCCTGAAATGGTCCCATATTAATTTTATCAAAAATAATTCAGCACTTTAAAAAAAACAAACGAAAACAAAAAAATACTTACAAATTAAAACATCATCTAACTAAATAAACGAATGACCTTTTCGTTTGTAGTTATCTGCTAATAGGCATTGTAATCCGCGAAAAATAGGAAAACTGAAGAAATAAATCGTATAGTTTCAAAAATTGTCGGATTGTAGAGGTAGCTCCCCTAAATGTCACTTAATAAAGTCTCGATCTTGCGGGGGGGGGGGGGTCCTTATTACAATTTCTTGCGCATAGCTTGAATTTAGTAGGCAGATATATTATAACTAGAAGACTTCTTCAGAGGATTTACCCCTACACAGTCCTGAAACTATTGGAACTTGTATTCCTTTTTTGACACTAGTTATCTACTTTGTGCGATCTATTGTTGGGATTGAAGTCGGTGACTCAAACGTTCTTAACGTGGAAAATTATAGTGAATAATTTTGCTGTTTTTAGAATTATCAAAACAACAACTAAGGTAACATTCCTTGTGAACGATTTTCTGGTTTCTGACAAACTATTAAGAAACGGCTTGTTGTGTACGTTTGACTATCTGGGGTTTGAACCCGGATCCGTTGATTTAGTTTTACGTTACTTAAATAAATATAGATAGTTATGAGTTTATGACATCACTCACTTGCTATTGAAACTATCATAGTTGGCCTTCTTACTAATCCTAAATTACAAATGCGATTTGTGAGGATGGATGGATGAATGGATGTTTGTTAATCCTTCACGGAAAAATTAACCAGACGGATTTTGTTGAAACTTTTCAGTAATATAGCTTAGAAATCAGAGTACAACACAGGCTACATAGATTTCCCAAATTATCTCGAGAACGAAGTCCCTGGCAGAATGTATGCCTTATTTGTACGTTTTCTGACTAGCATAAACTAATCGAGCGTCAATGTAGTAAAATCTTTTAAAAAGTATTCACCCTTTCATTTTCCGATTGCTATTAAACCACACAACTCTGCCAAGGAAGTTACGAAATATTTAAAAAATATTTTTGGGTTTTTATTACCAAAATAAAAGAATGCCTATTTTGTGTGTAGAGAGGCGAATTTTTTTTTCTATATTCTCCTTGGAGAAAGTGTTCAGTAGGTAACCCGCTACGGTTAAAATCACATCACTTATTTCCGCTAACTAACTTAAAGTCAGCTAATATCAACATTACTATCATGTTATTCCTTCTCCCCTTTCAGAGGTCTAGACAGCTCCTCATGTACCCAAGTGGTCCAGCTATGCCGGAGTCTGGCCCACCAAGGCCGCACCATCGTCTGCACGGTCCACCAGCCTTCAGCCTCCCTCTTCGCCCTGTTTGACCACGTCTATGTTCTCGCGGCAGGGAGCTGCCTCTACCAGGGTACCACCAGGAACCTGGTGCCTTATTTGGAGAAAGCAGGGATCCCGTGCCCGATCTATCATAACCCTGCTGATTATAGTAAGTTTGTTTTTGGTGATAAAATAATATTAAGTTACATGATGACTGCACGCGGCCACTATAATTTAGATATAAGGTTCAGAAATAATGTTAGTCCAGTGTGCAAACCCTTAGGTACACTAAGGTAGCTTCGATTGTACCAGGAAATAGTGTTCCGCAATGAAACAACCAAATACTAAACACACGGCCTATTAAGGAACTTAAAAAACACAATAAAACAGTTTCACCTTATACAAATCTTAGTAACACTTCGATGCCACGTTTTATAGTACAAATAGCGCCATCTGTTGATATTTTAAGGAACTAAGTTTGGTTTCCAAGCGGTTTTGTTCGGCGTTATACATCCAGACCCTGGGTGGGCCAAAATACTGTTCACAAGGCCGATGTCGAGACAAAGTATGCCCAGTTGCGCCCTCATTACTTCATTTGGACCAAAGTTTCCATTCTTATGACTCCAAGGCATATGCGATTTTCAATCAAATTAATATTGTAATGTCTTTTATTTACCAATGCATCTATCAAAAGTAGACACAGGGCATACTTTATCGTTGTTATAATTATCATGTTCATATTTCATCAACATATAATGTACAGACAACAAAACATCAGGTGCATTACGAAAATGATGTTTAAAACGACCGTGTTAAGGACTAGGTACATGTGAAGTCTGGTGTGTTTTCGTTGCATACGACTCGCCTTGATCTTGACAGTAATAACGTAAGGTCATTAGGAGTGCATAAATCAAATCGTTAAGTGACTACGGTGACGTTTATTGTATCAAGACGACATGAAGTACAATCAAAGATCATGACTATATCACGCGGTACTTATGCAGTAATAAGAACTGCATTTCATAGCTCAAAGTGTTCAATTTTTTGTTTCAAGTTCCGCCAAAGTATTTCATGTAAAGTAGGTTGGCAAGATTCCCTAGATTATCCTTTACTATTAAAATGGTATTAGATTGCATAAAAAGCCAAATCTGGAAGGTCCAACCTGCACATTCAAGAATTTGTTAAAAAAATAATGCACAGATTCACTCATAGACTGTGAAGACCCTTAATGGGTCATTTCATTCATAAATAAGCTTACTTCCTAGCAACAAAAAACCATAACAAAACGAGAGAACAAAATATATGCAAAGTATAATAACACTTTACTTTTTTTACATTTCAGTCATCGAACTGGCTAGCGGCGAGTATGGAGAAGACAAACTCGACTTCCTTACCACAAAGTCAGAAAACGGCAGATCATTAGATTGGTTTGAGAGACCAGAGGCCATCCAGTCGATGGAGGGGCTAAGGAAGCAATACCCTCTCAGCTTGCTGAAGGAGGAGAGCCAGGAGAATGGAGACGAAGAGACACCGCAGTCTAACCAGAGATCAGTTCTAATCAAGCGAGGATTCATTAAGGCTAAGAGAGATTCAGTTAGTATTCTTGTCAATATTTTATTTGGTTTCTTAAGGACAATGACATCTATTTTGATATCCAAGATGACAGAGTCATGTTTTTAAAAATATTTGCTGAAAAGTGATCATGGATAATTTTTAAATAGGGCACAACCGTACTATCATTTTGCATTTATATTATTATTCTTTCTATCCGCGACACTGACTGTCCCTGAGCAAAAAAACAAAATAAAAACATTTCTATCTGTTGTTCTGTTTTGATGTGAATGAAGAACTAACAAACAAACACGCTTTCACATATATATGTAATATTAGTAAAGACGTAAAAATTAATAACTATTAAAAAAAATGTATCACAACCACCATTCATCCCTTATAACTTTTAAACAGCTGAACCCATTTTGATTGCATGTAGCTAAGAATCATCTAGATTACGTCAGCTTTCAAACTTAAAACCGCAACAAAATCGGTCCAGCAGCCGCTTAGAAGTTACGATGCCACAGGCGACATACAAATATAAAAATACAAGTCAAAATTATAATACCCCTCTTTTTTGTCGGGGCTTAAAAAATAGTAGATTTTACAACAAGTGCACAAAACGAGTCATTGGCGAGGGCTGATAGTAACGTCGAGGATAAAAATGGTTTTGTGGACGAGTTATAAACTCTGCTTTTCACTGCGATTGCGAGGAAATAATATAACAACAAATAATAACAAATTTTATCTTTAAACTTCTGATTATTTTGGCTATATGAAGTTTTCTATGCCTTACTATAGACCCATTTATGAGTAGATAACTTTGTGCACTAGAGCACAAAATGCGATTTTGTGCAGCCTATAGTAGATCGTTTTGTGCTCTAGAACACAAAAATCGATTTTATGCAGCCTATAAGCTGCACGAACAAGCACTTTCCGAGCATGAGTAGTGAAAAAGTTATTGTTGTTAATTTGCTGTCATTTTCCCTCCACAGACGATGACCCACCTGCGACTGATGGTAAACGTGGCTGTCGGCATCATGTTAGGGACCCTCTTCCTCAACGCCGGGAACGAGGGGTCCCGGGTTCTGGAGAACTACAACCTTCTGTTTGCCATATTGATGCACCATATGATGTCGCCTATGATGCTCACTATTCTTACTTGTAAGTAAGGCACTGTATGCAGGGGACGGCTTAGTAAAAACTTAAATCGGGAATCTATCCATAGCTTAGCAATGATCGACTACAAGTAATTATTTTTTCCCGGAAACTTTAAGTTAAGGAGTTTCATTATTTACCTACTTTAATGCTACGCAATGTACCGCGAAGACTTACACCCTATATACACAAGCGACGTGGAGCTGGCGTGGCGGTCAAAGCAACGTAAAATGAATCTTAATAACTACGGAGCAAAGGTTTTTTTCGCCCGACGCTCCGTCATCAGGTGGTGGAAGTTTCTTCGTGCTTCTATTTTCGGCAAAAAACCTTTGCTCCGTAGCTGTTAAGACTCATTTTACGTTGCTCATATTGAGGTTTCCTCTGTGCCATGGTTGCTGGGACGCTGGCGAAGACAAACAGTAAACAACTTTTATAAAAAATGTGAAATATTAATTTTCGACTTTGTGTCGTTTTGACGGCCACTTTGGTCGAGTGGTAGTGATGCTGCCTCTTTATCGATGGGCCCTGGGTTCGATTCCCGGTCAGGGCAAATATTTGTGTTAAAAGCAGATCATGAGTGTTCGCATCGATGTTATGGGTGTTCTTGTCTTTGTGTATGTTCCATAACACATAACTCGAACACAAAGGAGAATCTTAGTGAGAACCTTTGAGTATAAAGCGTTTTTTTTATTTATTTTGTGAGATTTTATTTTGTAGACTATAATAGAGCTTCACTCTTAACGCCATCTGTTATCGGTTTGCAGAACTAATTATTTTATTGGCGTCGCTTAGAGCTGAAATTGTAATTTTTTGGATTTATTGGGACCCAAAACATTTTTGGATTTTTTGAATCTCACCTGAATATCTTTTATTTTCAGTCCCGTCAGAGATGTCGGTGCTTTCTAAAGAGCATTTCAACAGATGGTACTCTCTGGGCTCTTACTACATATCGACAACTGTAGTCGATTTACCTGTATCGGTAAGTTTTATTGACGTTTCACCTGTTATACATTGCTACTTAACTGTGGTCTTTATAATTCGAACGATTTTTTTTTATTACCATTGTTCGCTATGTTCTAACGCCACTAGTGTCACTAGAAATACAGGGGGCAATGGTAACACAAATACGCCGTGCCGTTCACTTCCGTTCGAATTATAAAAAAAGGCTTTTAATTGAATATCACTAATTATAGGATACTAGCTTTTATCCGCGATTTCGTTCATGTCCTTCAGGGATAGTGTAGCTATTCATTAGTCTTAGAATTTTTATGATCGTTTCGTAGTTCTAAAAAAATCAGCCGACGACAAACAAGCAAAATAACAAACATTAACTATTTCCTGTCCTTTACAGCAGTGTGAATGATAGTAAATTTTTTTCCTAACCGTTCAGTTGTTCAAGTTGTTCAAAGCGTCTAGTTTGTAAGCTTGCCGACCGATATTTTGGAGCGTCGGATGTTAGTATATATCTCTCTTGCGCTACACAGGCGACAGTGACAGATGGTGACAAGTATCGGTCGTACGTCGATCGTAGACTTACAGAGTAGGAATCTGGTTTAGTCGGCCAATACATATATTTTTTTAAAAATAAATATAAAATAACATTATTTACATTTCTTAACTGTTAATTCGGAGCACGCGTTGATGTCTTTTGTATGAGATTTTTAACACCGACGCAAAAAGATAGGTGTTATAATTTTGACCGCTATGTGTCTGTCTATGAATCTGCCTTTGGCAACGTTGCTCATAAACGAGTGAACCGATTTGAATGCGGTTTAAAAAATAATTAAAAGCAGTTTTTCAGGCGGTGGTTCTTAGGTATGTTTTTTTGAAAGTTAAAAACTTTTCCAAGCGAAAGAAGTCGCGGGCAGAAAGCTAGTTCATAAATAGGTTTAAATCTATTACATCTTCTCAAATGTTCACGTCTCTCCGTTAATTCCAGGTAGTATCATGCTTCATCTTCAGCGTGATAGTGTACACGATGTCATCGCAGCCGCTGGACATCGTGCGGTTCCTCATGTTCTTCTCCATCTCGCTGTACACTGTGCTGGTCGCGCAGAGCTTCGGGCTCATGATCGGGGCGGTTTTTAATGTCGTTGTAAGTATTTCTTTTTATTTAGTACCTCGATAGGTGGTCCACGTTCAGTAGTTGCATATATTAAAAGGTGAAAGGCACGCAGTCTACCCACCCGGATTGGGCCAACGTGGTAGAATATGACCTAAATCCCCTTCGTGTTTCGAAAGGAGGCCCGTAACCCTCGGTGTATGGGCAGACAAAAAAAAACCTACAAAATATATACTTATAACCTTAATATCTCTTGAAGAGGTATAAGTTAACTTCTCGCTTTATTTTCGTTTTTTCAAGACCATTTAAAGCTCTTGAACAAAAGTTTTTATTGTAGTGTTACACGCTGAATGTTTAGGTATAGGTAACATGTTTCCTTTTTCTTGTTGTATTTAGTTTTTTTTATGAGCAATTCCTAAGAAAATTGCGTGATTTTTTGTGTTTTTACTTAGGAGTGTTTGCATTTATTGCCTATGTATTTATATTACAATTGGTTCACAGCTATCGTTTACCAACTTATAAAAACTGAAACCCATACTACAAGCCATGCTTAGTTCGGAATTAAATGGCAATGTGTGAGCTGTCCAATATTAATTTTAAAAAATAAGCCATGGCGTGAAGCTATGACATCGTCACCTATTTCTGAGCTAAGTATGTGTAAAACGTTGCTATTAAATACTTTCAGAACGGTACCTTCCTCGGCCCGACCCTATCGGTCCCTATGATGATGTTCTCTGGCTTCGGCGTGACCCTTCGTGACCTCCCTTCGTACCTTTACTGGGGGTCCTACGTATCCTACTTGCGGTATGGACTCGAAGGGTTCATCGGGGCCATTTACGGACTGGACAGGCCCATCCTGGACTGCAATCAGGCGCTGTACTGTCATTATAGGTAATTTTTTTTAGAATCTATGTTTCTGATACAATGGTTGAGTGTGGCTTTTATTCCTCATGGCAGGCTTGACTCTCATCAGTAGACTACTACACAAGTTAAAAGGATAATATCCCCAAACTCTAAACGCAGACGTATAGAAAAAAACATATTTCATTTTTTATTTAAAGATGGGCTAACTAGATTGTCTTTAAACTTGTCCAGGTCATAGATGAGGTCGATGATGGAGCAAGTTAACCCAGAAAATGCCTATAAGGTGCTGTTTACGTAACGTAAACCTCAATAGCTCCGGAACAAAAGGTGTTTTTGGAAAAAAATTAAAGCACGAATAGATATCCGTCACCTGAAGACGGAGTGTTGACGAAAAAAAACCTTTGCTCCGAATCCATTAAGATTCATTTTACATTGCTTTGATTGCCATGTTGCTTGTGTATAAACAGCGCCTGAGGCACCGAAGGAACATATACCGTCACCGAAGGAACATATAAGAGGCACCGAAGGAACATATAATCTATACCGTCTATACCGTACTTGATCTAAGAGTAACCTTACTAAACAAAAATTCTGTATATACTCGTACTCGTATTAGACCACAACAAAGAGGTTTTGAAAACTCTAACATTAGACTCAATTTTGACATCCACAGATACCCTCGTCAGTTCCTGGAAGACGTGGCGTTGTCTCCAGACATGTTCTGGTGGGACATATTGGTGCTGACAGTGGCTCTCTTCGTGCTGAGGATAGCTGCTTTCCTCCTCCTCAAGTGGAAACTCAGTGCTGTGCGGTAGACCATCAGATCCACAGCTCGAGCACAATGGCGACAAAATAGCGCGGCGCGCCACTCGGCTGACGGTGAAACTTCACTTTGGTTGCTCAATGGCCCCGCGCAAAGGCTTGCTCGCCCTCTGGCGTTGTCAATGTAGGACCACGTAGGACCGCGGACCGCGGTGCATTACATCATCGTACCACAGATCGTACTCGAGCTGCAGGGTAGGGAAACTGACGGAAAGAGATTTCGTCGAGATGAAAGATAGATATAGATAAATCTTTTTGATAGAGCTGTGATGATTGAAGTAGACATTAGATCGCTGACTTTTTGTCCAGATTAGTCAATGGACGATATTATAAAATGTAAGAAAATATGAACTTACAAATACAGAGGGCCACACATCAATTTACCCATTCGTGCACTCTGTGCTGTTGCAATAAGAACGATTTTTCAATGAATTGGGGATCCTGATGTGCTGGCTTCTGCACGTGACCTAAGTGGAAATGAAATGGCATTTATACGGGAATCGCTGTAACAGTTAATGTACACTATTAGTCCTCTTTGATAAATACTTTTGTCAGAAATATAAAAAAAAGATAGAAAAGGGAAACAAAAATTGATAATTTAATTCTAGGGTCAGACTGCTATTACTGGACATAGGTTTTCGCATTAGCGGCCTCCCAAAACCTTAGCCAGCAGGGCTAATATAGACGCGTGACATAATTTTGTCATTTCGGTGTCGTTCCGTACTGACAAATCTAAATAATTAGTTTTGATAGCAATAGAACAAGAGGGCGGGACGTATCTCGACAAAATCGACTAAATTATATCACGCATCTATGTTAGCTATGCAGATTGTATATCTTTTAAAGCGTCGTCGCCACTCGAGGGTGGTCATGTTTTATTGTATTGGTTTATAATTCCTAGATAGGTACTTTGGGCTGCTCCGGTGCCCATGGATTTTTGATTGGCGAGTCTTTCTATCATGGCGGTTATCGAAAACAGAAATTCATGGCGCTAAAAACTAATTTTAAAATGTAAGTGTAATGTACGGATTGTGGAATCAGAAAAGTGTTTAATATGTCTTTGTAATTTAATAAGTTAGATTTAATAACAGGTGTATGAGTGGACATGAACAAATTATGTTAAGTTCCAATTTCGTAAGAATGCTGTGATAAATATTCCAAACGGTGTTTTATATTAGCAATAAATCACTATTATACTCATAATTATATCGACATTAAACGGTATATTTCACGTTACTGAAAAATTGCTCCCGGGCGATACTTTTAATTCATATTAAAATGAGCCTTTTATAATTCGAAAACGGCACGGCAAAATTGTATTATCATTACCTCCTATGTATTAGTGATACTAGAAGCTTGGAACACAGGAGGCAATTTTTTTATTTATTTTATTTATTCCATAACAATTTCTATTGTGTTGGAAATTAGTCTTAAAATTAAATTACACCAATATGAATTACATTAAAAATACATTAAAGCCAAGTACTTTATAGCATCCTTAAATATAATAAATATATATATATACTAGCTGATGCCCGCAACTTCATCTGCGTGTTAATTTTTTCTTTTGAACAGATTACACTTTATTGACGGTCCATTAAGACTCACTGGTAGACAGTTATCCAATTGATCCCTTGATAACGTGCGCTATGTTTCACCACATTAAGTTTACGAGCAATAGATCCTTGAAGATCCTTCCTGCGGGTGCTCATCCTCGCAATATTTTCCTCCTCTGTTTCAAACTGATGTAGGGACTTTACTAAGTCAGTCAGCACCAGAAATATGTAAAGCGAGGGGGCCGTAAGAATCTCTAGTTTAACAAAAATATCTGTACATGACTCCCATTGAGGTATTCTCGCTATTGTTCGCTCTCTTTTGACTTATGAATGCCTTTGCTATGTTGTACAGATAGCTACATCCCCACAGTCTAATACTGTATCTTAAACGCGATTCAACTAGAGCGTAGTAAACCTGTATTAATTGCTTCTTCGTAGCGTCGTATCGTAAGCTTCTCAAAGCGTAACTAGCCGAAATCATATGGTTCACTATTGTGTTTACTTCAGTTTTCCAATTTAAAAATGTATCTATGTGAACGCCCAGAAATTTTACCACATCAACTTCCTTAATGCTATCTCCATCAAGGTTGATTTTGAGTATTTGGTAAAACAAATGCCGTGCTGTGTCGTTCGAATTATAAAAAGGCCCAATAGCTTCATTTTCATCAGCCGCCATCCATATATTACGTCAAAGGTATAAGGGGAGGAAGGGGTAACAGGACCATCCACCAAAACCTTGACATTTATACGGAAGTCGTCGATATTCGGATACGATGTAAAAAACAACGGGTTGCACTCCGGGAATGCCGGCAGAAGTGAAAACTTGAACATATACTCCTTGCGGTCTACTCTCCCTCCGTCTTACCAATTTTCGATCAGGTCACGTGTCCTGACGCGAGTTTAACATTTTTTACCCATCCTAAAAAGTGCACAACGCCGCTAAAGAAGTTTTCACTTCAACAGTATAAAGCTGTATTCATAAGGATATTATTTTCTTCATACTCATACTTATAAGATCGAAAACTGTTTTCCTGCAACCGATTTTCAATAACTTATTTTAGATATACTATACATTCAAGAGCACATTAAACTTACCAATAACTTTGTAACGTTCTTAATTCTTATTCCGTTTGCATAAGATCCAAAAACGCACAATGTGATCTGTATTATTTTTAGGCTTTAGGACTTTAGGTCACTAGTCCTATGTGAACGCTACAAGTAAGTAGATGTTACGTCGAGGATTCTAGAACTTAGACTAGAATCGAATTCTAGGGGCTAGAATCGAAAAATCCTAGAGGCTAGGGGCTAGAATCCTAGACTAGAAACGAATCCTAGACTAGGGGCTAGAATTAATGAATCCTAGGGGCTAGAATCCTGGGCAAACTCGGAATCGCAGACGCACTGGGTTTGGAAAGTATATCTGCTCTTGAGTATACGGTTAGGTGATTTAAATGACTGTAAAGCGTAACTTGCCTTAGTTAAATTATGTACAATTGTTCTAGTGATCGATTTTTACATATCGTAATTAAATACTACCAATAGTCCTTTAGCTATCAAACATTTTTAATAAAAGGAAATCAATTTTTTTACGTAATAGACCAAGATCCCAGGGCCGCCAGACCTTACTTATTTTCTCATAAACCAAATGTGTGGGAAATAGTAGTGCTAGTACGTATGAGTAATGTATGAATACCAGCTGACCTGGGCCGACGGCCATTTTTCAGCTACCAGGTTCTGAAGGTACTTCCAAAAATTGCTCACTTGTCTTGAAGTCTGGGTGCTATAAAAAGTATTGTTATAGTTCCCTGAAAATCATAATACAAAAATCACTACTCAGATTGTAGGTATAATCGCATAATTTGCTTGCGAACTGTAAAGCGTCTGGCAGAAATTACAACCGACGGAGAGTCGGAGAGGCGGTGTTGAACATTAATTTTTATATTTAATTAATTATATTCCATAAGACATCAGCAGCCAGACTTCAAGACAAGTGAGTAATTTTTTGAAGTACCTTCAGAACCTGATAGCTGAAAATTGGCCGTCGGCCCAGGTTAGCTGGTAGTCATACATTACTAGTACGTACTAGCACTACTATTTCCCACACATTTGGTTTATGAGAAAATAAGTAAGGTCTGGCGGCCCTGGGATCTCCGTCTATAACGTAAGTAGACAATAAGTTTAGTTTCTAGAACAAATGTTGTTATGTGTTCTACATAAAGTTGTACCTACCTATGACGTAGGATGGAAAATGTACACAAAATTTTGTGTTTATTTTAATCACTTTTTTTAAATATATGAAGATGTTAGATAGTTGCTCAACTATATTATTTATTTTTGTACCTATTAATTATATTATCTTAGAAGAAAGTGGTGCCATGAGATTACGGATACAAATACAAATAAACTTAATAGTAAAATGAAATTGTACTTTAATAATATTTAAGATATTGTTATAAAAGAAATAAATAAATAAAAATATGTCATTTTTTGTTTTATATTTATTAATGCAAAGTTTATTCATATTATTCATAGTTTCAATGACCTATCGATTCTGCAACATACGAATTGTACGGACAGCCAGTGGTTCAGACGCACATGAATTACTCCCGCTGATGGCGATGACGAGAGAAGACCAAAACACTCTTGATGTGTTATTGAATCTAATTTGTTTTATACTAGCTCACCCGTCTTTTATTTGTACTAGCACGCTGCTTTTATTGTGCACTGTGATAATTGAGTAAAAATGATTTAATAAATTATATTAAAATTTCAATGGACATTAAATTAAATTAAATTAATTAATGAATAAAGTATTTTACAAGTTCACATTTCGCACTGATGCTCACACTAGGATACCCTGTGTTGTGAGTTATCAAGTAAAGTAAAGGTATAAAGGTTTCAGTGCTTGATCCAAACCAAGAAACTTAGAGAATAGTAATATTATAATATTTATCCATGGCTTATAATACGTACGACTATGCTTGATGTAAACTCAAATCAAAAATCAATAAATAGCCCTTATTTCATGTCAGAACATCAAAGCCATAGATCAAAACCTATAGACCCTATTCAAGGTGGTTTTAGTATTGAGTTTTCCTCCTTTAAAAAGAAGAAATGCACTGAAAACACCGACTGTACCGACATAGATTCCTTTGCTTAAAAATATAAATTAAAATAAGCCTATTGTTTTCAAAAAGTGACATGACAAGTCATTTAGTTTCTCAGACAGGGCCGAAGTAAGATTTGAAGACTAAAAACTTAAACAATTTAGTTCTTATTAACACTGTCTTAAGTATCTAGTTATGGTTAGTTATGGTTCGTTAAAAAAAGTATAGAATGGCCGAACTATTAATGGGGAAGCTGACAAAAGTCTCGATATTTTAGATATTAAATACACGTACGTCTATAATCCTTGTTGGGGTAGGCAGGATAGTAACTGTCCATGCTTTTAGGATCTTTGGCGGAAATTCTGCGTGGGTGGTTGCTGTGCCGATTGATTTTTTTTTTTCTCTATGTTAAAGAGTTTTTTTGTGCAGTAACTTAGAACAGCGAAGTGATAAAAGAATTCAAGTGATACAGTGTAACCGCTCCGTTTGGTTCCGACAAAGATCCAGCGGCAGTGCTTCTCGCTGCCATAGATCTTCGTAAACAAAACACTATTGGCTTACGGAGAATGAGAGGAGCTTATTCAGAAGAAATAAATTGACGACATATATGTATTGAAGTGTAAGTTTCAGTCCCCGGCCAAGTAGAATAGGACCATCCTCTTTCTTACCGAGGTGTCGTACAACGCGACTAAGGTACCTAAATATGAAAGCAAGTTCATCTGCACACAGAGAAGGAAAACTCTGCAATTATATCAAAACCCTCGCCAACCCGTCTGCCAAGCGTGGTGAGTATGGCATTTACCCCTCATGTTATTGAGGGAGGCCCGTGCCCCAGCAGTGGGGACGTGTATGGGCTGATGAAGAAGAAGAAGAAGAGATGTATTGAAGACTTGGCTGTATGGACATAGACTCCTTTGCCTTTCCCGAAAGGGATAAATTTAAAAAACAACATGTCTAGCTTTTAGCCCATGAATGTCAAAAATACGTTGATCTCTCTGGTATGAGTAAAATGTACTGAAAAACACCTAACTTCGAATTTTTCAAGGGTTTTTATTGTTGGTTTTTTATTTACAGGCTAAATTTCGAGATATTATGTAGCCTAAATGTTGACCGGGAATATAAGGTACCACCATCCAAAATTTCATTTAAATCGGTCCAACAGTTTCGGAGATTAGCCCGTACAAACAGACAAACCGACAAACAATTAAACAAAAAAATTAAAAAATCGGGATTTGTTCTAATTTTCTTCTTACATCCCCCTGACTCGGTTTTTAGATTTTTTTTCTATGTACAGAAATTCGACCTCCACTGTTTTATCATATGAATAGATAATAAAATCGGCCAATACCTAAGTCTATACACCACTGAGCATTATATACATTAAACTACGGAGGAATACCTACTTAAAAACTAGAATTTTCGCGGCTAAGTAAACAGCAGCCGAGACCTCAATGAGAGGTCACGCGACTTACGTCTGAGATAGCGAAGTAAAATAAAATAAACATAATTTATTGAATTGTTTACCGATTCAAAGAATTGATACTCTGTCTGTACTTACGTTATATTGTACTACTCTATGCTATATACCTATACTACATCTGTTTTAGGTCCATATTACAGAACGCGACTCAGACTGATCTATACTTAACTCTTTGTCATTTTGATAGTGAGAAACAAATACAACTAATACTTAAGCATAGATCAGGACTTGGTCTAAGACTTGAGTTTTCTCTGTAATACGGGCGTTAATATTCCTACACATTTTTTATTTTTTTATTATATTTATTACAAACAATTATCTTAAAAACTATCTTAAATGCAATGTAACATAAACGAAATTGAATATACTGGACCTTAGATACTTTTGTTCGAAGCATATGAATCTCCTAGCACTTTTACCCGTTTTGAAATAAGAGGAACGTGTGTTTCAATAAAGATTTGGCAGTTGGTGGAAATACTGTTATCTAATCATCGTGACCTTGCTAGGATTCTGATCCGATTGGACCATGTTTAGGAACCCTCACGTTTAGTTTCAAGAATGTGCTGGTTTACAGGGCGACGCTGCCCTTGTCTAAGATTATTGTTCTTGTAATTTTATTATGACTTTGAATGTTTGATTTTCCTTATTTTGCTGACTCAAACAGATAATTTTCGCGCTCGCTTCGCTCGAGCCCTGTATATTTACATATTTCGTGTGTTTTAAAAGCGCCAAGTCATATAAATTTCTTTGGAATATAATTTTTGTTAATACATACTTATATTATTATATAGGACGACTTTAAATTAGTTTACAAATATAAAGCTCGGGAGGCAGATCATTAATAAGAGTGCAGAATTTTGTACATTGGAAATGTCTTTTCGTTCGCTCCAGTATAGGCTCAGATTTCACGAAAAAGTGCGATCCCCTTATATCTCAAAGAGTTGTGAAGATATTATATTCAAAAGACGCGCATTTACAAGAGCTGTAAGGTGCAAAAATAATTTTTCAAGATAGTCAAAACAAAAAAAGTTATGGCCGAAATAGTGAAAAAAAATTGTTTTTTTTCCGAATTTTTGATTTTGGCGCTCGATATTTTGAAAACGAAGAATGATACCAATTTGTAAAAAATTCTCTGGACAATTTAGTTAGCTACAATTTGAGCCTAAAACAAAGACGATCGGGTTAAGGGTTGGTCCTGTAGCCTAACCTATTTGAAAAAAGTCAGAACGACATTTTTCCGAATTCCGTAGATTCATTTACAATATACTCGATAATCGTGTGAGGTACGAAATCTGTCATTTTTTTAGTTTAAGGCAATTAGTTGTTCTCCCGAGTTATACGGAGAGACGAATTTATTTTTGAATTATTTCGACCTAAGTTCCATGGGGAAAGTTGTTCAGTTTCGTAAGCCGATTCATCCTTAATTTCCGCTAGCGAAAAAGTCTTATCCCACTGCTGGATCTGACTTTTTTCATTTATTTTTTCATTTTTTTATTTTACAAAAAATTTACAAACATAACATATTCGTACATACACACGCTCATGCCTGTAATCCCAAACGGGCTAAGCAGAGCACCAGTGGTTCAGAACCATAGATTGTTAGGGGTTATTAGATGAAACATGAAACATTTACACACATTGTCAGGGCATATTAAAATCATCCTATCTATACTGACTACATACTATTTCTAAGCATCTTCTAGGTATGACTGTGGCAGCCGGCGCCAGGCGTCGTCGTCATTTGATTTACTACTCTTCGTACTATTTACTCCGTCACTGGTGATAGTGGACGAACTTTGTATTTCTAAAGGCCAATGGCCTTGGGTGATAACCCAGTTGGTAAATGAGCCAGACTTGTAAGCGGAAGGTTGGGGGTTCTAATTCTAGTGCGAGGATTTATTCCGTTGTCTTTAGGGGCCTTCGTGTTTTGAAGGGAGGCCGCACTATGATCCAAACCGGTAAGAATCGTCTCAAAAATAGGTGTTACGAAAGTCAGATAATGTCTGAAATTTTGTGATAAACATGTAAAGGGATGTATAATGTACGATTAATTACATCAATAAATAATTTAAGTTCTATATTCGCCTACCTATAGCTACTTAAAGATATGCGTTAAAACTAAGCCAAGTAGAGAGCAGACGAAGTCAAGTTTTCAAACGAAGTTTTCTCTTTGGGTATCAATGATACATACAAGTGTTATATATATAAAAAATGGAAATTTTATACTGTACTAGAATTAGAAAAGAAAAAAAAAATATATTTTACTAAATTTGTGTAATGACTGTTTAACAAAATGCATTTTTTTTTTCAATGCTTAACTTCAAATAGACATTTGAAAGTTACCGCTGTTTCCCGACGTTGATATTTTATCGTCTTTACATGACTTAGGTAACTGAAATATTAGACAAAAAAAAAACTTGCCCATGTCTGCCCCTGTTGTGACAAGACGCATTTTCATTATGTATGTGCAAAATGTTAATTTTCGAATAAAAATATAATTACCTACATATTTTACTTATAAATTCGCTTTAATATTATCTACTCTTTTATTATTTATAATATAAATATATTTTTATTAATTAAATAATTTTAAATCTACCAATTAAACACCTCTTTTTTATTACTACTATTACCTATAATTTTAATAATAAATTTTAATTTTTTTTTCGTATGGTATTTTTTTTTCATTAATAATTATTTTTAGCACATTTATATGGATTTTAAGTTATAAAAATAAAAATATTCTGAAAACTGTTTTTTTTCTTCATTTTGTATGGAAAATCTGTAATTTACGTCTTTTGTTCTTAATAAGTTGCAGAATTCTTATTTGAACAACATAAAACTTCTGGGGATTAAAGCTTAACTATTCAAGAATATTTATGCTAAATTACAAGTTGATCCTATCATAAATAACAAAGTTATAGATTTTTGAGACGATTCATACTCGTTTGGACCATAGTGGGCCGGTGCCCCTCGGTGGGAACGTATATGGGCTGATAAAAAAGAAAATGGCCTTAGATATGTCACCGTAACATTGTCAAACCCGTAATATTGTAATTTGACTTAGTAAGATTTTGTTTTTCATAATGACGGACTTTTTTATAATAATAATGCAACCTAAGCTAACCGAACTTAAAGAGCCCTACCTAACCTAATATAACCTAACTAATCCAGCAATAAACAATTAAAAAAAACACAAAAAAAAACAAGCAAAAAAAAAATAAAAAAAATTAACAGTACAATGCATGATTGTATAAATATATATGTTACAGTTAAAACTAGTTAGTAGTTAGAACGCGTTTTTCCTAGTTAGAACTAGTTTTTACTTGGTGCCTTTGTTAAAACTAGAAATAATCAGTTAAAACTAGAATTTACCACTGACATATTTGATTTACAGATAAAACTAGTTGTCACATCGAGCTATAGTTAAAACTAGCTATAGTTAAAACTCCCACCCCGCGGAGATTATATCGGGGCAGAAACTGTAGGTTAGGTTTGTTAGTAGCTTAGCCTAAGTAATCCGAACTATGGTCGAGAACGAGACGTCATGGAACAGTGTCCTCTCCTTCTGTGAAGACATAATTTCCCAGAAGGAGGCGGCGGAGAGAGAAAGAGAGGCGGACGCTAGTGCTCCCGCTATCCGCCGCAGAAGGCCTGGACGCAGAAGACGAGCCGAGGCCCGTCTGATGCCTCCATAGAAGAGGCCTGGTGACGGCCGCAGGGGCGACCGTCACCAATAAAAGCCTTGAGACGGAAGGCGTGCAACGTGTTCCATGCACGCCTTCAAACAGCAGGCTACATGGGGGGCACTGGTCCCCCCGCGAGAAGGGATCCGCTGATATAAGCGGTCCAGCGCCCGGTGGGGTCACAGACGAATGCTAACGCGATACCTGTGACCCCACCCCAGGCGGGAGAAGGAACACCTTGGGGTTTTAGTCGGTTCGAGTCCGACATAACCCTTCCATCGCCCCTGCGATGGGGGGTATGCGTGGGTATTTCCCCAAGTAAAAAATAAAAAAAGGTTAGAACTGCGACCCCCAACGCACGAGCCGAGGCGAGCGAAGCGAGCGTGCCGCGGCAGCGGCCGGCGAAGTGCCAGAAAAGACTTTGGTTGCGTTAAACGGTAAGCACAACAACTACATAACCCACAACATAACCTCAAGCCAATCAGAATAAGGTATGATGAACTCTAACCTCGGTCGGAACAGTTTTAACTGACTCGCTTCGGGAAAACGCGTTTTGTCTTGCAGAAACTAGTTTTAACTGATATTTGATTCAGACATTAGTCAATTCTAGTTTTAACAAAGGCACCAAGTAAAAACTAGTTCTAACTAGGAAAAACGCGTTCTAACTACTAACTAGTTTTAACTGTAACATATATAAGCAAAAAACAAAAAAAACATTAATTTCTGCCGGCGTCTGTATTACCGAGCTCACAACCCGAATATCTTTAAAGTACGAGTGAATAGGTTTCTTCTGGGTGAGCTCGCTACATACTCGACCACATCTTTGCCCTGAGCTAGATGTGGTCAAGAGCGAACCCATTCTTAATAAATAAAACATAAAAAAGTTAAGTAGATAAGTTTAGTTTTTAAGAAATCATGACGAGCTCATAAATATATGGAGCAATTTGCAAAAAAATAAAATAAACATACAACAATTATAAGTGAAAACAGTGCGGACCAGAGAGTCCGCAGACTATAAATTCATTATAAAAAAAACCTAACTAATCCTAATTTCTTGAGGCGGCATTTAAAGTTTCATAAATTTATAATTTTACTACGCAAATTGCAATATAGCGGGAGGTTAAATTGCACTAGTGAAATTGTAATATTACGGTTTTCACAACTTTCCGGTGAAGCTGACTGTACCCAAGACCGCTTTCTGAGTTATGTGCATTATTTACAAACTGATGCTGATACGGTGAAGGAAAACATCGTGAGGAAACCTGTACATCCAGGCGACTGAATATGTCTGTCAGGCTCCCCTGTTAGCAGGGTCACAGAGGTCAAATGGCTAAAATGTAATGAGTTGACCTACCAAATCCATGTCATGCTGATCATGCGATGGCCGGTTTGGTCGAGTGGTAGTGATGCTAACTTTTGATCGACGGGTCCTGGGTTCGATTCCAGGTCGAGGCAGACATCTGTGCAAAAATCAAATGTTTGGTCTTAGGTCATGGATGTTCGTGTTCGTGTCTGTATTTGTGTATGTTCCAAGGGACAAACGACACAGGGAAAACCTTAGTGTAGGCCTTTGAGTGTGTACCTCTCGGGTGGTAAATCAGTCCATGAAGCTGAACAACTTTCCCAAGGAACAAAGGTCGGAATACGGATTTTTTTTTTTAGTTCCCATACAAACTGCGTCAGCTGAAAGTGCATTTTGTATGGGAAGTCAATTTTTTTTTTCATATTTCGACCTTTGTTTCTTGGGAAAGTTGTTCAGTTTCATGGACTGATTTACCACCCGAGAGGTTGAAAGTGATTTACATAAAGCCTGTATATAGTATTTTTTTAAATTTAAAAGAAACGGGACCACATGTATTACTCTCTGCCTCTGCCTACCCCAACAGGGTTCATAGGTGTGAGATTGTGAGTGAATGACTAAGGAGTTTATCACCAAATAAAGCGGACGTTGTTGTCTTAATGCAATGACGCGAAGATTTTCGAGAAGTTATCCAACAGCTGTGGTCAGGTCACTAATGATAATGGACCCACACGTTGGATCGTGACCTCTACATAAACATTAAAGACACAGTAAAAAGTCGAGTGTTTAACTTATACGCAGTTAATCACGTTTAAGTTATAAAATATTACTTCTTATTAGTTTTACACCCAGTTGCAATTAATGCGCCTTTAAATATTATACGGCATTACATTTAAAAAAGGTCCTGGGTTCAATTCCCAGTCGGAGCAAATAATTGTGTAAAAAGTATATGGTTGATACTGGTTCAGGATTTTCAATAAAGCTAGGAGGTTCTTTTTCAACCTGTATACGTTCCAAAGGATCCACGACATAAGGGAAAATCTCAGTGTGGGCCTTTGAGTGTGTATAAAAAGGTTGTCATTATCAGCATTACCAGTCTTGCTTTTGATCCTTTTAGTGTAAATGAAAAAATCTCTGTCCATTGTATAACAAAGCCACGCCAGACTAATTCTAGAGGTCTTATTGTACAGATGCCAGCGCATCAGGTTACCCCATTTTCATAGCAAAACCGTTCTTATCGTAACAGCATAGAGTGCACGCGTGTGATAACCTGATGTGGGCCCACTGTACGTACAATAATAATACTGCACTAATGTACACTAAGTACCCAAATACAAGCTATCAATCGTTGTTTGTTTTCGATATTACGTAAGGCCTAGAGATCATACAAACTCATGTCATTTGGCTGTCACTGTCAATGACGTTGCACTGTTATAAAGTTCCAAGAAAGCGAGAATATAGCGGAAAATAAAATAAAGATATCAATGAAGTAATTTTCGATCAGCGCAATACTTGACTTGACTGCTAGACAAACGGTTATAATCTTCTTCTTCTTATCGTGTAGGTATAGTCAAGTGAGTAGTGAACTTGGCTAACCCCGGTGTCAGAGTTTTCAAACCGCCTAATGTCCTCTAACTTGGTTGGTTTTACGGCTGTAATCAATCGACAACAGCCGGGACCGATAGCTTAACGTGCCCTCCAAAGCACCGGAAACACTCGTGATATATTACCACTTTTGGTCACCCATCAGGTTCCCTGCCTCTGTGTATGTTGCTTAACTTCACTGACCGGTTGAGATCAGCGGGCGTCACTGAGCTACGTGCCCTTTACGGTTATAAGTATTTTTGTTTTATTCGTATTTGTCGCGAAATAGTATGTTTAAAAAAAATGTGTTTTGACAATTTTTGTAATATTATTATTTATCTGACAATAAATTATTATTAATAATAATATGTTATGTAGAGCTTGATGAGTCAGGACCTCCCAATTTTACATATATTTGTATATACTTGGATAGTAGATATTTATCTAAGTATACTAATATTATAAAGAGGAAAGATTTGTATGTTTGTATTTTTGTATGTAACGAATAGGCTCCGAAACTACTGGACCGATTTCAAAAATTATTTCACCATTAGGATGCTACATTATCCCTGAGCAACATTTAAGCTACATAATTTCCCCAAATTCCCACGGGGACGAAGTCCCGAGCCGGAATGATAGTGTTACATGTTTTGTAAATGTACCACCTGCTTATAAACCTGTAGTGACATTTCTACCCGAAGTTTGCCTGGAAGAAATTTTTTTTAAATTGTATAAGAACATTGTACAATGTTACAAATTGTTAAAAAGCAATAAAGTTTATCTATCTATCTTTCTAGCAGTAAGGGCGCCTTGTTGGACACTATAGTTCTATGTTATATGTCTTGTTTTGTGTGTGTTTGTGTGAAAATAAAATACATATATTGTATTGTGCTTGAAATCATAAAAATAAAAAACGAATGACCTTTACGTGACGTAAAGCTTGCCTCCGTTTGACGTGTACGTAGCATGTATGGGGCATGTGAAGAGGTTGCATTAGCTTTCTTCGTTTCCGTGGGAATTCAGGAAAATTATGTAGCTTATGGTACTCAGAGATAAAGTAGCATTTTAATGGTGAAAGAATTTTTGACATCTGTTCAGTAGTTTTTGAGTGTTTCATCAAATCTTTCACTTTATGTACTTATAATATTAATTAAGATGAAGATTAAGTTGAAAAGTGTAACGGTCTTGTTAATTTGAAGTTTAACAGATTTGTTTGTCACTTAAAATACGTTGTGTGGACAATATAATTCAACGAAAATAATAAAAAACAAAGAAAACACGCTTAGCAAATGTTCATAAGAAGTTAATCACGCGGCTTCATAAATGTCGCAAACAACCCTGTAATTAGCATCCTCGGTTACAAACTCATTACTTAAGAAAGTCTATTTTCATCTAAGCTATTCAATAGTCTAAGGTTAATTATAAAATACGATAACATAAATGACTGACGCACGGTATCACGAGAACAAATATCGGTCAATGCATGACAGTCAATGATATTCTCTCAAGTCTGGCAATACGATGAAATTAGATAGGAAATCAGTTCAGTTAGTAACAGGGGAAGGGATGACCTATTTAAAGTGGACGGGTTTTATCTTTAAGGGGGTTATAACTCGTTCTAATCAGAAAAAGGCGGTGCGATAACATCAATAATAATAACGCATGAGGATTGGACGCGTGGCAAACCTTATCCGCGGATAAACATTCCGTGACCGGTCAGATTAATTACTGGTAAATATGTTTTAATTAATTCGAAAATATTTACTGCGTTTTAAATTAAACAGTTATTCAACATCAGTTGCCCTAATTTGGATGCCTCGTCAGTGTGGAAGACCCTCTGACGTACTGTACTACAACCCGAACAGGTTTTCAATATTTTGCACTTGCGTTTCGCCATCAAAGTGAAGTCCTTACTCACTCTTTGACGCACCACCCAGACCTAACCTTTTCATCTAGAAAGATGAGAGCAAAGGTTCCCATTTAAATGTAACCAAGCAATAGGGTTATATTTGCATGAAGTCCCAAAGGTCCTCCAGTAATTTATAAGAAAGAAACACACTACATAGATACATACGCTCACGTCTATAAGGGACCATCCATAAATTACGTCACACGTTAAGGGGAGGGGAGGGGATGGACAAAGTGTGACATTGTGTGACAACGGGGTGGGAGAGGTGATAAGTTTCGTGACGTCACATTTCAAAATGTGTTATGAGTTATGAGTATTCAAAACGCGTTAACTATTAACGACAAACTTAATCTTCTCAGTCCCAAGCACTCTTTACGTTTTTACTTTGGTTAAGACAATGAGTTTTGAGTTCCCAAAAAAATTGCAACTCTATTAAGTACTGTTTTTATTATAAAGTTACGAAAAATGGAAAATATGTGACGTCACGCTAGGGAGGGGGGAGTCTTACAAATGTGACCAGTTGTGACAAGGAGAAAAATGGGGTCAAAAAATCAAGAAATTCGTGTGACGTAATTTATGGATGGTCCCTAATCCTTATTGGAGCATCAGTGGATTTTTGCTATACATACAGAGGGTTATAAGTTATAAAATAAAATATAATGTATGTGGGGAGAGGTTGCCAGCCTTTCGCCCACAAAACAGCAAAACCCTCACGTCCCACTTACTGACTTTTACAGTATGCCTGGGAAGAGTAGACAGCTGGCACATTCTATTTTTCTTTTACCCCCAGTCCATCATCGAAGAAGAAATACTGTCAGTATAAAGTAGTAGCCCTATAAACATTAACTGTGGTATCTGTCAATGCTAAGTCTGGATGCGCAGAGGCAGGTCAGCGTCAGGTCGATGGCCGATAGAGGGTGTGGCGCATGCGTAGACAATGCCCAGCTATATGCTAAGAGCTGTAAACAAAAAACACACAATAACCAGTGACTGACCGCTCGAAAGTTGAGGAAAACAACAGACTTCATTGGAGGTACTTCATAAGCTTATTCCTACTCAACAATACTGAATATTGCATGATTGAGATTTGACTGTCTCATAAAAGAACTCAGAGTTAAAACGTCAATGTTGCAATTTAATGATCTTAATGCTAAGGCATAGGTTGTATAAACTTCGATGTAGAATTTTCAGTGCGAATTAACTGTTTCTGTCTGTACTTATTCTAATCTATAGTTGTCGAATTTCACTAACCCGTGGTGCTTGAATAGTCCAATATTTTAAATAAGATTACAAAAGCATAGATGATCTGCGTATGGTATCAAATTTTTAGACCCTACAAAGTCGGTCTAAAAAAATATTGTCATTTCCCATAGCACCAGAGATTAAGTATCAGAAGAAAAATTTTAGTTACTTATAGCTTTCCTTGGAAATCCTACTCGCTTTCCTACAATATTTTCTTGATCGGAAAATATTGACTCTGTTTACTTTTCTTAGTTATCTAACACATCTAATTTCCTCCTTGTGTTAGGTAACCGAATGGTTATATTAACGATTTTTTTATAGAATTTATTAAAACTATGTAAATTCATAGACGAAGAGTCGATGACTTTCCTTGTTGACGTCCATAGCCCAATTTGAAAAACTCTTTGAGTATGTAGTATTTTTGGAAAAACTATTCGTTGCGTCGCCCTCTGTAGGTACATTTTAAAACTCAACTTTTGTAAGTTGACTAAATGTATTCATTCCTTTCATGTTTTTGTTTTTCTTATTATCTTTTTTCTTTTGTTCTCGTGTTATAACGTTGTAGTGTGTATGCCTTTTAAAACGTTTTTAGTTAAGATTCATAATACGTTAAGTACAAAAGTTCATCAGTTGTTATAATATAAACAATACGTTGGTGAAAACATATTATGCTGTTTATCAGGAGTTCTCGCGGAGGTCCAAATACCGTGATATGATATCAATCACGTTGGTCGGCACGCGTCCCAGCCTTGCTGATGGTTAGATGCCAGGGTATCTGGTATCTTTAATGAATTTGGATTTATTCACTTTGTGACTAGGGTATAGAGTGAATAATTGGCGAAGTCCTTCGAAAATACAGGGACTTATTTTATAATGGAAATAAAGTAACACATTTTTTTAGAAGACAGTTCACGAAAATATTGCAGGGATGTGCCCCTTGCTATATACTTTATATAAAGTAAATATTAATTGTTTTAACTACTAGGTCCAACGCTTTTAGTAACGTGAATAAACCCGATAAAATTATTAATATATAAGTGCAAGGTACAAATAAATGACCCACACACCAACGAACTGAAAAAACTACGTTCACAAAAACATGAGATATTGGCTAAAAGAAAGAAATAAAAAATCAAGCGTATGATCTCGTCGTTCTAGATCTATTTTATTATATGATGTATATGTACATTTATGCTTGCAACAGTTACGACGCTTTTGTAATGCAACAACTGTAATACAACAAACGTTGAGAATTATGTTAAACACCTCTCAATTATCATAATCATGAGCACTGACAGGAAAATCTTCCAGAAACCGTTGTGCTGTTTACACTTTTCTATATCTAAATAACACCAAGACATAATACTTTATCTGTTTTGCATTGTTTAGCAACTTTATCATTGTATATTTATGAATGATTTATCAAAATTTTCCACATTCACGTAATTGTATTTATCTATGCGAAAATTAAACTTTCCACTTGTTTGTTGTCTAGGTTTTTTTATGTTTTTTTTTATCATTGGGCTGATGCCGATATTCGTCCCAACCAAGGAATCACGAAGGAGATTTAGGTCATGGTCCATAGTGGGCCGCGCGATTTTCGAAAACTAATTTTCTAGACGCGCAGGGCCCCGATTCTGTAACTTCAGTCGATGGAATGGAGGCCATTTTATCTGTTCAGGTGGTGAATTTGAGAACTCTTTAAATTTCATAGACTTTCTGACAACCACCCCGATCAGCAGCGCCACCGCCAACCGAACGTAAAGTTGCAAACTACATAGCAATTGAAAATTCAGTTGGCGGTGGCGTCACCAGTCAAAGCAGCCGTCGTTAGATGTATGTTTGGATAGTTCTCAATTTCGACAACTGAACGGATAAAATGGCGACCATTTCATCGACACACAACTGAAGTTACAGAATCGGTGCCGTGTGGTGATCGGCTTAGAATAACACCACCCCATTTCTTTCCGTGGGTGTCGTAAGAGGCGACTTAGGAAACACAAATGAGACCTGCCTCCTATTAATCCGTCTCAGGCAACAACACCTCATTTTTGTATGAATCTGAGGTGTTGTCCTATGGTCTCATGCGGTGTGGTAGGCTCTGCAAAGGGCCGTCTGGTTCGCGACCACCCTCCTACCGAAGTCCGACGCCAAACAGCTTGCTGTGTTCCGTCGGTGCGTGGGAGTACCAGTGCCTTATAGGCGTTTTCTGGGTTAACTCGCTCCATCGTCGACCTCATCTATGCCCTTGGTCAAGATTGAGGTCAAGAGTTAACCTATCTTATAATAATAATAAAAAAATCGGGGCCCAGGTTTCATCACGATGTTTTGTGAAAAGTTAATTAAAGTTAAGAAAGTAAGAAAGTTAAAATTAATAAAAAATCCAGACATAAATCCGAAAAGTATTTTTATATGTAGTGTCAAGTGGATCTAGAACTACATGCTGCATTACCTACACTGATTTGGAATATATAGGCATGAGTATTGTACAGAGGCCGGTGCATCAGGTTACTCCATTACTCCATTTTCATTGCAAAATCGCTCTTATCGCAACAGCATAGAGTGCACGCGTGTGGTAACCTGATGTGCGGCCCTCTGTACATATCCTAAATAACTTAAGTATAAGTAATCAAGTAAATTATACAATGTTAATTACCTATTCAGAACTCTGTTTTCCACGTTCATGTTTGCCAGAAAGTTATAATAAACTTCGTTCCCGTGGGATCTCGGGAAAATTATTTAGTCTATGTTACTCAGGGATAATGTAGCATCCTTATGGTGAAAAAGTTTTTGAAGTCGGTCCAGTAGTTTTTAAGTTTATTCGTTACATACAAAAAAAAATCTTTCCTCTTTATAATATTAGTGTACCTAGATAAAATGTTGTTGTTGGGTAAAAAAGGTTCATGAACCGATATATGTCAAAACGTGCAATGAGATCCATGTAAACAAACATTAACAGCAAATATTTACTTAATGATGCAATATTTCTAGGAATTTCATAATGGTGATTAGATAGTACTTACTATTTTATAAAGATAGAGTATCGCAAACAACCTTAACCTCAAAAAAAAACGGCCAAGAGCGTGTCGGGCTACGCGCATTGTAGGGTTCCGTAGCAAAATGGTTCAAATATGCAGCTGACTTCTTAATTCTACGAGCATATTGTCATAGTCGATGTTAAAATCCCTAAATACGTATCAAAAACAAATGCATTAAAAAGTTGGTAGTTTCAGAAAAAAGTGTAGTTTTGGCCTAAATATAACAGAATGGAAGCATTTAATGCGCGAGCGAAGCAAACGCGATTTTTTTTTTCTTTAGTTTTTTTTTTTTTTTTTTTTGCAATAATATTATTGTTAGGAATAATCGTTACGGGCCCGTGGACCTACCGATTTGACCTACTGGTAGGACCACGGTACATCACTATGTACCCGTGGTCCTACTGGACTAGGGCTTACTAGAATATCGTAGTGTCCATATTATAGTAGGTATCGATAGGTAATAATAATAAAGAACAAACTCCGGGCTTCTTACTCCGGACTTCTTGGAAATGTTATTAGAATAGAATAGACTCTTGGTAATGTTATTGTTGTTTAATCAAACAAGGAAAAATTGTTTCAAATTGACATTGTCATAAGACATAATATATTTTATGCATAATGAAAGCATTTTCGGTTAATAAGTACTAAATGAAAAAAGAAATTTATGTTAAGTTTACAGTAAATTAAGAAAGAAATTTATGTTAAGTTTAAAGTAAATTAAGAAGGAAATTTATATTAAGTTTAAAGTTAATTAAAGTGCAAAAAATACTGTAAATTCTATTTTTTATTCGAAATAATAAAATAGCGATAAGATTATCGATACTAATAATAAGCCCTATCCAGTAGGACCACGGGTACATAGTAGTGTACCGTGGTCCTACCAGTAGGTCAAATCGGTAGGACCACGGGCCCTTAACGGGAATAATATAATAATATCGAGCTGCTGTTAAAGCAGGTAGCGTGGTGATCGTGTATAATTTTGATGTCATTTTCGTAATTAGCACCCCCAAAAACCAATTAAACGATACTGAAATTTCAATGTCAATATCAGCTTGGCTTTCGGCTCGCCTCACTTTTAGCGTGGAACCTTGTATGGCAGCCATTTTGGATTAGGGTACACTTCGTCGTAAATGCTACCCTCGTGAATTATTCCAAAATTTTTTTCATTATAAAAATTAATGTTTCCCAAACGGATTGCTGAATTGTTGTATTGCTAGTTTTGGCCTAAATATAACAGAATGGAGTTTTTAATGCGCGAGCGAAGCGAGCGCGAATTTTTTATTTTTATGATTTTTTTTTTCTTTGGCTTTTTTTTTTTTTGCGATAAAATTATTGTTAGGAATAATATAATAATATCAAGCTGCTGTTAAAGCAGGTCGCGTGGTGATCGTGTATAATTTTAATGTCATTTTCGTAATTAGCACCCCCAAAAACCTATTAAACGACACTTGAAATGTCAATGTCAATATCAGCTTGGCTTTCGGCTCGCCTCACTTTTAGCGTGGAACCTTGTATGGCAGTCATTTTGGATTAGGGTAAATGCTTCGTCGTAAATGCTACCCTCGTGAATTATTCCACATTTTTTTTTTCATTATAAAAATTAATGTTTCCCAAACTATTAGCTGAATTGTTGATTGCTGAACCCCTTCTATTTTTTAAAAACCTATCCTAGATAACCCACTCGATGATATCGGCGAGAAAAAAAAATCCATCGCCCTTTCACGTGTATGGGAAACATCCGAAATTTTTTTTCACCATTTTATTTTTTCAATCTGTTGGCGCAATCAAAATGTATGACCATGCCAAATTTCAGCTCTATAGTACAAAGTACCTAATATTAGTAAAATATTCTTATTAATCCCAACTAAGTTTGGCACTTGATCGACTATTACTCGCAAACTTGAAGAGCCATCTTATGTTTGATAGTTTTCCTTTTTATTTCGTTGTATATAATAACACTGTAAATTTTTCCACATTTTTAGAAACAACCATTTAGCTGATAGAGGGGGGGGGACACTTGTGTTTGACAAAAATTTTCACTTTAAAAATTATTTTTTCGCAAACGAAGTACCTAATCGAAAAACGTTCTTAGTAAACCCCTTTTGTCTTTTAAAAAGCTGTCCTATGATACCCCATTTGATGATATAGGCGAGAAAAAAATTTATTATCGCCCTTTCACGTCTATGGGAGACACCCGAAAAAAAAAATTTTTTCTAAGATTTTACTCTACAGTTCTGACGGCGTAGTTTATATGTATGACCATGGCAAGTTTCAGCTCTGTAGTACCAAGGGTTTCTTGGGAAACAGACGGACAGACGGACATGGCGAAACTATAAGGGTTCGTAGATTACTAGGGAACCCTAAAAAGGAGGAGGTTCTCAATTTGTCTGTATGTTTTTTACGCAAAAACTCTGCCAACTGTTTGCCCAAATTAATTTTATCAAAAATGATTCAGCGCTTTAAAAAAATATCCGCGAAAAATAGAGAAAATAAATCATGTAGTTTTAAAAGTTGCAGGATTGTGAAGCGGTAGCTTCCCTAAATGTCACTTAATGAAGTCTCGATTACAAGTGCGGGGGGTCCTTTTTTTAAATTTTTGCTCATAGCTTGATAGTAGGCAGATATACCCCTACAAAATCCTGAAACTATTGGAACTTTATAAATTTATTCCTTTTTTGACATTGTGCGAACTATTGTTGGGATTGAAGTCGGTGACTCATACGTTTTTAATGTGCATAATTATTAAAACACATTAACAATTTAAAAAAAAAGATACTTCGGCTTTACGTATATACTTAGGTATTTTCAAGTTAGCTTACTAAATCCATTTGCATTAATAAGCATTTTCAAAAACAGCAATATTTTTTTATGATGTTACACTTAAAAATAATTTCGAACTATTACGAAAATTTAAGATAATTACTAGCTCAGACGGTCTATAGTTGTTCTGAAATAATGCTCTTAGAAACGAACACCATTTAACCTTAATTAGCTACGATGCTGCGGACAGACAAAATATTATGAGTAAATTTTAGAATGTAAACCTTTTTAGCTTTATAATATGTTATACAAGGTGTTTCAAAAAAACCCAAAAGAAATAATAATTCCAAATTAATTAAAATTTATCTTATTGCACAGCTCTATTACAAATATGACAAGTATGTCATATTAATTATATGAAACTTTCATTTTGTAGATGTCAAACCATGCAACTGATTACTAGAGTTGCGACTATTTCACTTTTAAAATTAAATTTTGGAATTTCATATTTTTGGGTATTTTTGAAACACCTTGTATATTTGGATGTTCATTTTAATAATAATGAAAATAAAAAAACAGCTTCAGTCAAGACCTAATTTATTTATTTATGTCTACCACAGTAACCTAAAATCTACCTCTCTTTGGAGGGTTAAAAATACAGGGTGAATCCTTTAATAATTTAATGACACCTTAATGAAATAATTATTTTTAATTATTTTTAACCTGCACTTACATTGTTAACTATTTTATGATTAAATCAAGTTATGATTTTATGGACCAATTAACTGATATTTTAATCCTAAGGTTTAATTGACAATACGTAGTTAAAGATTTTTACAACTGTATTCGAATTAATCATTACTTGTTATATTATGTAGTAATTAATCAATAATGTTTATCAAAGAACAAAGCGACATACGGAAATCGTCTATTATTATTTTAACATGGAGATATGATAAGTGATAAGGTATCTTATCAGTATTTTATCACATAATCATTTTACCGTTTGATAGTGATAAAGTGACATAAAATAAAACATTGTTATTAATATCACGACATAATATCGTGATAAGACCTACCTTAACATTTACTTTCTACTGCATACAAATGTTTTCGAGAAGAAACATATTTGTATAATTTTTATTAGGTACACAGAAACTTCTTATTTATTCAAGGACATCCACAACCCTCACAGACAAACCTTTTTTTAAATGGCCTTCTTCTTCTTAACGTGTAAGTACAGTCAAGTGTGTGGCGAACTTGGCTAACCCTGGTGTCAGAGTTTTCAAACTGCACAATGGCCTCTGACTTGGTTAATGGTCTTAAAATGGCCTAAATCCTCATCAATGTTTCGAAGGGAGAAGCATGCCCTTGGTGTGGATGTAATTAATTATGTGGGCTGACGATTACTGATGACGACATAACTCAAGAAATCCTGTTCAATATTTTAGCCGTTTAGCTCCGCTGCAATAGTAAAGAAGCTGGACCGTGTGGTGATCGGTTGAGAATTACACCACCCCATTTCTTTCCGTGGGTGTCGTAAGAGGCGACTAAGGAAACACAAATGAGACCTGCCTCTTAGTAATCCATCCCAGGCAACGACACTTCATTTTTTTCTGAATCTGAGGTGTCGTCCTATGGTCTCATGCGGTGTGGTAGGCTCTGAAAAGGGCCGTCTGGTTCGCGACCACCCTCCTACCGAAGTTCGACGCCAAACAGCTTGCTGTGTTCCGTCGGTGTGTGGGAGTACCAGTGCCTTTATAGGCATTTTCTGGGTTAACTCGCTCCATCGTCGACCTCATCTTTGATCTTATGGTCAAGATTGAGGTCAAGAGTTAACCCATCTTATAATAAAAATAATAAAAAAAAGCTATTTTATTTTCATTTGTGGTTGTTTTTTTATATATTTAAACGGCATCGGCAGTATAACTCAGCACGTGTTCGAGGGTGACTTTCCCGTTATTTATGATTCACTTTACATTATGTTTGTGTTAGCGGTGATAGCCCAGTTGGTAATGAGCTAAACTTGTAATCCGAAGGTCGCGGGTTTTTATTTTTTTATTTTTTTTAATATAAGATGGGTTAACTCTTGACCTCAATCTTGACCATAAGGTCAAAGATGAGGTCGACGATGGAGTGAGTTAACCCAGCAAGCTGTTTGGGGTGGTCGCGAACCAGACGGCCCTTTACAGAGCCTATCACACCGCATGAGACCATAGGACGAATCCAGAAAAAAATGAAGTGTCGTTGCCTGGGATTGTGTTGTGTTTCCTTAGTCGCCTCTTACGACACCCACGGAAAGAGATGGGGTGGTGTTATTCTCAACCGATCACCACGGTGCGGGCCTGTACCACTAAATTCGTCTTTTCGGATTTATGTACGGATTTCTAATAATCACTTGCTCAACGGTGAAGGAAAACTTCGTGATGTGTGCGCTTGCTGATCTCGTGCTTCAGTATATTATTTACAACAAGCCAACTTTTTTTGCATTTCCTTCGTCTTAAACAAAGTTTTTAATCTGAATTTAGATATCGGTGACGCTACTATACTAGTCAAGGCAGCTAGCATCAAATGTGTGAAATGATAGTATTCATTATCGCCTCCTGAATGGATAATTAGTAGAATCGCCATCCTGCTACCCTGCATACGCAACGAGACTTCTCTCTCATGAGAGTCGACTTCCGAATCAACATAAGAAAAATTTCCCTTTAATTCAAACATAACTTGTCATGTCTAAGAATGCATCTTGAAGACCTTAAAATATAAGACTCATTAATCGACTCGATAAAATAATTTATCCAATTATTACTCGTATGTACACACAACAGCACACCAGGTTACACAGTTGCATTACGAAAACAGTCACTATTACGAATTAGTAAGGGCGAGCTCAAGGTCAAAGTGGGGTAACCTGACGTATTATCCCCTTATTACTCGTATGTACATTACTGAGTTACATTACCAGCAATGTACAAGAAAAAAAATATCATTTGCACAAGACTGGGTAATGTACTAAGAAACATTCGTTCTTTGTACACACGGCAGCACATCAGGCTATACATGTTGACTTTGACGTCACCCTTATCTCGCTTGTAATAGCGCCGGCTTTCGTAGTGCAAATAGGTAACCTGACGAGCTGCTGTCTGTACATTACCAGTTACATCTGATCACGTAAACAATCGCAATGACACAGTGTGAGCCATGTGGGAACATAATGAGAACTAAGACGGTGACGTCATCGTAAACATGTGCAGCTTTATCAGGTATACGTAATATATATGTATATCTGATAAAGATATCTAACAGCTAAACACAATAACACAATTTCATACACCCATAGCTTATGTATAATGTGATTGCATCGGACGGTGTAAACTAAAAGCAGTAATGTACTTCGTTCAGTCGAAATCGTTCATCGACTATTATCGTTGGCAATATAAAGGCAGAAGCTCTTAATGAATCTAAACAAAATTTTGTACTTCAACCATAATACATTAAAGATGTGCAGATATAAATAAGGTCACTTCATATCCATAGGTCGCTGGTTCAAATCCGGCTCGAAGGACCATCATGAACGAAACTGTAGCGTGTGATTATGAGAAGATATTTAAATTACACTAAATTTATTGGAGCATACGAAGGTGGTTACATTCGTGGATACAATTTTTAAAGAAGAAAGAAATTTGCAGTGCTGGAAATTTTATATGTTAGTTTCTGACAAGATAAAAGAAGCAGCATATCTATATTTCTCGAAGGGATTTTTCCCATTTTATCACGCCCTATATAACATATACGGCAGGCTTTAGGGACTTAAATTAATATAGCTAATTGAAATTCTGAAACTTAACTCTAATACAGTGAGTGCATGTGCACTTAAGAGACAGGTAAGTTGTCAGACTCTATGGAAGAAATTGAGATTATGGTAAGCGCGCTTTAGATGTACGCCTTAAATAACATATACGGCAGGCTTTAGGTATCTCTCTTTCAACCTCTCGGGTGGTTAATCAGTCCATGAAACTGAACAACTTTCCAAGGAACATAGGTCAAAATACAAAAAAAAATGATCTCTCATACAAAATGCGCTATATGCTGATGAAGTTTGTATGGGAACTCAAATTTTTTTTTCGTATTTTGACCTATGTTCCTTGGGAAAGTTGGTCAGTTTCATGGACTGATTAACCTTTTTAGCGCCAAGAGTTTTCATCAAAAACGTTCACCACAGGCCACGACATTAATAATTAGAAAAAATAGAGTTAAATTGGTAATTTTATTCGTCTGATATGTCAGATTTTGGCGGTGAAAAGGTTAACCACCCGAGAGGTAGAAAGAGAGATACCTAAAGCCCTGTATAGCACCTATGTAAACATAAGGTATAGTGTAGTTTTATTTACAAACAAGAGTTAGGCTTGTTATTTTTCCGATTACTCATATACTCGTCACGCAATTTCCATGCGCTTGATACTGTGTTGTAGTTATAACCAGACGCTCATTCATCGAAGTTACGTTAACTAGGGTTGTCAACTTTACCAAAGTAAATATAAAACCACTGCGATTGTACACACGGCAGCACATCATATTGACCTCGACGTCGCCCTTATCTCGCTCGTAATAGCGGCAGCTTTCGTAGTGAAAGTGGGTAACCTGACATGCTGCTGTCTGTACTTTAATAGGGTGCAATTTGCTTTGATGTCAGTCTGCTGAATCGAGGTTAATGGTAATTTATATGCTATTACGAGAATAAGGGAGTTTTTTCAATTTGCTGACTGCATCGGTGAAGTCGTCTTTGATGCATCAAGTAGCATCTAATATACTTACAAGATTTAAAAAAAATCTGCAATTTATGTTTTCTTAACTTTTTGGACATAACTTTTTTTGGAATACTAATGTGCAACGGTCATGCCATAGTAAACTTCTGTCCGTGTAAGTCAATGTAATTAGTTTCATGAAGTCATTTTATTCTGAAAACTTGCTTTCCACCCGGGACTTCGTGTGGGGATTCGGGGAAATTATGTATTCTATGTTCATCAGGGATAATGTAGAATTCTAACGGTAAAAGAATTTTTCAAATCGGTCAGCAGTTTCGGAGCTTATTCAATGCAAACAAACAATCAAATCTTTCCTCTTTAGGTATAATGTTACTAGGATTCCGCCCGGGACTTCATTCCCGTGAGAATTCAGGAAAATTATGTAGCCTATGTCCAATATCCATCGGGGATAACTTAGCTTTCTAACGGTGAAATATTTTTTCAAATCGGCCCAGTACTTTCGGAGCCTATTTGCAAACAAACAAACAATCAAATCTTTCCTCTTTATAATATTAGTAAGATTAGTGTAGAAGAAACGATAAGAATTTTAAATATGTTTAAGAAATAATCTATACTGACGTGAAAAGAAAACTTTGGATCCCTTTCAAAGTAAGTATTTTGCGGGCACAAGATTAGCATAATAGCATAATTACAATAAAGTGAAAAAGTACAGAAAGCTAAAATTACGACCACTTACACAGGCTACTCTTAAGGCGACTACAGCACCCGATAAAGGCAGCACACATAGGAATAGTGCCATCTCCGTCTCTCAACAGGCCTGGGCCGGCAATGCGAAAAGTGTCGATACACGAAGTTTACGGACTATGAAAGCGTGCGTGCGTAAAAACATGTTCGAAAGTTAGAAAAATGAGATTTATGGAAAGGTAACAGCTTAAATCGAAAAATGCGTTAACTGCTTATCGAGAGTGTTCAATCACGAACATTTTGATAGAAAATTCAAGTTCCTGTGTGCATTTTACTATCGTTTTTACAGCTTAAAATATACACAATATTGGTATTTAGAGGTGACCATGTGAGCTTTTTCTATCAAACCAAAAGTGCTGAATCATGTTTTCAGCAAACTACTTATCTAGTTTATGTCCTGAATATTACCGTAGTATTTTTTTTCTTCGATTTAATGCAGTGCGTCATGCTTATCTACGCATCATAAAATCGTAATTTAGGTGCTGTAGTCGCCTTAAGATCAAATCAGCAGCTCTAGCACGATAACGACAAACTCGCGCTCGGCTCACGCTGAAACTTCACTTTGATAGCGCGAGGGTTCCACGCCAAGGCTTGCTCGCCCTATAGCGTTGTGATTGTGAATGTTGATTTTTTGACATAGAACCGCGGTGTTGTCGCGGCGCTGTCACTATCGTACTCGGCCTGCTATTATTCTAAAATTCTTAGCGGCCCAAGGACAATAACCCGTGAGTCGCGCCACTAAGTGACTGTGATTGAACGTGAATCGCTGTCAAAGTTCACCGCCCGCCATCTTGAGTGACCTGACTCGCGGGTTGTGCTTGATATGCTGTGGTAAAATATTTTGTGAAACATTTAATTACAGCAGCCCTAGGTAAAAGTACACACGTGTTGGGCGCGTGCGCGCCACGCACTGCGCACGCGCATGCCACGCTCCCCTCACCACTCCCCTCCTCACGCGTGTGTAGAAATGCGGAAAATTCTCCGTTCCCGGTAACGCAAGATATGTATAGTTTACGATTACATTATTGGGCTAAACGATTTTAGTTAATCGCATCGCGCCGCATCGATATTTCTTCACGCAGCTTCTTTCCTACTGTAGTCTGGAAGAAACCGCTTGAATCGATAAGATCGCCTTACTAGATAAACATAGGTATTAATGGTATCTACCGTATCACTTGCGTTGTTAAATTTTTGTGTGTGTGGTCAATAGAGAAATAAGTATTTGTTATTGTATATGGAACTCAGTGATCTTATTCAATGTTCCCACGCGATTTTATACTTTCTCACACTACGTTACATTTTCACACGCGTGAATTTAAATTAGGTTAACTTAACGAGGTGGTTCTGCCCATGAAACAGATCTAACTTTCTCCACTGACGCATATGAAATTTAAAAAAAAATGACTTACTTTACCATGCTACAAAAAAACTCGCTCAAGTGGTACGAAGAGGCAATTTCCTTATCTTATTTTGACTTATGTTTCTTAGGGAAAGTCGTTCAGTATATTGAACTGATTAACGCCCTCAACTTTCGCTTTAATGACCACGTGTTTGGACTAAGTATTTCTGTATTGTAACGTTTAATCAAAATCCGTTTACTAACTTTCCTCAAAAAATTCGATTTTATAATAGACTAGCATTCCGCTCGGGTCTTCCGTGGGGATTCGGGGAAATTATGTAGCCTATGTCCATAGGGGATAATGTAGCTTTCTAATGGTGGAAGAATTTTTCAAATCGTTCCAGTAGTTTCGAAGCCTATTCAATGCAAACAAACAAACAATCAAATCTTTCCTCTTTTTAATATGTATAGACTAGCTTTTCGCCTGGGACTTCATTCCCATGGGAATTCGGGAAGTTGTATACCTTACGTTACCCGCGGGCGGGGGTAGGTCTAAGTCATCACGCACTGCTTTGCTTTTGCACCGCTTTGCTTTCATCCATCTGCTTGAGTTAGACGTACACCCATTCATGTCACCTGTCCGGTGGCGTGTCTGGCAAACGGCCTTAGGAGTAGCGCTAAGTTTCGCAATGATCCCCAAGGCAAGGCTACAGGTTATCCTTCTCGCGGTTGCCGCCTGTTATTGGTCTGGTTCCCTCAGAAACAGACACAACCGAAACCTATGCCGAACCTCTTACATCCCAACCCAGTCGTATCCTTACCCATCCTCAGCTCCTTCACAGTCCTGGAGGAGTAAACCTCGACTCCAAAAATCCCCAATCCTCAGGTGTCATCCGACCCGTGCCTAGGGATGCATGGCCAAGGGGGTGCTTGGTCGCAAACGGAGGGGCCTCGATAACAGGCGACCTCGAGGTCTACTTAGCCTTCTCTCCGCATGCGGGGCTCTGCGGAGATGGACTTCTTTTCCCTAGCTACTCGTGGGATTAATAATGGACTTGAATTCTTCTATTTATTATACTCCTTTAAAAAACACTCAAAGTTTGCTTCATGCGATTGATTCGCTTACATCAACCTCTGCTGAGGCCGCGGGACCTTCTGGCTCCAAAGGAATCTCAGAGGTTGATTCGGATGCTAGGGCCACGAACGATGGCTGTGCTGACCAGGGGGCTGACACCTCCAAGGCCGGCTGTGCCGTCTTAGTGACTCCAGTCTACGCTCATGGCGGCGTTGGCCAGGATGCGCAAGCTCCCAGGGCCGACAATGCCTGTGAAAAGTTTGCAGACGACAGTGGAGCAGGCCAGGAGACTTCGGCCTCCACGGACGGCGACGCTGCACGTGCTGCAGAGACAAAGAAAAAGAAGAGGAAAAGTCTGTCTGGCGCCAGCAAAAAACGACTGACGTGGTGGATGGAGAGGGGAAAGAGCTTTAAGGAAGCCAGAGCTCTCTGCGAAACTCCCCTGGAGGGCAACGTGATGTTCGAGGCCGAACAGACAGCAAGAAGCTTGCGGATGGAGCAGGAGAGGGCAAAAAAACGCTCGAGGCCCTCTCCCTCGTCCTCGGAAGAGAGACCAGGTAAGGCCGCTAAGTTTGGGATGCCCACTCCTGCTCTATCCTATAAAGAAGCTGTTGGATCGCGGCGGTTAGCGATCGTGAGCGAGGGCGGGCCTATGTCGGCTGCGCAGATCGATACGCTCCAGAGGGAACTTCTGGAGCAGATCAAGGTCGGTGGGGCCGGGACTGGCCCGAAGTTTCTCGCCACCAAACCCCGTTCAGGGGGACTGGTGCTGGTATGCGCGGACGAGCACACTTGCGAGTGGGTCCGTGAGTGCGTCCCAGCACTCTGCCCCTGGGAGTGTGCAGACCTGGTCGTCGTCGACGAAAAGGACCTGCCTAAACCCCAGGTAGCGATTGCGTGGGTCTACGATCCGGACCTCACTAACCTGGACATCTTGGGCCTTCTGGCGCGTCAGAACGAGGACATAGATTTCTCGAGCTGGAGGATCCTCAACGCAAAGCGCGATGGTCAAGGTCAGCTTGTGACCTTCTCCTTCGACGGCGCGGTATGTGAGGGTCTTGCAGCTCGGGACTTCCGACTCTTTCTGGGGCTCAGAACGGTCCAAATCCGCCTGAAGGGTATGAGGCCAAGGCCAGAAGAAGAGAGGCAACCTCCATTGTACCTCGACTTAGAGGACATGGAGGCAGACAATGGCACAGGGGAACTGGCGTTTCCAATGCTTGTTCCCCCACCGCCTCCCATGCCAACCACCTCAACATGGCCTAACTATGCCGAGATGGCAAAGAGAGCGACCTGGCCGAGGGTCGGGCCGTCCAGCAGCATCGCTGGGGGACGGTCCGGGCCTTCCAGGCCGCTCCAAAATGCCGTCTCAATCAGACTGCCCGGGCCACGGTCTGGGCCGTTTGGCGACGCAGTTGCCAAACGACCCAGCCCGACCAAGTCAGAGCAATCACGTGGCCTCGGTGGACCCATTCCAAGGCCATCAGGGGCCTATCGAGCACGATTGCCTCCCCCAACCCACACAGTTACCACCTCACATGGACCAATGGGCCGAGGTGGTATCAGACCAACTTTGAGGGGGGGTGACCAAGGGGGTAAGTCAACTACCCCCTCAGGCCGCCCTCTAAGGGGAGGAAAACGTGGTCGTGCTGGATACCGGGGTACGGGGGTGAGAGGAGCCTACGCTGGAGGACCTGTGAGGAGGCCGGTGCAACTACCGTCTCTTACACAGGAGCACTCCAGTAAGAAGGCTGCTCGAAACCCCATACCCCGTCAATAAACCCCCTCCACCCTAACCTCAACCCAAACTCCGCCTACCCTAAAACCAACTCCCCGTTCCTTTAATTAAATACCATCAATCCCGTCCACTCTCCCCACCCAACCCAATTCCCTATCCTAACATCATGTTCAAAGTCATTCAAATAAACCTTCAACACTCAATTGCCGCTACTGCGGCTCTGAGTCAAAGGTTTCAGAATGAAAACCTCGACATGGCTTTGATTCAAGAACCGTATATTAAGGATAATACGGTTCTGGGTCTGAATTCCACAGGTAAGGTCCTCTACAATACCGGTGGAATCAGACCGAGAGCTTGCCTGCTCTTTAAAAAGAGCATCAATTTCTTACCCATCACTTCTGTGTGCACAGACGACTTAGTCGCTGCATACGTAGATATTCCTGGCGAGGGGGGGACCAGACCTATCATCTGTTCTACCTACTTGCCGGGTAATGATGGAGACCCCTGCAGAGAACTGTCAGCACTAGCGGAGTACTGTCACGAGCAGAAGAACCAGCTACTTGTGGGGTGCGACTGCAACGCACATCACACGACCTGGGGCAGCACGGACACAAACGCTAGAGGTGAGTTACTCTTCGATTTCTTAATGACTAACGACTTCCATACTCTTAATATCGGGAACAAACCCACATTTGTAACTAAATCTAGGCAAGAAGTTTTGGACATTACCTTTAGTACGGGACCTCTGAGTCACCGTGTTCACATGTGGCACGTGTCAGACGAAGCATCGATGTCTGACCATAGACACATTAGACTTGATCTGGCAAGCTGCTCTGCCAGACAAACTACTACGTATCGAAATTCTAAGGCGACAAACTGGGACGGCTACAAAGACTGTCTACAGAGATGCCTAACCGTTCGTAAGACCATAAAGACGATAGGAGAATTAGAGGAGGTGGCAGATGAACTTGAACAGGGCATCAGGGACGCCTACTTTAACAACTGTCCTATAAAGTCCATTGAGTCAAGCAGAAATGCTCCTTGGTGGAACAAGAGCCTGGAACAACTCAGACTCAAGGCCAGGTCCTCTTTCAACAGGGCCAAAAAGGACAAGAGCTGGGATGTTTACAGGCAAACACTCACGAAATTCAACAAGGAAGTCAGGAAGGCTAGAAGAAGATCCTGGCGCAAATTCTGTGATGAGATCGCAAGTACCGCGCAGGCTTCACGGATCCATAAGATCCTATCAAAAACCCCTGACTCCCATCTTTGCCTTCTCAAGAAAGCAGATGGGTCCTACACGAAGTCACCGGAAGAAACATTAAGGCGCCTTGCTGAAGTGCACTTCCCCGACTCGGTATGCATTCAAGATGGAGGCAAACTCCAGGCCCGGACACCTCAAACCAGTAGGCCGAAGGTAGAGGACTGGAAACTTGCCTCAAATATCATAAGGCCCGCCCGAGTGAAGTGGGCTATCAACAGCTTTAAGCCATTCAAATCGGGCGGTCTTGATGGCATCTTCCCCGCATTACTTCAAAAAGGGGAAGAGGTGCTATTACCGACGCTGATAAAAATGTACAGAGCTAGCCTCGCATGGGGCTACATACCGTCAGCGTGGACTAAGGTCAGGGTCACTTTCATACCCAAGGGAGGGGATAAGGACAAATCGCAGCCCAAATCCTACAGACCTATTAGTCTAATGTCCTTCTTACTTAAAACCATGGAGAAGGTAATTGACTCCTACATCAGAGAGGCCCATCTAGGGCCCAAACCTCTGCATGTTAGGCAACATGCCTACCAAAAAGGAAAGTCCACTGAAACGGCACTTTCTGACCTGGTAGACACGTTGGAGAAAGCCATAGAAGACAAGGAAATAGCTCTGTGTGCTTTTCTCGATATCGAAGGGGCATTTGACAACACCCCAACCGATATCATAGTGCGCAGCATGCACAGTCGCAACATCGAGAATACCATCACTAGATGGGTAGACCACATGCTGCGGAATAGGATTGCGTCAACCAGCCTAGTGGACACGACACTATGGTTCAAAATTACCAGAGGCTGCCCTCAGGGGGGAGTGCTCTCACCCCTCGAGTGGTCCCTGGTTGTTGACGGCCTTATACGCGAACTAAATGAAGCTCGGTTTGAGACTCATGGGTACGCAGATGATTTAGCGATAGTGATTGTGGGAAAATGCCCTAGCACTGTCTCTAACCTTATGCAAAGGGCACTATACATTGTAGAGGATTGGTGCACTGAGAACCAATTGTCAGTCAATGCGGGCAAAACCATCATAGTGCCATTTACCAAGAAAAGGAGGCTTGAAACCCTAACGCCTCCTTCTCTTTTTGGTACCCCCATCTGCTTTTCCAAGGAGGCTAAATATCTAGGTATTATCCTAGATAACAGACTCACTTGGAACAAGCATGTAACTCACATTGTAAGGAAAGCTAAAATAGCAATGGGCGCGAGCAGCAGACTGGCTGGGATGCGTTGGGGCCTTAGTCCTGAAATAGTACTTTGGCTGTACACCACTGTAGTCAGACCAGTGGTCACCTACGGTTGTATAGCCTGGCACAGAAAAACCCTTCAGTCTACCTATGTCACCTTACTTAATAAAATTCAGAGACTTGCCTGCCTTATCGCAACAGGTGCTCTTTCGTCCACTCCGACGATGGCAATGGAGGCGCTACTCAACCTGACTCCATTGCACATCCAAGTACAGATGGAAGCGAAAATGACACTAATACGCGCTAAAATAGCAGGCCGGACGAGATGGAAATCGTCTTTCATGAGAAATGCCTCTGATGATCTCATGAAATTTCCCATCATTAGCATGCCCTCAGATGCAATGACCAAAGAATATAACTTTACCAAGCTATACAACGTTCTAATTGCAGATAGATCTGACTGGGAGGTAGGGGCTCCCGGTGATGTCAAACCCAATGACGTCGTCTGGTTCACGGATGGGTCCAAGAAGAACGGGGTGGCCGGAGCAGGCTTCGTTGGAGGCCGCCCCACGGCCAGGAAATTTGCTAATCTCGGGCCGTATTCCACCGTGTTTCAAGCCGAGATTTTCGCAATCATTGGCTGCGCTTACGAAAACATAGAAAGAGCGTACTCTGGTAGGAGAATCCTCATCTTCTCTGACAGCCAGGCCGCTCTGTTAGCCCTCAAGGCGAATATAATTAACTCTAAATTAATAAAAGAGTGCACCACGATACTCAACAGGCTTGGCACAAACAACCAAGTCACCCTTGGATGGGTGCCGGGCCACAGCGGTATCGCGGGTAATGAGGCGGCCGATTGCCTGGCCAAAGCCGGCGCAGAGAGTGCAACCATGGGACCTGAACCCATCTGTGGCATTCCTCCGTGCGCAATCAAACTTGCACTTAGACATTGGGGGCATAGCGAAAGCAACAGGCTTTGGGCTCAGACCCCAGGACAAGTGCAGGCTAAATCGCTCATTAAGGGCTTCGACGAGAAATTGTCAAAGTCAGTGCGCGCAATGAACAAAGGCAACGTTAGAATTCTCACTAGGATTCTAACTGGCCACAATAAACTAAACAAACATCTACACAACATGGGCCTCACCGAGACCAAGTTGTGTAGATTCTGTCATGAAGCTGACGAAACGTCTCTTCATGTAATCTGTGACTGCAGCGCACTGCACTGCAGCAGGAATCGGTACCTTGGAGGCCACAACTTATCCTACCAAGATATTAAGGATGTGCCCGCTAAGGACATTGCCAGATTCGCGGTTGGCATAGGACTCCAAGACGTACTGTGATAACACAGAAGGGTACTGTTACAATAGATCTGTCAAGGTCGCAGTGACACGGGGGCTTGCACGCTTGACCCCAACCCTTCGAACCCCTTAAATAATAATACGTTACCCGCTGTCAAGAGAGCTTTATATTGGTGAAGGACATAGAAAAATACAAATTTTTGCATTTTACAATATTATTGTACATGTAGAATGATAGGAATGTATAAGTTTGTGACGCTGAAGATATTTACATGCTTGACTGATTTGGATAAGATTTGATACAGGTGGACAAACACATTAGCTACTTTTGATCTCTGAAAATTAGTCTCCATGGATAAATCATAAGAGAGTTCTGTTAATGACCCATACTCGTTCCTAGCTATGGCCTGCAAAGCTAACATAAACGTTTGACATAATTTTGTCGTCACATGTATCTCGTTCCATCGCATAGCGATACGGAACAGGACCCAGATTCTGTAACTTCAGTTGTGTTCCGATGGAATATAGGCCATTTTATCTGTTCAGGTGGCGAAAAACCGTGTGGTGATCGGTTGAGAATAACACCACCCCATCTCTTTCAGTGGGTGTCGTAAGAGGCGACTAAGGAAACACAAATGAGACCTGCCTCCTAGTAATCCATCCCAGGCAACGACACTTCATTTTTTTCTGGATCTGAGGTGTCGTCCTATGGTCTCATGCGGTGTGGTAGGCTCTGTAAAGGGCCGTCTGGTTCGCGACCACCCTCCTACCGTAGTCCGACGCCAAACAGCTTGCTGTGTTCCGTCGGTGCGTAGGAGTACCAGTGCCTTTATAGGCATTTTCTGGGTTAACTCGCTCCATCGTCGACCTCATCTTTGACCTTATGGTCAAGATTGAGGTCACGAGTTAACCCATCCTATAATATAAAAAAAAATTGAGAACTAGTTTAATATTCATATATTTGCTGACAGCCACTCCGACCAGCAGCGCCACCGCCAACTGAACGTAAAATTGCAAACTACCTAGCAACTGAAAATTCAGTTGGCGGTGGCGCCACCAGTCAAAACAGCCGTCATTAGATGTATGAAAGGATGGTTCTCAATTTCGCCACCTGAACGGATAAAATGGCGACCGATTTAATCGACACGCAACTGAAGTTACAGAATCAGGGCCCAGGTATTACCTACCTTCTGTATTTTTTGGCTTTTTGATTTTTTGTGTTACCGTACATGAAATCCCCGTCGTGTATTTTCTGCGCTACGTGATATTGGCGGAATTGTGGCAACACATATGGGGCCATAAGGGGCCATATTTAAGAATCTATCTAACGATATCGACCATATACATAATATCGACATGACAAAATTATGTCACCCGTCTATGTTAGAGGTACGCAGGTCATAAGGTTCTCTCTGTAAGTTCTCGAAAGAGCTATTATCGCTATGAATGCGGTTTTTGTTTTGTAACTATTAACGTTAGCGGTATTTATACCCCTGTAGAAGTTTCTGGACACATCTTATCACTGCACGAATGATCCATTTAGAAAACAATATCTTTTTCTTTGAAGTCGATGACTTTTTGGATTTTATCTTGTCTCATCTCTTATTTTGCTGATGAATCCATTTGTTGTTGATTCGTCAGCAAAATAACTCTTCATTAAAGTTTTACTTTTAAATATTCTATGCTGTAGTTTCCTTCTCTGAAAACATAATTGTATGCGTCCATAGATTCATCACACTACGTCCATAAAATCCATTGTCAAGTAGGTATGAAAAAGGATTAGACTATACTATCTGAGGCCCGTGGCAAAGATTTTTTTTTTATTATAAGATTTTTTTTTTTTTTTAAAAAAACGCTATACACTCAAAGGCCCACACTAAGGATTCCCCTTGTGTCGTGGGTCCCTTGGAACACACATAAAGACAAACACAAACACCCATGACCCGAGAACAAACATCTGCTTTTTACACAAATGTTTGCCCCGACTGGGGATCGAACCCAGGACCCGCCGATCAAGAGGCAGCGTCACTACCACTCGACGAAACCGGCCGTCAAGATGGTTAAACTCTTGGCCTCAATCTTGACCATAAGGTCAAAGATGAGGTCGACGATGGAGCGAGTTAACCCAGAAAATGCCTATAAAGGCACTGGTACTCCCACGCACCGACGGAACACAGCAAGCTGTTTGGCGTCGGACTACGGTAGGAGGGTGGTCGCGAACCAGACGGCCCTTTACAGAGCCTACCACACCGCATGAGACCTTAGGACGACACCTCAGATTCAGAACAAATTGAGGTGTCGTTGCCTGGGATGGATAACTAGGAGGCAGGTCTCATTAGTGTTTCCTTAGTCGCCTCTTACGACACCCTCGGAAAGAGATCGGGTGGTGTTATTCTCAACCGATCACCACACGGTCATGTATCCCCGCCCAGTAAAAAAAACAACCACTGGATGCTTTCTAAAGTTGATCGACATCCTTTTCTTATGAATAATTTATTAAATTATTTTGTTTAAGTGCTAGGTTACTTCTGAGCTCGCGGCCTCCCGGGCCGAGCGCCGGCCCCCGCAGGGCCCGTGGCATTTTGCCAGCCCTGCCACCTGATGGTAATAGTTAACCACATGTTAATGTTAACAATTTTACCTTGAATTCTGTAGTGCTAGAGTTTTTATCAATTTGCGCCTGACCGTACCAACCTACTACGCATTTCAATAAATACAGGGTATAAAAGACGGCTTCGCAAAAACTGAGACCCTGGACTCAGACAATCATTCTGAATGATTTGCCAGTGGATTTTTTTCTCCAGAAAATTTTCAAATTTTTTTTCATGTTTTTTTAATATTTTCTGCTTACATTTTTTATTATTTAATCGAATATACTCCATTTTGCAATAAAAACAATCATAACAAAGTAAAACACGAAAATCAGCTATTACATCACACTCCGATAGCAGCGCGGCGCGGGGCGCGGTTTCGCGATACGTTGCGTAGCGCCAAAGAGGTAAATAATGAAAACTCCTTAACATGACGTTTCCGGGAAAAATAATTACTTATAGTTATAGCTGATGATAGTTATGGGTAGATTTCACCATTTAACTATTTGCTAAGCTGTCCTTTACATACACCCTGTATAATGTAAGTACCGTTTCATAGTCAATATTTCTCAATAGAAGGTTGTTTAGCGGAAAAAACAATTCCCATTATTATTCATGCATGAGGTTTCTTCGTTTTATTAGTAAACCGCTATCGCCATGAGTAATAGATGTTATTAAACAAAGTGGTCTTCTTAAAAACACCCGTCAGTAGATAGTTAAGCAGATAATTCAGAATTTTTCTTTCATAATTATTGGACATTTCTATTTTTTTTTACATATAATGAACTAAAATATGGATGTATTTCATCTAAAATACTTAAATAATTTCATTTTCTCAATTTCTCAAAACTATCGCACCGCTCTTACAGTCTCCCACAGTATACACACATCAAAAAAAGTTTACGATCAGTAGCAAAATCAGGTGTATTCTTTAAAATATAAATTATTTAAAGAAACTGTTTACGTTTTATGATTTTATAATGAAAATGCACTAAGTAAATAAAAGAATCATTATTAATTATTTACTTTTTATTAACAAAAGCTAGGAAATGCAATTTTGACTTAAATGTAATGTAATGAAAAATTTGAATTAATGAAAAAACAAACAAAATTTATTACGAAAAAATTAATAGTTAGTATAAAATGACTCCTCCCCTGGCTCGCACACATGCGGAAACCCTTCTGGGCATGCTAAGAATTAAGTTATCTAGCATTTCTTGTGGTAACCTGTCCCACTCTTCAATAGCAGCTGCCCTGATTTCTGACACTGTTCGCGGAGGTGGCTGACGGTTCCAAACAGCTCGCTTAAGAGCATCCCACGCATGCTCGATCGGGTTTAAGTCAGGCGAGCCGGCAGGCCAGTCTAACCTGGTGATGTCGTATTGCTGGAGAGCAGCATCAACACGTCCGTTTCGATGTGCGGGCGCATTATCATCTACCATTATGAATTGGCGCCCGTGGTTGATGCGGAATGGTCTGACGTATCCATCGATTGCAATCGTTTTGTACATGGCTCCGGTCATGGTACCTTGATACGGGATTAAGGGCGTCCTAGCCCCAATCATTATCCCGGCCCAAAAGGACACTGGTTTCCCGCCCTGCTGAACGGTTCCAGTGGCAGTTCTCTGCCTTTCAGAGTCGCCAGGTCTTCTCCAGACACGGACACGTCGGTTATCTGGATGTGTACTGATCCGCGTTTCGTCAACGAAGAAGCAGTTCTGCCAGATGCTTTCGTCCTCAATTTCTTCATTTTGACGGAGCCTAGCCCCTTGCAATCTGCGCCGCTTCCGTTGCTGTGAGTTCAGAGGTGCTCGCCAGGATCTCCTTGCTCGTAATCCAGCTTGGTGTAAGCAATTTCTAATCGTTTGGGTGCTAACTTCGCGGCCGGTGGCAGCTCGCAGCTCTGCTTTCATTTTAGTAGCGTTCATTGTTGGGTCACGGGCAGCCAGTAATCTGATATATCGCTTCTGAATTGCAGTAAGAACAGTTGGGCGACCACTGCGAGGTCGATCAGCTAAATCTTCCATGCCCTGATACCTCTCCAACGTGGTCACCACGCAGGATTGGGATACATGAACTCTGCGTGATATTTCCCTCGTGGAATAGCCTTCTCCACTTAAAGTTAGAACTCTGGCTCGTAAAACTGCAGTTAATCCTCTCGGCATCGTTACCAACTTAATTTTTTTTGAATAAATTGAAAATATTGATAAGTTGCGACTATGTCAGATTTCTGAATGAAAGCAAGCAAGGGTTGATTGTCTTTTTAAATGAAAAAACATTTGAATTACGAAATTATTTTATATTTAAATTTCATATTTTTAAATAAGGAATCAAAAGATAAAAAGTGATTAAGTTTTATTCTTCTACAATAAAAAATATTAGCACTTTTCCAAGTGATCGCAAACTTTTTTTGATGTGTGTACGTGGTAAAAGTTGGCATCTGGCACATTCTTAGTTTTTCTTTCACTCACAATAATACCAGTCGAGAGCGGAGAGATTGGTTAGTATTAGGGCATTATCCTTCATAAGTGAGGCGTTAAGTTAAGTTAAGTAGCTCTAAGATCCGATACTCTGCCTACCCCGATAAAAAACATACCTTAATAATTAGTAACATCATAATTATGGATTAAGCTTAAAAGTTGACTCGTCTTAGGAGTTGTTGAGACTTTGAAAGAGCTACATTAAGAGCTTCAATAGTTCACAACTTTAGAAGATTGAGTTATTTTTCAGTATTTTAGTTCACAAAAGTGTCAATAGATGGCGGCGCGCGGCGTAATGTGAGTTCAGATAATTTCGAAAAAAAATCTACTTATTTCTTTGACTGATTATAATCACTTTAGGTAAGTACGTAATTTACTTATTCAGTGTCTTATACATTAAGTGTATTTATAAACAGACACTATACGACTACAACGCTAATTAGATTTGTGTAAATAAGGATCCAGTTTTAGAATTGTGAATGAACAAAGCAAAAATTATAAGTCAATTTATTTTGTTTTATGTCAAAGTCCAATATCGAAGTGTGATTAATATGATCTTTATAAAATTGGAAGTTCTTACTCACTGATGCATCAACGCCCAGCCCAAACCCTTTGTCCTAGAAAGCTAAAATTTGGCACGAATTTTTTTTTAACGTAGACAAGGAAAAAGGAAGGATTTTACGAAATTTTCCTCGGGAACGAAGTCCCGGGCATCCTCTAGTATATATATTCGAGTGTTACAAGGCTTCAGTTTAGTTTTTAACCCCCGACGCAAAAAGAGAAAGGTGTTATAAATTTAACGTGTCTGTCTGTGTATCTGTCTGTGTTATGGTAGCACCCAAACGGATGAACCGATATTCTTTTAGTTTTTTTTATGTCATAGATAATTTTATCCCGAGTGTTCTTAGCCATGTTTCATGAAAATCTGTTTAGCCGTTTAAAAGTTATAAGCAAACGAATGTCACGGGTGATTCAACATTTTTAATTTTAGTGTTACTAGTCCATCTACCACTGAGTGTTATAGGATGTGAATCAGCGCACTAAACTGAACAACCTACTTTCCCCAAGGCCTTTTATTAGTCTTTCCCTTCTGTCTTTCCGTTCACCTTTCGCCCGCGATATGTAGCCTACGAGTCCCTTTTCTCTGTTTCGTACACAGAGATATAGGTCAGAAAATTTAAAAGAAATCGGTTTTCTATTTTGGGCAATCAGATTACATACTAAGTAAGATTTTTTTTTGAAAATGTCAATTAGATTCCTCGAAGAAAGTTATTCGGATTTGTTTTATTTTATTTTTATTAACTTGTAGACAGCTATTTTAAAACTTATAAACAAAACTTGACCAGATATTAGTCAAGTACAGACCCCTACTATGTAGTCCAAACAAAGTAACTTGTAGTGGTTTCATAGAACGCATTGCCCCTCTTAAGTTTCGCTTCACCTAATGAACGTATTCTATCACCTTCAGTCATTGCCTATTGAAACTTTTTTCGCATTAAAAAACTATTAAATTCAAAAATGTTCACCATAAACATTGTTTACATTGCCATGTTTACATAGCAACTAAGGCGTCCGTCATCACAAGTTTTGTTTGGGGTTATTTCTGGATTAAACAAGAGTAGAAACTAGATGTGAAATTAAAAAGATAGAATAAAATATTGGCGAACAGTGAGGAGCCGTAAAGGCAGCCCTGCCGGGGCGGAGCGGAGCGGAGGGTCAGCTAGACCGATAACCCTCTGGACGCTCGCGGACCGCCTCCGAGCCACACGGGCTCACAGCTTCGCCCTTGCGCCGCGCCTCTAAAGTCTATAAAGGCCCTCGCATCACACAAAAGAAACAGTCTGCCTTTGCTCTCCGACAACGATGTTTATTTAACATTCGCACGAAAATTTAACCGCGGGACCGCATGCGATGACTGACTAACCCAAACAGTGATAAAAAATAAACAAGCATTTGAAAACCCCTCCGTACACGCCGCGCATGCGTGGGAACTTTGTTGTGATTGGCGGAAAGGAACCGAAAGCAAAATGAGTGGATTGAATACTAACAGTGTCAGTCGGTTGAATCGGTCTACGTGCAACAGTAAAGGAAGCATGATTGTCGTATCAAACAGACTGCCGTTCATCCTACGGAGAAATGAGAAAACCGGGGAATTAGAGAGAAAGGCCAGGTACCTAAATTTACAGTTTTTCTACGTACTTTTAACTTAAAAAGAACCCCTCTTTTGCAGAAAACACTTGTCTAAATATACATTGACCCAAAACAAATACACCGTAGATGTTAATTTTAAAATACCTGTAAATAAATAATTTTAACTTAAAAGGTTTAACGGCATAAATGTGTAAATTGATCTTAATATATTAAGTACTTTACCGGTTTTGAGGTTGTCTGACGAGTCTAAAATCATTATCAAGGTGCGATAATACGCAAAAAACAATAACACAAATGTATGACGAGAAACTACGTCATAATGTCGTGATATCTATGGAAAGTTAGTAAACATTTTGTGTTAATAATAAAAGAAACTCATCACAGAAAAGTATTATGGAATTTGTGTTAAAATTGTTGAACTTTCTCGAAATATGACTGTTCACCGATGTTCCACGCACTTCGGGAAGTTTCCGCAAACCGGGGCCCGGTTTCCCTAATGTCATAAATCCGTAAATCGATAAACTTTCAACTCTCGTCCCTCGTCAATAAGTGCAATTTTACAAATACCCTCCAAGTAATTAAGGTTAAAAATAGTAACTTCTTTAAAAAAACGTCCCTTCATGTTGCTATGCATCAGCTGTTGAACCAGCAACCGGTCGGTTTACTGTTGTACGTATAACCCTTACAAGTTGGAGAGTTTACGCATTGTAACTGGGTCGATTAGGGCAATGACTTCTGATTTTAGCCGGATATTGCAAAAGTTATAGAGCCTTGGACTTGAATGATTCGCTATTCAAGGTTACTGACACATTAAGCATGCCACTGCGTATAAAAAGAACTGTTTTTATTTGTTTGGTTTAAAAACTGAGTATTTACTTTACAAAGCAGCCACTGTAAAAAAACTATAAATAGTTTCGTTTGAAATTTAAATAGCTTTAACAATAGATAGTTTGATACAATAAACTCAAGTAGATTAGACGTAATGTTTTGTTGGAAACGGACTATAAATTGTTGTTTAACTACGCCATAAAAACAAACAACCTTTCCAGATAAAATAGGTCGCAATTTTCTCATTATAATACGGCGAAAAAGGGTTAAGTCGATACATTATACTTTTGGAGTAGGAATCTTTCTTACACTTTCTGGATGATATCGAAACTGAATGTATTTATTTATTACTAAATCATTTTTAGTCATTAAATTATAGCGGCGATAGCTTAATTGGTTAAAGAATCAGTATTGTAAATTAGAAGGTGCGGGATCAAACCCTGATTCAGGCGTGTACTACCAAATTAGTTCTTTCGGATTTATGTAAGAATTTCTCATTATCACTTGCTCAGCATTGAAGGAAAATACGCACGTCTCAGAATTTTTTTATTTCGCGCGGTTTACTAACACGCATTGCGGCAGAGTAAGGCCAGTGTTCACCAAAAATTTAACCAACGATTAGCAGCTAACCAGAGATTTGACAATGTCATTTTCATACATTTTTTTGACATTTTGTCTGATTATCTTCTAACCGCGGTTTAACCGTTGGCCTTAGTAGACTATATGGCCAAAGTGTTTTTCAAACTGTGGGTCGCGACCCCCAGGGGGGTTCGGGGGGTCGCAGGTAAAAGAAAAAACAATAACTTGTAAATCTTACACTAAAATAAGACAATTTCAGTGAAAAGGCTGTGCCTGTATTGATGTCTCCCGTCGCCTTCCGCGTTTACCCCGCGGTAAACTCTTTTATTATATTTTAAAATCTCCAAAGTAGTACATAGATTTAGCCTAAAAGGGTCTTAGAGACCGAAGGGGGTCGCCAGAACTTTATATGATCTAAAGGGGTCGTGAATTCAAAAAGATTGAAAAACACTGGAAACCACACATTGTTTCGGAAGGAGTGACGTAAACGAGCTGAATACGAACATAAAATTGTTCTCTAGCAGCAGCCACTATACCATCTTAAATACAGCTAATCTACAGCAATCTTATAGGCTTATAAACTATAACAGTTTGATAGGAAACTACGTTTTTGACTTAGTTAACGTTAATCACTAACCTTGACCACTAGTTAGGGACCATCCATAAATTACGTCACACGTTAAGGGGTGGGGAGGGGGTCGATAAAGTGTGACATTGTGTGACAAGGGGGTGGGTGGCGTCACAAGCTTCGTGACGTCACATTTCAAAATGTGTTATGAGTATCAAAACGTGTTAACTATTAACGACAAACTTAACCTCCTCAGTCCCAAGCACTCTTTTTACGTTTACTCATACTTTGTTTGAGACAGTGATTTTGAGTTTCCAAAAAAAAAACAAATACCTACTAAGTACTGCTTTTATTAGAAAATTACAAAAAACGGAAAATATGCAAAATATGTGACGTCACGCTAGGGAGGGGGGAGTCTTACAAATGTAACCAGCTGTGACAAGGAGGGGGAGGGGGTCAAAAAATCATTAAATTCGTGTGACGTAATTTATGGATGGCCCCTTAATGTCCCTACTCATTATCACTTATAAATGTTTTGTTAGAATAATGAATGATTAGATATGGAAATGTTTATGTAGTTTATTTTGTCACTATGCCTAATTGACATTATTTATTTATCTAGTTTAGGATCTTCAACAGACTATATCTAAACTATATCTTACCGCCGCGCCGGGACTTCGTTCCCGTGGGAATTTGGGAAAATTATATAGCCCATTTTACTCAGGGATATTTTTTTAGACATACAGGGCTTTAGGTAAATCTCTTTCAACCTCTCGGGTGGTTAATCAGTCCATGAAACTGAACAACTTTCCCCTAATAATAGGTCAAAATACGAAAAAAAACAATTTTGAGTTCCCATAAAATCTTAATCAGCATATAGCGAATTTTGTATGAGAGATCAAAATTATTTTTTTCGTATTTTGACCTATGTTTCTTGGGGAAAGTTGTTCAGTTTCATGGACTGATTTAGCATCCGAGAGGTTGAAAGAAATTTACCTAAAACCCTGTATAAGTTTTTTTAAATAAGTTTATTCCCGTTCCAAACTTGTTATTACGGGTGATATTGACTGGTTTCATGATTTCATTTCAGTATTTTTTTTGGGTAACCATCAGAAGGCAGTATTTGGAAATGAGCTTATCAGTAAGTTCCATAATTAGGTTATGTCGTGTTCCCACGTACCTAGTTTTATTTTATTTATTTATTTATTTAACTTAATGCACTAAAAGTACAAGGGCGGACTTAATGCCCAATGGCATTATCTACCAGTCAACCTTAGGGTGATTGGTGAGAATGAGTGGTAGGTGCACACCTCATCCGAGGTGAAAGATAAAATAATAAATTATAAACATTATACTTACGAAACTAAACTAGTTCGATGTAGTTGGTACTTTCGACGAAAAACTATGACTACAGTATGCCCAAATGTTTATAAATAAACTTTTCTAGTTTATGAATAAAAAGAGCGGTGATAGCCCAGTTGGTAATGAGCCAGACTTGTAATCCGAAGGTCGCGGGTTCAAATCCTGGTGTGCGCCTGTACCACTAAATTCGTCTTTTCGGATTTATGTACGGATTTCTAGTTATCACTTGCTCCACGGTGAAGGAAAACATCGTCGTGAAACCCGCCCGTCCAAGAAAATTCATTTTCGAAAGATGAGCGGTCCACCAACCCGCATTGGCCCAGCGTGGTGGACTATGGCCTTAATCCCCTTCTTGTTTCGAAGGGAGGTCCGTGGCCCTCGGAAGGGACGTATATGGGCTGGTTAAAAAAAACTTTTCTATAAGTATTATTCTTGGTGGTTATTAAAGCATAAGCAAAGTAATTGAAAAACTAGGTAACACATAGTGTCAGTTACAAATTTTTAGCTAAAAATACTTACTACCACCACTACTACCACTGTACTCATTTTCCATCTATTAGCCCTCAAAATGAATGTCAAATGTGTCGTAAAGTGATTCTAGAACTACATGGTATTCTACCTAACTACCCCAAATGGAATTATAGGCGTGAGTGTATTTATGTATGTGTGTGTGTGTGTGTGTGTTAAAAATACTTACTTTCTTTGAAAAATCCTTAGAAGAACTCTTACTAACTATATAGTAGCTGAGAAAGTGCTGAAGAAGGACTACTATAAGCCATTGACTTCCACTAGGGGCCGTCCATAAAGTACGTCACACGAATTTCATTATTTTTTGACCCCTCCCCCTCCTTGTCACAACTGGTCACATTTGCAAGACCCCATCCTCCCTAGCGTGACGTCACATATTTTGCATATTTTCCATTTTTCGTAATCTATATATATCTATTATCTATCTATATATATAAAAGAAAGTCGTGTTTGTTACAACACTTATAACTCGAGAACGGCTGGACCGATTGCCATGGTTTTTGATTTGTTGTATTTCTCTCCGTCACGAATAGCAGAATAACTATTAAAAACATTGGAAAATTGACGGGAAATTTCCCCTCGGGAACGAAGTCCCGGGCGAAAAGCTAGTTTTCTAATAAAAGCAGTACTTAATAGAGTTGTTATTTTTTTTTTGATTACTCGCCATTGCGATTTGGATCCCCAAGAAAACTTTAAAAACTAAGTACGAGTAGATAATAATTAACTCAATGGTATAAATAGATTTCTGGCAGTTCATTGCTCCGTAAAAAACTAAACTAAACAAAGGTAACCCTAATTTTCTTTTTTTTTAAACAAACAGACGCTACACACTCAAAGGCCCACACTAAACTTTTCCCTTGTGTCGTGGATCATTTCGACCAAACAAAAAGACAGACACAAACACCCATGACCCGAGAACAAACATCTGGTCTTTCTACTTTTTAGTAAGGAGTAGCATAAAAGAGACAAGGACAATTTACACACGGTGGAACATCAGGCTATAAATTTTGACCGGCAAGGTCCTTATCTCGCTCGTTATAGCGCCGACTTTAGCACGATAGGTAACCTGACGTGCTGGTCTGTACAACATAATTTCCACTAATCACAACGTTTACTCTCCTTGTCCCCAGCGCGGGAGGGCTGGTGACAGCAGTCGCCCCGGTGGTCATCAGAGGGTCTGGCATCTGGGTGGGCTGGCCAGGTATCCACCTCGAGGACCCTAACGAAAAGATACCGGAATCAGACCCCGATGACAAGACGCCCACTGCTGGACTGCTCTCTAAGAAGGTAAGATAGATATACAAATAACTAGCTTTCCGCTCGGGACTTCTTTCGCCTAGGAATTCTGGAAAATTATGTAGCCTATGTGTTAATCCAGAGTGTCAGCTACCTCCATACCAAATTTAATCAAAATTGGTCCTACCGTTTGAGCGTGAAAGAGTAACAAACATCAATACAAACTTTCGCGTTTATAATATTAGTATGGATTCGTTTCACAGTACACACACACATTCCTTCACTATTCGTTTATGGAATTCTCTCCCTGTGTCGTTAAGACGTTCTCCTTCTATCCATTCCTTCAAATCCTTTGTTTTAATGTTATGTTTTTTTGTGTGCAATAAAGAGTAGGTGTTGTATTGTATTGTATTGTACACACAAAGATTAGTACAGAAGTAGACAGTCACAAAAGCAACAACAGAGTGTAGACAAGAGATACAAAGAATTGATTCTCCTGATTCTCGTCCACGCCGCTCCTGTAATACCAACGTGTTGCAATGCCCCTCAGCTAGCACAAATTTTCGTTTTAATTATTTTACTGTCCGTGGAGCACGGATGTGGAACAAACTCCCGACAGCTATACAAGAGAGTCCAGCTATAAATTCCTTCAAAAATAGAGTCAAAGAACACTACCTGTCCCAACTGTAATGAGCAAATTATATATTATGTATGTATGATTTATTATATTCGTTTATATGTATTATATATGTTAGTATATATATTATTTTTATTTCATTATGTTTAAGTATTAATAATATAAGCCCTTCTCTTATTTGGTATTTTCTTACGTTGTACGCAATTCTCTCTTCCCGTCTCGTACACTATTTCTCACCAATTAGGTTGGCTGGAAGAGATCTCTTCTAGAGATAAGCTTGCCTTTGTACACTATTTTTTATGTGAAATTTTTCTACTGTGTTTGTGCAATAAAGAATACATATATGTATAGAAAAAGAGAAAAGAAAAGAAAAAATATCAAGCAAAGTAACAGATAACGTAAACAGAATAAGGCAATAATAATTGCACTTAAGATTAACGGGCTTATCGAGGTAATTGAATAGCTTATTAGATCAAAAAGACCAAAACCGATCATTATACGCACAAATGGTGAAGATTATTAGATGGAACATGTTGTGTAATGGTGAGAGGTGGTCAGCCTTTCGCCCATGAATCCCATGATACAGCAAAGAGAGATTTCACGTTGATACAGAGACCAAAATCGGACGATTGTAAAGAATCAATTTGATCTTCTTAAATGAACCCTGGTACCATGCTAACAGCAAAAACGAATTAGACATTCTATTGCTTACCCAATTCTGCAAGCTTCTTCTTTATAACTTTGTAACCGAAGATCGTTGGCGGCGTGGGGGCGGGCGGTCCGCCCCGGGTGCCAAGCATCAAGAGGTGACAACAGAATTCCAACTCAGTCGCGCAGATTAGTAGTCACTACTGGCGCATCTGCACGACCAGTGTTGCCAACTAGACTGATACGAAATGTGCTAAAGTGCTACTTAAAAAATGCCAAAAATGTGCTCGTTTTTTTATTGAGTTTTGTAATATTGGAGTGCTAAAATCAAATTCTAATTTAATTTTACATTTAAATCAACAGTAAATTGACCGGAGACATACATATAATTCAGACTCTCAGATGAAGATAAAAATTCAGATTATACTTAGTATTTGTCGTTTTTTTGAGGGTGCTCAATAGAAAATCGTCCCGGGTGCCAACCCATGCTACGCCGCCACTGCCCAAGATATTAAAACACCGTATTAAAGTTCCTCAATTAGAATTCGAGAAGTCTCGATCAAAATTTCAACTTTCGGATGACAAATAATAAATAAATAATCATTTATTTATCAAAATTAAATGATTACATTGTTGGCATAGATTTATATTACATAATAGGTATTTACCTGTGAAATTGCCATTTTTCATACAATATTTTTGGAAAACTGAATTTTCCATACTAACATTTTTAGATTTTTCTCGGGAATGCGAAATCCAAATTTAGCAAACCTTTGTGGGAAGGTTTGGACAACATTAAGTTAATTTTCATCATAGTTACTTTATTGAAAGTTGTAACTGTAACAACGGTACAGCAAAAATAAGCAATGAAACGGGCAACGGATGAAACGAGCTATATTTGAGCTTCTTTTTCAGCAAATAGATCTAAAGTAAATATGTATTAATTTTACTCAATATCTCTGTTATATGGCCAAGGTTTAAAAAAAAAACAATTTTAGTAATAGCTGTTCAATCAAATAAATAATGAATAAAATAAAGCTTGAGAAAAAATCGACAATTTCATAGGTAAAGACCTATTATTTAACTTAACTTATTAAATGGGTGAATTTAAATAAGCGAAACTTCAGGGAGTAATTCTCGCCATGATAATGAACAACATTCCCCATGAAACCTATAAGAAATTCTCGAAAAAATATTTCGACTATCAGCTGACCACTCAATAAGTCAATCAGCTGACCACTCAAGAAAATGGAGAGGCAAAATGTTTATTTATATTTTGACCTAGGTCCCTTGGGGAAAGTTGTTTAGTTTATTGAGACTCAATTTTGACTTTAGGGTGACTTTAGTTAGCGAAATTTTCGCTAACTAAAGTCACCCAGTATGTTGCCAAAGATTTTGACAAAAAGATGAGAGTTTGACAATTACACTAATGAGGTAATCCTTGAGTAATCCTCAGACCTGTTTTTCAGACATTAGTGTACATAGAGTACACATTATACTATAGTAAACTCTATAATAACGCTACGTTTTGAACAAAAGTACCCAGTCGTTTACTCAGCAATTATGTCATCATTTGTGATAATCTCGACCTATAAACAGTAGCTGATGCGCTCGGTTTATCTCAGATACTACTGAATATTCGTAAAATGGAAGTTAACGAGATTAATGTTGATTTCTCAATCTTGGCCTAATGCCCAAACAACACTCAGAATCGTACACCTCTCGAGTTTGGAAGTGGATCACGAAAACGTCTTGTTGGAAGTTCTGTATTGACAACTTTCTCGCAAATTTAAAATAGAATTTGCCTAGAATAGAATCAAGGCTGTTTCTGACATCATACTTACTCTGGCTATCGAAATCTATATGGAATTAGTAATCACGAGAATGTTGAAGAAACTGATAAAAAAATCATTAACAAATGTCACCAGCAAATATGTACATAATATCATTGATGCGATAGTTGCTTTCTCTTTCTTCTTTTGCATACATTCCGCAAACCTTTTTTTAAAAAATAGTACGCAAAAGATATCTGAACTCCTGTGAAATTCTTTAGGTAGACAAGATAATAAGATAAAGGTCTGGACAATACAAAGTAACGCCTTTCAAATCAGTCTTCGCACAAAAGCTTTAAAAGATTTTCTAGAAAATGCGTGGGCGTCTTTTCAAAGGAATACTGTTACCTACAAAGAAAGTTCTAGATGGAACGAAGCAACATAATAAGACCAATTATAGTTTAGCTAAGTTCAATAATTAGATCGTTGCCCAGGTAACGTCGCTGTTTCTATTCAGTGGCGTGGATCGATAGGAACTCTTGTTGTTTGCACGGAATACCGACGTATATGGACTAGTAGTAAGAAACTGCGTCTAAGCAGCTTTGTTTTTGAACACTGAATAGAGAGTGACATTCATATTATAATACTTATTTGGTGACTTTAAATTAGTCAGGTAGCGAAAATTAGTTAGCGAAAAAATTCCTCAAGCCGAAATGTGAAAATTTTCTTCGCATCTTCATACACCATCTGCAATCAGCTGTTTTAACCTTTGTATGGGATACTTACCAACATTTTTTTGAGAATTTCATATAGGTTCCGTCATAATATAGGGAAGTTGTTCAGTTTTATGGGTAGAGTCACCCCATATAAAATCGCGAGCTTTGAAATCCGGCACCCCGTTTTCATTGGAATACTGCGAATTATGTCGTTATGATGTTAGTAAAATTCGGAGCATTCCAATCAATTGATTTGGATTTGGCAAGCATTCCAAATAATGCTGGCGAGTGTACCTATTCAGCAGTCACAGCGTGTTTCTTAAAAACCCTAATTAAAAATTAGGGTAATAAATAAAAGAAAATCCAAAATTAATAAATTTTTTGATAAATGTTTAGCTCTATTTCAAATAAGTCAAGCATGCCATGTTCATTATCTGAAACTTTCATTTTGAAAGATTCCAAACCGTGTAACTGTGTACTAGAGTTGGAACTATTTCATTTTTGGATTTTTCTTTTATTGGGTAAACCCAAAATTCGATCTTGATGGCGGCTCTCAGGGAATCAGTCTATATCCATCCCTGTTTCATAGCAACCATCCACAGCCATCATTTCTTTGTGGTACCTAGTTGATCGATGTAGTAAATCATAAACCATAAAGTGTAATTTTATATTTACAATTTAATAGCGTTAACATCACATACATACCTACCTGTGTATGGACTGTACGATTACTGCGCAGTAGTGGAAAAATTAGAAAACACTGGAAAAATTTGGAATAACTGGAATCGTTAAGCAGCTGAAAGCAGTAAATACAGAATATTCAATGAACCATCATATATTTACGTGTATAATATCTATTGTAGATAAATATAATGCAACTAGGTAACACGACTGCTAAGTAAATAAAAATAACGTAGGTATCGTATTTAACGAGATTCTTGTGTCCGTTTTAGTTAGAATAGAGTAGGATCATTTTGTTTAGTAGGATAAACTGGGTGACTTTACATTGGTTAGCGAAACTTTAGTATCCTCTCCATGAAACTGAACAACTCTCCCTAAGGAACCAATATGAAGTTATCAAAAAAAACCTAATCCCATATATGGTACCAAATCACCTGCTCTGCTGGTCGCACAAGCCGTATTGGAGAAGTGAATTTTTTTTCTTCATATTTCATCCTATGTTACTTTAGAAGTCGTTCAGTTTCGTGGACTGATTTATATCCTTAATTATTGCCATTCCATTAATCTACACTATATTATAAAAAAAGAGACAAGATTTGATTATTTGTTTGCATTGAATAGGCTCTGAAACTACTGTACCGATTTGAAAAATTATTTTACCATTAGAATCCTACATTATCCGTGATGAACATAAGGTACATGATTTTCCCGAATTCCCACGGAAACGAAGTCCCGGGCGGAAAGCTAGTATTTAATAACTAACATGAAATTATGTTCTGTTTCGCTTAGCTATATATACTCTGGCTAGATAGAACGACACCAATTTTCAACGATAATCGTCTCAGCAGTAGACTGACAGGAAAAACAACTTAAATAGCATAAACTTCCACATAAACTGTTTATCATTATTTTTATGACCAATCCTAATAATTAAAAAAATCTATCTCAGTACAATATAGAAAGTAATCGACTAATCGATCACATTGAAATGAATAGTATGACTATGACTTATGTACTTATGTAATTATATTTATAGTAATTCCTTATTTAGCGCATTTTTTTGTATATAGCACAAGTCGCGTCAACGACGAGTAAATACGTAGTATCACTACGTAATTACTCGCGACCTATTGACAAAATGTCAACAAAGAGATCCATAAGCAGCTGTCTGATACAGCTATATAATTTACTATTACTACAGATGGACATAACGCGACTAAATAAGTATATAAAATAAAAAGTCACAAAACCTCTCAAGAATGTTAGTAACCAACTCCAATCAATGAGTTTCCAAGGAACGTCTATCAACTGTGTGAGTTGTTTAACAATATTTATTTTTTTCTTTCAAATCTGGTCTTTTCAGATCGTACCAATTCGCGCTGAACCAAAGCTCTTCGACAGTTACTACAATGGCTGCTGCAACGGCACCTTCTGGCCACTGTTCCACTCCATGCCTGACAGAGCTACCTTTATCGCAGACCATTGGAGAGCTTACATTAAAATCAACGAGGAGTTTGCAGAAAAGACCGTACAAGCTCTGCATCTACTTAAAGAGAGCAATGAGAAGAATGGATCACCTCCCATAGTCTGGGTCCATGATTACCACCTCATGCTTGCTGCTAATTGGATCAGACAGGTAGGAAATATATCATTCAAAGCTATGTCAAACAGTAATGCTTTTCCAATTGGAATGCTATTTTCTCGTCTTACACGGTACTCTGAAATATTCAAGCTGTGCTAAGCAGGAGGAATTCCTGCGTTTTGATGCTTTACGATCTTTTTTGTAAGATATCTCATAAACATAGGCACAGTTTACCCTATCGCATAGGCATGAGATATGTAGACACGTGATTCTAATGAATAAATGGCAGAAATAATAAAAATCAATCTTCCACAGAGAGCAGAAGAAGACGACCTGAAATGTAAACTAGCATTCTTCCTTCACATTCCATTCCCATCATGGGACATATTCAGACTGTTTCCTTGGTCTGACGAGGTTCTTCAGGGCATACTTAGTAAGTGATACAGAGTTAAAATAACTTGAATGTTAGTTTGAGCCCGTACCTAAAATAAAAGAAACTAAAATTTTATTGTTCAATTTCCCAGGTTGTGATATGGTTGGATTTCACATCACAGACTATTGCCTTAACTTCATAGATTGCTGCCAAAGAAACTTAGGTTGTCGTGTAGACAGAAAGAACCTATTAGTCGAATTAGGTGGCCGGACCATCTGCGTTCGCCCTCTACCAATCGGAGTGCCTTTCGACAGATTCGTACAACTAGCCCAAAACGCAAAACCAGTGCTCTCTACAAACCAACAGGTCATTCTTGGCGTTGACAGACTCGATTACACGAAAGGCTTAGTCCACAGATTAAAGGCCTTCGAAAGATTACTTGAAAAACATCCAGAGCATATAGAAAAGGTTATCCTGCTCCAAATCTCAGTGCCATCGCGAACGGATGTGAAAGAATACCAGGATTTGAAAGAAGAGATGGACCAGCTTGTTGGAAGGATTAATGGAAGATTTACCACACCCAACTGGTCACCAATTAGGTGAGTTCTGAGCTACAAATGCATAAATGAAAATTTTACATCCAGCAATGCCGTTAAGCAATGTCATTAAACCACCCCGTACCCTATGGAAGTTTCAAGAGATTTAAATGCCTCTAAACTAACCATATTTGAATATTTACTGAGTTATGACAACTGATCATACAAAGTAACTGAATATCAATTGGACACAATACGATGATTCAATCAACGTCAATTTGCATTACAGTGTAACTCGTAAATTAACATCGCCATGATTCATGCGACCATGTGCGATGGAAGTTTATGGGTTTCCAGTCTGATTACGTAGTTAACTACTTCTACTTTTGTTTCGTTTAATTTTGACATCACCTTACTTCTGAATCGATGATACAAGCTTTTTTATTTCCCGTTATCAGCTTTCATCAGGATCCCTGGATCAAAGCAATTGTTCTCATAATGTAATTGTATTCGAGTATATTACGAAAGACATTATTCTAAAATGTATTTTGCAGATACATCTACGGCTGCGTAGGGCAAGACGAGCTAGCCGCTTTTTACCGAGACGCTGCTGTGGCCCTAGTGACTCCGCTCAGAGACGGTATGAACCTGGTGGCCAAGGAATTCGTGGCTTGTCAGATCAACCAGCCTCCTGGAGTGCTAATCGTCTCGCCCTTCGCCGGCGCCGGAGAGATGATGCACGAAGCTCTCATCTGCAATCCTTACGAGCTGGATGATGCTGCTGAAGTTATTCATAGGTACCTATATGTTATTTGTTTAAATATACTTTTCAAGCTAAATCGAAGAAACCGGTCAACCAATTTCCATTTCCCCAATTCTATTTGAGATTTGGCATCTCAGTTTCTTTCGAGAACAGCTTTGGATCTCGTTAAACAAAAGGGGAATTTAAAAATCTATTAAAACGTCTTATTGTGTTTATTGTGCATCGTAACAGCAAATATACCCACTGCATTTATATTAAATAATTCTCCTACCTACAGATTTTAAAGGAAGTAAGTATACTAAGAAGCATTTCGATAATTAGCTGGACGCAAACTTAACTCTCTTATCTTATTAGTATTAGTTCGTTCTATTAATATGCACAGTATCTATTCCTATTTTTATACACGAGCAAACGATTTAATCCTTTGTCTAGCCTTCGTTTTAAAAAAAGCTAAATGCGCTTAACCATTGGTCTTAGCACTAGTAACTATAAGAATAGGCCGGGACTGCACTTCAAAAACCTAGTCTTATGCCTTATCTACAGTGTAGACTAAGTACATCATAAAAGGAACTTTAGTTCTCTCCGTACCAGCTGTTGATTAGGTATAATGTGGCTTTCCAGGATTAGGGCAGAGAATACCTACTTTGGGCTAGTTGCTGATGAAACTTTTTTGGATAGACCGTCAATTTACCAGAACCATTTTCCTTTCCAGAGCGCTTATAATGCCAGAAGACGAGCGTACTGTGAGGATGAACCACCTTAGACGGCGGGAGCAGCTAAATGACGTCGACTCCTGGATGAAGTCCTTCCTGAAAGCCATGGACTCGCTGGAGGAAGATGCTGATGACATCGGAGCCACCACCATGCAGCCGGTCACTATTGACGACTTCGACGAATACTTGTCCAAGTAAGTTAGTCTAGACTCAGAACTATTGGTTTCGCCATGCTTATATCTTTGAGGAAAATTAACGAAATAATAAACTGTATATTTTTAACTAACTTAGCATTGACTAACAGCGCAGCGATAGACATGTTTGAAAGCGAATTTGAAGGACGCGAATTTCGCCATGACTGAACGGCTTTCCGCATATAAGATTTATGAAATTCTAAAAAGTAATTTGACTTTTCATATTAAATTGTTTCGATAGGCAAAAATTATTTTCAAGTGTCGACCTACGTTTCTTGGGGAAATTATGCAGTTTAGTAGACTTCTTCACATCTTAATTTTCGATAAGTAGCTAATTTAAATTCACCCAATCGACGTCCTATAGGAAATTTTAGTTTTTAAGTTCCATAGAAAAAGCCACCACCAGGTTAACCAACCACTCTGACACCAGGGTTAGCCAAGTTCGCCACACACTTGACTATTCCTACACGATAAGAAGAAGATAGAAAAAGCTGACGTACTTGTGCAACAGCCTTCTAAGAACCATACGAGTATTATTATAACCACAAATGTAGTGCTTTTCCATCACATGTGCTAACCCGCAGAACTTGCGCAGATACATCGGCTACACCCAGAAGCTGGCTTTGCTTCTGGACTACGACGGCACCCTGGCTCCTATCGCCCCTCACCCCGACCTGGCCACCTTACCCATGGAGACCAGGCATACGCTGCAGCGGCTCTCCAACATGTCTGACGTCTACATCGCCATCATCTCCGGGAGAAACGTCGATAATGTTAAGAATATGGTAAGTTATTGACTTCTATCCTTAACTAGCCTTTTCCCGCGGCTTCGCTTGCGCAAAGAACTCTTTTAGTCACCAATTTCATTCTTGACCCCTTAGAAAAATCAAAAAATCTCGAAACACGTGTCCGTTTATAACTTAACGAACAAGTTAAAATGTCCAAAAAAATTGTTTTCTCCATACAAAATTTGAACACCCATTTCATCCCCCTAGGGAGTGAATTTCGAAAAATGCTTTCTTAATGCTTGCCTACGTCATAAAATACATCTTTTTGCCAAATTTCAGCTTTCTAGGTCTAAGGGTTTGGGCTGGGCGTTCATGAGTCAGTGAATCAGGACGTCCAATTTTATATATAAGATAATATTATTAACGTATTATAAATGTATGGGTGTTTGTTACTCTTTCACGCTCAAACGGCTGGACCAATTTTGATAAAATTTGGTATGGAGGTAGCTGACACTCTGGATTAACAAATAAGCTACATCATTTTCCCAAATTCCCACGGGAACGAAGTCCCGGGCGGAAATCTAGTTATTATTAAAATACACAAGAATGTCAATATATGCGCTCACCTATGCTCCGTTGGGGTTGGCAGAGGCAAAATATTGGTAAACCTCGTTCGCTCCTTTCTTATATATTCATATTTAGTGTCATGCATGCAAATTTGGGTATTGTATCATTTATACTTACTTTTATCCTGAAAACTATTTATTTATTTTATCTGAAAATTTGGAGGATTTTCAACAATTCCACATACCTACCTATCTTAAGAAATCTAAAGTTAAAATACGAAATAGGTACGTAGTGGTAAGGTTAAAGAGGTCCATGGCAATCACATACATACGAATAACATAGGTACGTAATTTTTATACTACGCTCCTTTAACAATTTCGTAGCTTGGCCGATCAATTTTTTCTATCTTTCATCTTTTCCAGGCCATGAAAATCAGATTGCTTAGACAGACAAACGTGTCATCCCGGTTTTTAAATTTATTCTATAGGTAGAATCGTCTTCAAATACTTGCTGGGGGTAGCAGATGCACATAAATCGAACATTAGAATTAGGTACTCTTATGTAACTAATAAAACCGTCATTTTATCTGTAAATTGCTCATTATAACGTCCCGTGTCGGGTAACCTTTTCGTGTCGGGATTTAAATTAAGTATCTAATTATTTATTTAACTGATAACTGCTGTAACTACGCACAATCACATCAATTTATGACGCTGACGTCGACATGCGTAGGCATTATCTCCGCAAATAGTTTTAGCTTTCATGACCCTCGATGAGATATGTACTTTAAACGTTCAAATGATAATGTAGAAAGTCTCTAAGGAAAGTTATTAAAATATAAAATCGCGTGAAACAAAAGGTAATTTAAAAAATCGACTATGAAATAGTGTTTTTTAATTGACACGTAATTAAATAACGATACGGAACCAAACGTAAGTTTTTAAGGTCAGTGCCAGCAAAGCCAATACTTGGTTGTACTGTTTTAAATGCGGTTTTTAAATATTTCTGTTGGTCGGGAAAAGAACTCGTAACATTTAGATCAGTAGGCAAGACAAAGAAAAAAGGTTTTGCACGCAAAGGCTATAAAGAGCTTCGAGAAACTTATGTTTGACTGAAATTGGAAAGGTACAACTTTGGGGATATTGTGATAAGCTATTTTGAAAACCTTATTGAAAACCTCGAAAGTTGTACCTCTTAATAAACACAGTCACATATTTGTTTCTAAAATGTATTATTCCTTAGTCTCTTTGGTTGTGCGGCTAATTCGTCGGCGCAAAAAATTGCGTGCCCTATAAGGATAAAGACGGATAACACATGAATAAGCCATTACGAATGAATGATTCTGTATAGGTACCTAATACACGAAGATAAAAAAAAATGCTATACAATATCGAATTTATCTCAATATGCAGTTGGTACCGGTAGGTACTTTTAATTTTATTATTATCGGCAAACTTCTAAACTCAAATTATTAAAGCGATAAATCTAACAATTCATAGACATGAAAAATCAAACGAAACAACAATAGAGTACGTAAGTTTTAAATTCAGATCAGTTAAGTAGGTACTTTATTTTATGCTACATTAAGGTCCGTATTACAGAAGGAGAATCACGTCTTGATCTGTATTTAAGCGTTGATTGTCTCTTTCTCTCACTATCAAAATGACAAAGACGACTGCTACTTAAGTATAGATCTGAGTTTGAGTCGCGTTCTGTAATACAGACCTTAATGTTCACTGAAACAGTTTTGAATTATAATTTGTAGGTGATAGACCTAATAAAATTCACAGACATTTCGTCTGCATTCGGAGAATCGATTATTGCCGAAACACAACAAGAAATTAGAAGCATTGTAAGTGCTTTTAAACAGATACTAGCAAGGGAAGCCTTGATCTGCGTAGTCGAGCAAACTGCCTTGAACTCGGCTTAACTGAGGATACTTCAGTTATCACGCAGCGGTAGGCAGTGAACCAGTGATAATGAGTTGCAGACACTATACAATACCTATGTGTATTGCAGTCAGTGTCACTAGACCCACCGCGGCGCAGGATGTGCACGGCCACGCGGCGCATTTTAGCTGCGTGGATTCATTTATTTGTCAACGTGGGTCTACGTTTCCACTGCAGTACACGCCATACAAGAATTGAAACCCACGATTTAGCTACGTGGATTAGATCAAAATCTAATTTGAGCCTTAGTGGCAAACTCACTGAGTAGATAGGTATTCACCGCAGCTAAAATGCGCCGCGTGCCAACCGTGTGCCGCATGCACAGCGTACATGGCGTTGAGCTACGTGGGCAACATATTCCAGCAAGCCACGTGTGAATCGATGATGTCATTTCATGCGTAGCGTGGTCGTGGGTCGCAGTGGACACAATCACATACATTTTCTTGCAAAGCGAAGCTTAACCCACGTGCGTAGCCTCTCCGTGCGCCTTGGTGGGTCCTTAAGGGGTCGTCCAATAATCACGTTTTATTTTTGGCAACTTTTTAATTCGATTGCCTTACTAGTATGAGATTTGTTTTGAGAATGTCATCATAACATTGATTCCGTAGGGAAAGCTGTTCAGTTTTATGGGAAGAAACTTCTCCTCAAGTTATGCTAACTAAAGTCACCCCCATAAGGTACTTATGGTACTGTAATCTTTATGTTGGGAGCGTTAAATTAAACACTGCAAAGCTGGTATCACATATGACATAACGCGACATACTTAAACGGTATAGCAAGTTAACACAACGTAGCGCTGTAACACCTTCCAATGACTCTAAACGAATGGCCCCTGGCCCGGATTGCTGTCATCTTCTTTTTTTAGCGTTCGCGAATATTTTAAATTCAATTTTAAACTTTTAAATCAATACTTGACAGCACTCCGACCAGCCAGTAGCGATTGTGTAACGTAGTCTCATCTCGGTGAAGACTACATATCACAGTACTTAGATCTCCATGTGAGGTCTTAATTTCCCGCTTACACAAACAGTAGTGTTACATTATAGGAAAAATGGCATCCTTCGTCCTGGAGCTTGGATTTTTCAGATTTTCGACTTCACTATGGTCTAAGTTTTGACAGGTCAGGTAAATCACACAGTGTATTTTCATGTGACTTCAGTGACCTTTGCTAGCAGAGAAACCTGACCGAATTGGATCATGGGTACACGCACTCAGTCCTTTGAATGTGATAGTTTTCCCATTATATTTTCCCTCAGCGTAAGAGCAAAGGTTGCTGTCTTTCATTTATGTTTTCTCTGACTCAGAAAAGGAAAAAAAACACTAATAGTATTACTAATAGTATTACCTAGGAACTAACAATTTGTAAATTCATTATAAAGCTATATTCTTAAGAGCCTAAGTGCGCCTCTGTAGCCAGCCCCTAGATACGACAACGCTTGTCAATATCTCAACTACTGCGTTCAATACTTCGCAATAACAAGGCCCTGCTATCATCATGAACTTTGACAGATACTATCTTTGTTTACAACAAAAATATTTACAAAGTACACAGCTGTATCCTTGATTGTGCTAACCCGGCCGCGTCCCGGTATCGTCAGTCAATATTACGTAAGAGAGCAATGCTGTACGTAGAGCCAGGGGCCGGTCAAATGTGATTTGGTCACTATTTGATCAGGCTATTATGAGAAAACCTTCCAAAAATTTGTTTGAAATAATTAAACCTTCGCGCGCCAAATGTACACCTGTGTACGAGATTGCGTAAACAATAACGCGACGGATTAAAAAGAAATGTTGATGGGTAACTTGAGTGCTGGTCTTATGCTTCCGTCTACGAGATTAATAAAAAAAGTCTACTTGGTACATTGAGTGGGAGAACGATTAGCGGTTTATGCACATGGCACTAAGTTGAAATTTTCTTACCTTTTATCACTAAAGTTACTCCGCCTCATGTCATTTGAAATCTACATATTTATACCCAGGAAGTTAACGTCTTGAATTTTAGAGATTTTCCTTATATGTGCATTACTGTATAGTATCGTAAGGTTTACTATCAGTCTTTCTTGTTGACTGGATTCTGAGCTACCCATAATCATTAATTGATTATTACTCCCGGCTCGCAACGAATGCCTACCATGATTCCTCCCACGCTCTGATTGAATTATTTCCTTATCTTGAGGTATCAAGTATGTGGCGAACCTGACTAACCTTCGTGTCAAAGTTTTCAAATCGCCAAATTCCTTCTGACTTGGTTTACCGACTGTAGTCAATCGACACCAGCGGGAATTGACGGCTTAACGTGCCCTCCGAGCAATGAAGAAGCTCTCGGAACCTGATTCCCGTTATAGGAAAGTAATAACTTTTGGATTCGTCATGTGTTTTTGACCGTCCGCGCGGATAATGATCTAATATTGCGAATTCTTAGAAATAGTAAATAGATATTTGAACGTAACCTCAGAAGGCCGTGACATACCGAAGCGACCTCGAAAATCTCAGTTGTAATAACTCAACGTTTTCCTTATTTTGTTCTATAGATTTTGTTCTTAATATTTGGGTTAATATCTTAAGACTAGTTTACTTAATTATTTATTAATGGAAGCTAGGGTTACCTATAGTCAATTTTAAGTGGTATTTGTTTAACATTGTCATTTAGTTTTCGATAGCTAACTAAGATAAGGTAAGCAAACTAAATAGTCTATTAATGCTCATGATAACTGGTCGAAACTAGCACACAATCAAAGTAAATGGAGTAAGAGAGAGCCTTTGCTCAGGAGTGAAATCTAGTGGACTAGAAAAAGTAACGAGTGGCAACGTTAGTTATAACCTACTTAACGATATGGCATCTATCTCGTAATCTTACGTTTGATTGGTGACGATGAAATATCAAAAAGAATAATTTTTATAGCTAAAAATTGCATCCTTATGCTACATAACCGTAATAGGGCTCCTTTGGTACTCTTTTGGTTCAGAGCCCTTAATAGTGTATTATTACAACCGTCACATCAAATATGTCATCGTAATCTTAATATTTAAAACAAAGTCGGGTTTGTTCGAACACTTATAATTTGATTAAACTTGGTATGGAGGTAGCTGACCCCCTGGATTAACACATAGGCTACATAATTTTCCCAAATTCCCACGGGAACGAAGTCCCGGGCGGAAAGCTATAGTTAAATAATAAATTAAGCCATGTATTGTCCTCAGGTCGGGATAGAAGGCATCACATACGCGGGAAACCACGGCCTGGAGATCCTGCACCCAGACGGTAGCAGATTCGTCCACCCCATGCCGATAGAACTCACCGATAAGGTCGTCGAACTACTTAAGAGTCTCCAAGAACAAGTAAGCAATTTGTAATCCACACTATCTCTTGCAATATTTAGTTATCTCGTGTTTGTTTATTCCTCCCCCTTTCCCAATTTTATTTAGGATCGGGCCTTCTTGTGCCCCTGTGCCGGGATAGTCTATCCTTGGTTATCAGTAGGATGTCTTGGGTTTTTAAGAGGCCGGTGTTCTGCCCCTTGCATTTTGCTTGGTTTTGATATTTAGCACTGTTTGTTTTTTGGTCCATGGCATTGTATGTCCTTTCTGCGACCTTCCCACTATTATCATATCTCTTCATTAAAACTTTAAAGAGCTATAGAGCTCTTGTCTATGGCCAGCTTTTTACTCTTATTACAAGATAGGTATCAATTACGATGTATTCCAGTCTTAATGATTCAATAACCAAGGGCTCAATTACACTGAGTACTGGTCCCTGTGTTCTTATATCACGCCAGCCCTACACATTTTCCTGAATCAACTCGTTTTGTTTCTCCTCATTTTTTTTTCATTGATGTTATTTTTGGACTATTTCCTATACTATAATCCTCCTAATTTATATCCAGTTGCTGGGCATACTTAGATCTCTCCTGCGTCTTTCTACAAGGTTTCCGAAATCTGATATAGGTCGAGCTCCGTCCAGTTCTTTTCATAGGCGACCAGATCATCGCACCATCATTTGCTGGGTTTTACATGTGCTCTCCGTTCCTATAATTATGATTCTAAAATGCGTGTTTCTTCTTTAAAGGTTTGTAAAGATGGCGCTTGGGTTGAGAACAAGGGGGCTCTCCTAACATTCCACTTCCGCGAGACTCCTCTAGCCAAGCGTGCTGCTTTGGCTGAGCAGGCGAGGAAATTGATCACAGCTGCTGGGTTCGCTCCCGTGCCGGCGCATTGTGCTCTTGAAGCTAGACCACCCGTAGAGTGGAACAAAGGTAATTTCAAACTTCAAACAATGACCAGGGCAACAAGTCTTAGGACTGACAGCCAGTACGAAAACAAAATGTCCTCAAGTAGCGACCGTGTACCAGAATGCACAACGTAGATATAGTAACATAGAGCACAAGGTAGACCGACGGCCTGGCAAAGATTGCGGGATGCAGATGGCGCGGGGCCGATCGATGTGAATATTCTTGCGAAATATGATGATGATTCTCACCTTCTAGAATCAACTCGCATTAGAATGCATTAGAATATCTGAAGACTGAAGATGCAATTATGAGTTACGTGTTAGTAACTACTGGGGTCTGAAGATGAGCAGCAGCCTTATAATTTTAGAACCCTTCTGTGATTGCCAACTCTGTCAGAAGACTCAACTCACATTTGCTAAATCCATGTAGTTAGTAAGTATCACGATGGCTCAGTTAGAACCAGGCGACACCAAAAGGAAGACATACGACTCGGCAACATTACATTTTCTAATAAGAATAAGGCTCGACTTTTTAGTATTTTAAAATCTTATGTGTTATACTTCAGGTCGCGCATCCATCTACATCTTGAGAACAGCCTTTGGCCTGGATTGGAGCGAGAGGATTAGAGTCATCTACGCCGGTGATGACGTCACTGATGAAGATGCTATGCTGGTAAGAACAGCTTTATCTTTCAAAGAAATAAGGCATGATCGTTCTTTTAAAATTACCAAGCAATTTTTAACAATACCTACAGTAAAAGTTATCGTCATTAGCTCATAAACATCCCCGTCAAGGGGCGGGCTTTCCTTCGAAATAGGGCGCTAAAATCTCGTTTGAATAAAGAATATAATCATATTCTTTTGTTCGATTAATGACCTTCAATTGTTTCCTCTCACAGGCCCTGAAAGGTATGGCGGCAACATTCCGTATTGCATCATCGACCATTATCAAGACATCGGCCGAGCGGCGTTTGTCTTCAACAGACTCTGTCCTCGCCATGCTCAAGTGGGTAGAGCGACACTTCTCTAGACGCAAGCCGCGCGCTAACTCGCTAACTTACAAGAGTGCGAGAAAAGCAAAAGATCAAATCCAAATGCACATGTCTTACCAGCTTCCCCCCAGAACGTCGCCGAAGCCTTCCCCCCCGCGCTCCCCCGACAAATCTGACAAGTCCAGCGGCTCAGAGTCTAGTTAATCTTTGTGCCATTCCATTGGTCAATAAATGCGAAGCAATGAGGGGTTTTTAAAACTTTTCGAGTCAATTTTCTGAACGTCCTCGTTCTAGTGCCGGTTTCAAATTGACCAGTAATATTCGTCGGTTATCACGTCATGCGGTCTCCGCGTTTATGATTGGTAAACATTTTTGCATTAGTAAATTTCTTTCAATTTAGAACATGGTATTTTTCGACATTCCAACAGTCTTACCGATAAAGTAAGATTAGTAACGATCTTCCAACTACCCTCAACATTTGTTTTTATTTATCAATGCATTGATTTAAAGGTGCTTCTTTATTTTTTGGTGCAATACTAAACATATTCTCTCTAAAACTATAAGTAAGACTTGTAAACTATACCGACTTTGCAATTTTTTTTTATACCGACAATAACCAAAGCCAGACAGTTAAAAAATTTCATATGACGCCTTCTCAAGTCGCCTTGCTTTTTGCTCCAATAAAAAATATGTTGTCCTTGAAAATAAACGCATAAATTAATGCACAATATCATAATATCAGTATTGAAACCTAAACAATGGTTCCTATAAACAATTTACACCTGATTTTTACTGAAATAATTCGAATTTAGATTGACTGAATTTTGTGATTCAAGGACTCTAATCAAAGACAATGTAGTTAGTGTCTTTTTCCGAACTCAATCAATCATATCCAGTTAAAATTTATACAATTTTATTTTTATTCTTCATTTTTATATAATTTATTTGATGTCCTTTTGAAATTTATACCTATTGTGTCCCCGAGTACCTACTTTTTAAACATTTACAAGTACGTAACTTGCATGCTAAGTAAATTTATGTCTTATTTATGTGATAGCATAGTGATAAAATTAGTTTGTAAGAACCTATGGCTGTAGAAATATAATACAAGAGTTGAAGTAGAAACAAATAATAAATCATGCAATAAAGTGAAATCATAACATGCATTTTACTTCATAAAATTATTGTACAAGCTCTATACGATGAACTTTATAATCATGTGTGAAATTATGTAATATTAATATTAGTGAATTGGTGAAACCATTTTATTTATGATTGTATTTTTATCTTGATGTTATCTCTAATGGCTATGAATGTATGTGACAAAGCAAGACTAAGAGATCCTTGCCCTTTGTCTATTTTTTTAAGACACGAACAGAGAAAAAAAGGCACGTTTCCTTATGTTTTGTGAGAAATGAATCTGATGAATTGTTTATATGGATAAATGAAACTAGTCGTAGAAGTGTACTGGCAAGGATAAAGCATAACGTAATATTGTAATCCACGCACTGAAGTGACTCGAATTCGAATGTACCGTTGTATTTTTAGACGCATATAAATGTTTTAAGGAATTCAATAAAACTTGATGATGGACAGAAAATAGCCTTTTAATTAATAAATATGTACAAAATTGTGTCGTTTACGTCTGTAATTCGGAATAAAGATTCGTTTACTATAGCTTGACAATTTAGCAGAGAATGCGCTTTAAAACACTCTATAATAATGTTACTGTAACTTTTCATGACGGACTTTTTTGATGTTTAAAGGCGCAACATCAGAAGTTTGGAAGCTTAGACAATATTTGGATTTTTCGTGAAGGAAACCGAAATTCTGCTTTAGAGATATCAAAATGTAAGCTTTTCTTAGGTCGAGGTAGATTACCAAATCCGAGTGTGTTAGACTTATACATGATAATTTTGTGTAGTTGTAAAGAGTGTCGAATAATCAAATCAAAGAACATTCTATGTTAAATGGTCAATCTACAGACAAACCACTGGAATGTTTATTTATGTGCTGAATACTAACACTTTAGAGTTTAAAATAATATTCAAATACACGATGGACCAGAATTTACACATTTTAATGAATATTTATACAATGGTAAGCTTAAATAGCACTTGATGCTGCTCAGTGAATAAATAAGTAACTCCACTTAAATTTTCAATATCTGATAATACTTGATAACTAGACATATCTAAAAACACAGATAACACAGAAGAAAACACGCTCGAGACAAATCGCCATCTAGGTCACCAATCAGGTTCCCTACCACTGTGTTCGTTGCTTAACCTCAATGATTGGTTCAAGCTAAAATCGTTCCCTTAGCCTTTACTGGCTCCATTGAGATATAAATTCATTTATATGCCGAATGGAGCCACTATTGCAACACTATTTCCCATCCATCATAGCTACAGCTTAAGAGTTCTGTATTCGCTTATAATTCCCCTATAGAATTTATTAATTCATTCGCTACTCAGCAGTGAGCAGAATCAAGTGAATACGTACCTTAAATATCAAGTGTGCCAGGAAGTAATACATCATTTTAAACCCATAAACAATACTTAAAGCTAGGTGTACATTTAAAAGTATAGATTGTACTACAAATGCAAATATCTACACGAAACGATTGTAAATAACTAGGTTTGTATTTATTTATACAGGTTGGAAAGTTTCAATGGGGCAGCCAAGGAAGGTACCTTAATCGTTGCAGCTTCAAGAAAATGGTCTTAGGCGACTATCCATAATTTTTCAAAGAAATTTCATTCCCATTCAGATTTTAAAAAAAATTTACGGTTAGCAAAAAAATTAACATTTTTCACAAAAACTTGTTTTGATGCCATTTGATCCAGTTCCGTATGCTGATCAAAAAGTTCTATGGGAGCAACTGAGGTTGGAGTACTAGAAAAGTCACAAATCCAAAAAACTATTCCCATACATTTTAAGGTAAGTAAGTACTTAGATTTTTTATCAGGCCATAAGGAGAGGTAACTTTTTATTGTAGCTACAAGAAAATGATTAAAAAGATGCATATGCATATTCTAGTACTCCAACCTCAGTTCTCCCATAGAACTTTTTGATCAGCATACGGAACTGGATCAAACAGCATCAAAAAAGTTTTTTTAAAAAATGCAAATTTTTTTGCTAACCGTATTTTTTTTTGAAAATCTGTGAATGGGAATTACATTTCTTTGAAAAATTATGGATAGTCTCCTAAGACCATTTTCTTGAGCTGCAACGATTAAGGTACCTCCCTTGGCTGCCCCATTGAAACTTTCCACCCTGTATATTACTAGTTTACATCAAGTAGCTTATGATTCTATGGCCCTATGTTAGGCACCTTCTTAAGGCGACTACAGCACCCGATAAAGGCAGCACACATAGGAATAGTGCCATCTCCGTCTCTCAACAGGCCTGGGCCGGCAGGGCGAACAGTGTCGATACACGAAGTTTACGGACTATGAAAGCGTGCGTGCGTAAAAACAAGTTCGAAAGTTAGAAAAATGAGATTTATGGAAAGGTAACAGCTTAAATCGAAAAAAGCGTTAACTACTTATCGAGAGTGTTCAATCACGAACATTTTGATAGCTAATTCAAGTTCCTGTATGCATTTTACTTGGTTTTTACAGCTTAAAAGATCCAAATATTGGGTATTTAGAGGTGACTTTGTGAGCTTTTTCTATCGAACCAAAAGTTCTGAATCATGAACTACTTATCTAGTTTATGCCCTGAATATTACCGTAGTATTTTTTTTCTTCGATTCAATGCAGTGCGTCATGCTTATCCACGCATCATAAAATCGTAATTTAGGTGCTGTAGTCGCCTTAATGCGGATAAGGGATGAAGCTTCCCCCACGCGGCCTTCATCTTCACGCCCGCCATCTTTAATGTAAATCCACTTCCCTAACTTTTATCCGACAACCATACAGTACACCTATTGAATGTCTTACTATAACTATTAACTATCCCGGCACACATTGTACATAGTCAAAAATTGCATTAAATTATTTATAATAATAATAATGACTTAACAACATATTCACAGTTATTCTATAAAGTCCATAATCCATATATCACAATTATACAATTCAATACATACTACACGTTACTATGCGACACTACTAGCCAAGATAGTATGAAGTAGAAGAGACATATAGGGTAGACAGCGAGCGCCTTCTTACCTTCTGGCTGACTGTCGCCTAGGAATTTTGTTGCCGCTGTAAAAAAAGGAGAAATCAGTAAGATTTGTATTCCATCTACATACATAAACTCACGCCTGTAATCCCTGTTGGGTAGGCAGAGCATCGTGTGGTTCTAGAACCACTTGACACCACTTTTGACATACATTTGGAGTTTGGAGGGTTAATAGGTGGAATATGAGTGTAGTTAGTGGTGACGGGTTGACGTCTTTTCGTCCACGATTTAGCAAAACCCTCATTCCACTACTGGCTTCAACAGTTCTAAGATTTTCGTTCACTTAGCTGCAGGGAAATTCTATTTTACTAATGAGACCTGCCTCCTAGAAATCCATCTTAGGCAATGACACCTCAGTTTTCTTTTCAATCTGAGGTGTCGCCCTATGGTCTCATGCGGTGTGGTAGGCTCTGTAAAGGGCCGTCTGGTTCGCAACCACCCTCCTACCGAAGCCCGCCGCCAAACAGCTTTTTTTTTATTTTAATAACGAACAGGGTTTGCTCTTGACTACAATCTAGCCCGTTCGGCTGTGTTCCGTCGGTGCGTCGGAGTACAGCAGGCGCGGTCGCAGCCTGAAATTTTGGAGGGGGTCACTCACCCATAAGTAGACAGCCTTTATCTTGAATGTTTACAATAAACCGACAAATTACATTATTAGAATATTGTTATACAATCTTTATCATAACGACGCATATCGATTTTGCTAGGATTACCAAAACTACGTAGTTTGGTTCCTTGTTTCTAAACTAGATGTTATTTCCAAGTTATTTTGGCCATCGTACGTAGTTCATAAAAAAGACCCCTAGATGTCAGCAAACTATAAATTTATCGCGGTTAGGGGATAGCTAGAAATTTCTTTTTATTATTTGGCAAATTTTTGAGATTTTTCAATTTGACCTTAGATTTTGGGGGGGGTCATGTCCCCTGTGACCCCCCCCTTCGGACCGCGCCTGGAGTACAGTGCCTTAATTGGCATTTTCTGGGTTAACTCGCTCCATCGTCGACCTCATCTATGACCTTTGTCAAGATTGGGGTCAAGAGTTAACCCATCTCTTAATAAAAACATAAAATAAAAAAAAATCTCCAATAGATTCGTGCAAGGATGGAATAAATTACCAGAAGAAGTAGTTTCGGTACCAAACGTCAACATTAAAAACTTACTAGACAAACACATCACAGGCATAAAGTCTAAATGAATGGCGTTCAACTGGATGCAGGCTATAATCAGTTGTTTCAACTGTATGCCTGTCTAAAATAATAATAATAATAAATAATAATTAATTTTTTTGCTGCTAAACAAAGTAAGTACAGAGTTGACATAGACTCAAATTTTTATCGGACTCCTAACACACTGTATACAAGAATGGTTTTTTTTTATTTTAGTATAGAATAATATAGAAATTACTCACCAAAAGTGGCCCAAACAAAGCCGACCATGGAGATGACGAATCGTAAGAAGAATAAGAAAGTGTTCTGTGAGCTGAACAGTATGACGCGGCACGTGACCAGAGCCAGCGCGATCGGGAACAGGCAGTACCCCAGCACGCACACTGATTGGAAGAACGAACTGCGGGACAATATAAATAATATTATAATAATTAAACGCCATACACTCAAAGGCCCACATCATTGGGCGTAGCCAGGGGGGGGTTTTCGCGATTCAAACCCAATTTTCAAAATCATGATCATCTCCCTGCGCTTATCCCTCTATGAAACAGCGTAAAGTAGTATCGGCAGTTGTGTTACCACCAAAATTTTCTTTAAAAAATTCCCCGAAATAAAATTCTGGCTACGCCCCTGGCCCACACTAAGGTTTGTCAGTTGTGTATAAACAGCGCCTTAAATATGAAATTGCCATAATCTCCATAAACAACACGGGCAAGAAAGGAAATTTTTAGGGAAATTGAACATTTTTGTATTTTTCACAGAAATACGAATCCGAAGACCATATGTGGCTTTATAATTTAAAAAGTTTTACTTAGGTTGCATCAATAAAAATAATATTTTTTAAAGATTTTTTCCAATTTAACAAAAATTTTTTTATTATTTATCCAGTCTATAAAAGTATGTCCTGTCTACCCCGTTAGGGATTACAGGCATGAGTATGTATGTATAAAAATATGTCTAGTAACATCCATTTTCACATGTGCATTTTATGGTGTCAGAAAACAGGTTCTATTCATTTCAGCTACTGATCAACAAGTTCCAAAAATTTTTGAAAAAAAGAAACGTCAACTTACATGTTGCCTCCTAGAAGTTTAGAATTTAATGTGACAACAGCAGCTCCGATCCACACCAGGACAAAGACCTCTGCAAATTCTGGCCCCCCATCATTGGAGTTGTCAGCTCTCTCTGCAGACCCTTGCAGGATGGTGGCCATTAGTGTGCACAGCAGCAATGGGCCCCATAGATCCCCTGTAATAATGCAAAATGAGTCTTAGTATTGTTTTGAACAATTGTGATTCCTTTGTGGAATAAAATAAAATAGCTTTTATTAAGAGACCTTACTTTTTACTGTGTTTATGGTCATGTAATTTACAAGATGTTTTTAAATAGGTATAACCCAAAAAGTCAAAGATTCAAATACTTGACATGACACACTTGACATAATTTAAATATGTAGAGCTCCGCATTATTTTTTTTATTAAAATTCATTAAATGAACTGTATGGACTTAAACATTAAAAAATAAAAAAAATATAAAAATAAAATAAACTTTTAGTAGTCTTCAATTTATACAAACAAAAATGAGACACTCCCAGTAAGTAATAAAATACTTGGTTGGGGTTGTCTCGCTCGTTCTCCATGACAATTCTAGCGGAGTTAGTGACGAATATGAAACAATAATAAATTGCTCATTTTTAAAATATTTTAACAACAACAGTCTTTTGCGAACGTAATTTATGTATGTGTAAGTGTATTGTGTGTGTGTGTGTATATATATGTGTGTATATGTGTGTGTGTGTGTGTATATGTGTGTGTTAGTGTGTATGTCTGTGTAATTGTGTACGTGCGTGTGAGTTAGCCCTATGAACCTACTAAAACATCGTGTCAGTAGTCTTATTTTAGGACATACTTCAGAACCTGTTTTTTCTTATTGGGTATTTTTAAAACACATTGTATTTACAATTTTACAAATCTATTTTTCAATTTTATTTGTTTCTCAGTATCAGAATGTTGTCCTTTGACATAGGTCTTCACCACGATCGCACAGTGCTACAATTATCGTCTTGTTTGGCAGCACAACTGGTAATGCATTGAAGTCCCAAAACTACCAGTTGTACTGCCAAAAAAGATGATTGATTACACACTACTAATTATAAATACTTCAACACTACTTACATTCCTTTAAAAGACTAGTTTTTTCCCTGGGGATGAGTACATGGTAAAATTTGTTGCCCACTGCTCTGAGGTCTCTAAGCTGAAAAAATAATACATTGCATCAAAACAAGATTTCCAGGAAAATAACAAAATGTAAAAGCATCCTTTATTGCTTCAAGTCATATAAAAAATATAAAAATAATAAGGTCCGGAATATAATTGCTTGTGATGCAAGGAACGTAGACAAACATACATACATAAGCTCAAGCCTTTGTCCCATTGGGGTAGGCAGAAACCACAGATTGCTACACATAATAATAATAATTGTAACTGGCAAAAACAGATTCTAAAAATTACTTACAAAAGTTTCCTTGATAGGTTCGTCAAGTGTATTGAACTCCATGCTATCCCCTGAAGGGGCCCCTCGCGTCGGGATGTTCATCTCCCCCTCCACCACTCCAACATCTCCAGCTGGAAACATCTACACAACGAAAATAACAGAAAAAAAAAGTGTTGGAGTAACAAGAAAACAATATTAAAAAGTATAAAATTACAGCTATTGCAGTGTATCTAGATAAGCTGCAAGCAACTATGATTATTGTTGTGTGTGCAACAAGGCGTCAGGAACCAAAAAATGCCATTAAAATAGAATAAATACATTAAATTTTAGTTTAAATAAGTAAGAAAATGTACAACCAAATCCAACTATATTTAGGCAAGTGAGATTTAATAAATCAAAACTTACATCGTACTTGGCGTCAAATGTGGTCATTTTCTATTTTTTCATGCAAAATTGACCCGAAAATCTCGTATAATAAATAAATTCCAACACATCACCCACTACCTAATTTCACAAAATTTGACGTTTTACTTCTAAAATCAATTCGTTTCATAGATTTTTAACGCTTTTGATGAAACGAATAATCCCTAAAGTTTCGCAAAACTCGGATACATGCATAATTGCGCTTTTTTTAAATACATATTAGTCAAAACCATTTTTAGAAAGAATAAGAGTACTTGGGTTTATTTCGCTCTAACCAATTAATAAGCGCTGTAATCTTATAAGGTTTCACGTTTGTTTTGCCGTTCCGCGTTGTTTTGGTGAAAATTTTGCATTTTTCTTGTAAATTGGACTTGAGACGAAGCAAATCAGTTTGGACAGTATTTCTTAATATACGGACTTGTTATTCCATGTAAAATTATTATTGTATTACTTATGTAGCGCTATGAAAGTCACCGTTAAAAGTGAGTGTTTTTGTTTGCCGATCAATGTTTATATTTTGGTAGAGTCAAATAACTCAATATTGGCAAAGCTCCCTACCTGACTGCAGCTTTTTCAATGCCGCCCATCTCTTGACTGCCCTTGAATTAAACATTCGCATAAAAATGCAATAATTAACAGATCCTAACCTCTTCATTGTTAGAATAATTTCTGTTTTTATTGAAAATTGAAAACTAAACAACATCTCCACAGGCTGGACAGGTGTCGCGACGTGGCGCTGGATAGCGAACGACGATAACTGTGGCATTTGCCGCATGCCCTTCGACAGTTGTTGCCCAGACTGCAAGTTGCCTGGTGACGATTGCCCGTTGGTCTGGGGTGCTTGTTCCCATTGCTTCCACATCCATTGCATCGTCAAGTGGCTTCACTCGCAGCCCCAACAGCAGTGTCCTATGTGCCGGCAGGATTGGAAATTCAATAACAAGTAAACATTTGGTAAGTAGGTTTTATTTTAATGTTTACCTGTTGGTGTATAGCAAAGGGTGTCCAGCCCAAGGACTAAATTTCAATCGATTTTTTCGGTTCATGATACCCTGTTTGTTATGATAAAATTGGCTACATTTGATAAACACTTTTACTCCAATTGATATTTATTATGCTAAAGGTAGTTTCCAAAGAAATCATCTCAAATCCTCATATCAAAGGGAAAAAAATAGAAAAAAAAATTGTTTTGCTAATTTAAGTGTTTCCGAAGAAATTGGCTACCAATAGGTCGAATTCGCTGTAAATCCTAATCAAAGCACCCTGACTCCTCATAGTCTTGTCTGCCCTACCCTACCACATAGTCTTGTTCATTAACTAATCTAGAGTCCCCATATAAATTGTCCTTAGAATGTTTTTTCCTGTAATGACTGAGTGGCATAGAAATAAGAACTTATTTCCTAATGCAAAGAGAATGATAGCTGTTAAATAAATATTTTGCTTGATATAATAAACCTAATAATCCTCAATTCAAACAAAAAAAAAATTAATATGAATTATAGATAATGTTTATCTTTGAAATATATCCAATATTACTTACCAAAAACAAATTGGCTAATTAATTAAAGTTTCTAATTTAGTACCTTTGCATCACATAATTCTTTAAATTTATAATTTTCCACGTTATTAAAACGTATGAGTCACCGACTTCAATCCCAACAACAGTTCGCAAATGTCACTCATTTATTTTGATGATGTTCTGGTTTGTAGTATCTTTTTGTTTTTGTTGATTCTTTTAAAAGCGCGAATCATTTTCGAAAAAATTTATATGGGACAACCTCTTTCGAACAAAAACATAATTTTGAAAATACAGTCGAATTGAGAACCTCCTCCTTTTTTTGAAGTCGGTAAAAAATCGACTAGCATGAAGCTCCTAGTCGAGACGAATCAAATGAGCACAAACACGGCGGAATTGCTTTATTTTATTACAGAGTTCCCATGGCTATTTACCGTCTCCATCATCAGACCCTGAATATCACATAGGATCGGAGTCCTTATTAATTAGACTCAAACACATTCAAATTCGATGGTATTACATAATTTTGTTACAGAGATCCCATACTCCTAAACCATTCATCATCAGCTTCATCATCAGCTCAGCAACATCAGATGGTGACCATTAGATGCAAAAAAAAAAAAAAAACTACATAGATTAAGTTAATTTCTGATAAACAGTGTATATGCCTACAAAATTTGAGGGTTTCCCTCGATTTCCCCAGGATCCCATCATCAGATCCTGACCTGGTGACAATGGGACCACCTCTGACGTATGACCTACCAAATAAAAAAAGAATTATTCAAATCGGTTTATAATTGCCGGAGTAATCGCGTAACAAATATCAAAAAAAAAAATACAGTCGAATTGAGAACCTCCTCCTTTTTTGAAGTCGGTTAAAAAATGTAGACACCATTTAGAAAAAAGAAAACATTTATTGTCACACACAACATAATGCTAGAGCTACAGCTTTACTTAAACAGACTAAAAAACATTTATTTATTCACAGTGTAAGAATCTTGCATATAGGGTAAAATGACCCCTTTGCGACTAGTTAGTGAAAGATTTGAATTCACGTTTGTATTCAACTTGGACCCGGATAATTTTCGTACTTATTTTGCATGCTTAACAATCCTATATTATTGTAGTTTGCATAATTATTTGCGAAATTGGTATACCTTAAAGCAGAAAAAAAAAAAGTTTAAAGAAGACTGTGGTGATTTCACTGGTTTTCGGCCATTTTTACTAGTTTACGGCCATGAATGTACCGGATGTCGGCCGCCATTTCAAAAATGGAAAAATAAAATGTAAATACACTACTTTAGGGTACACTTTACATTGGCATGTTTTCTATTAAATGAAACGCTAATTACAAATGTATTTTTACTTTAATCAAATAATCAGTCTTATTTTTAATTAAACATAATAATATCAAAAAAGAAAGGATCAAAAAGTAGCCAACATTAAATAAGTATCAATAAAAATGACTGTTTTAGTCACTTCTTTTCTTCTATTCTTCTTATTTTCTTTATTATATTTCTTTTTTCTTTTTATTCCTATTCATTGTATTCACGTAAAATATCTTCTCTAACATGTGCAGCTGTTTCGCCGATTTCACAAACATAGTCCAGTACTGCTGCTTCATCATACGTCATACCAACTAAAGTTGTACATTTTAAATGAAACCATCTTATGCAGTTGTCACAACCAATGTTCTTTTCATCTTCCTCTTCTGTGTCACTTACGAGTATTTCTTGGCATGCTGCACTTCTCTTTGGTATTCGTGGTAGCCGCCTTAACCGTCTTTTGAGCTTTCTTGTTTCCTTTCTTTTTCTTAGCAAGTGTTTCCTTCTTTTTAGCTTCTCTTTCCAATTTCCTTTTCCTTTTCAAGTCTAATAAATCTTGTTTTTCTTTTTTCTTGTTTTTTATATTGCGCCAAACAGGTGAAGAAATTGCACTTGGCATCCAATCCTCGGTAGAGCTTTGTTTTTCGGTTGCAGGAGGTACTGAGGGTAATTTCAAGTGTTTATCGAATGGATTATCAAAAATTTCTATTTCTTCTAATACCTCAATCGCATCGAGATCAATTCGCTGCACTGTATTAATGGGTAATTTTTCTTGATCGTGTTTATGGATTAATTTAGTACTCTGCTTTGAAGGATTTTCGTGAAGCTAGTTATATCTGATAGTGAATTTGATACGACTGACACCATAGATTTATTTGTCGATGTAATTGTCTTCGCAGGTGAAGTTTGAGTATTTGGTTCAGAAGCACACACAACAGGACCAGGACCAGATGGAAGTAGGAAGCAGGAGTCAATTGTAGTGTCGGCTATATCATTCAAAATAACTAAGTTGTCATTGGTTGCCGTTGTGACAAGGTTGACGTCGTTCGATTCAATCTCGTTTAATGTTTCTTCTCTTGTTAAAAAAATTTAAATCTTCAATTGGTATTACAGAAATGTCATTAAGTATATATTTTATGTATATATTTATAATTTATATATTTACAACATATACATTTTTTATTCCTTTCGGAGCTAAAACTTTTCTTGTTTTTGGGCAAAGGGAAATGCCAGTTTCAACATCATTTAGTATGCGTCGTGAGTCTTTGAGGATATCAGTTGCTTCTTTTTCAGCTAAAAACACTTCCGGATCAGCAAACCATTTCCTGATGTAGCTTTCTGTAACAGCTTCTCCGGCTTTATTGATTGCTTCCGGTTCACGAACAGTAATTTCCGGATGTCTTCTTCAAAAATTTCTGTACCAGCGGATTCCAGGCTTACCTCCAGGAAAGCAGTCAGCTTTGCCAATGTCTTTTGCAAGATTGGCTACAGTATTAAGAAGATCTTCTTTTTTGGCAGGAATCCCACACTTGGCCAGAATTATAATCCAGTTTACTATTTTTTCTTCGCCTTGGTGTCCAAATATGGGATCGGGACCAACTTTTCTGGGCTTTTCTAATACTCTGCCAGAAAGCCTATCTTGTATAGTGGTTCTCGGTATACCATAATGGCGACAAGTCTCTCTGATACCCCGATTTTGGTCTCAAATTTCCCGTAAAGCTTGAGCTACTGCTTCTTCGGTGTAGCCGAAGTTTTTTCTTTTAGGCTATTTCTTCTTGGGATTTTTTGGTGAGGGCATCTGAAACAATAAAACTCATCCAACACAAAGCAAAAGCAAACAGTGCAATGTTAATTAAGCCGCAACCCATTTGAAGAAAAAAAAAACATTTTAAAAAGTTACTTATTTTTAATCCCTAAAATTGTAGAGGATTACATTATATCGGTTTTTTAGGAAAATAAATTATATGTTCATCATATTTGTTTATGACACTAACGCTTTGAGATAAAATCTCCTCTCCATATGGCCGAAAAATACTAGAAAAGGAAACCTTTTGTCGACCAGTGATTATACTGTGGACGTAAACTGAATTGATTTTGACTATTTTTCGGCCATGTCAAAAACACGTAGGTCGTGAACAGGTTAAACTTTTACCAGTAGTCGGCCATGTTCTTTAAGTTACGGCCGTAAATGGGTATCAAAAAGACTAGTTAACGGCCGCCTGTGTGACTTGTATTTTGAATAGACAAAAATATGATTACAACGTGCATAATGGCGGCCGCAAACCGGTACGTAAATCATAAAAGTATTAAAGTTCAATATTGTCTTTGAAAAGTGTACCTTAATATCACACCCATAGAAATAAATAACGATATTTTCTGAGTCCAAATAACCAGATTGCGACCACGTGGTCGCAAATAAGATTTTAGTAAAATAGGTGTACTAGTTTGCCGACCGCCAGCATTTGTTAGAAAAAAAACATTGATTTCACATTTTGCTATTATCAAATTAGAATTTCAACCAATCACCACACAGAAATCCAAACACAGGGTACTAAACGTTAGTATAACATCCAAAAACTTACCTTCAAAGTGTGTTCTCTCGGTAATTTTTCTCGTAAATCTTGAGCACTATCAGCACTGTACATTTTCAAATGGCGACTGAGAAAAAACGGGATTTGTAGCGGTTCTCAACTCATGGAAATATGATAGTGAAGTTCGCGAGCTTAAAATGGCGCAAATTTTTGAAAGTGTGAACGGATATATTTCCTATTATTAGATAAAATTCGGATACTGGTCGCAAAGGAGTGCTGGTCGCGAAACCGGTCAATTTACCCTACCCGTTCTCCTCATGAAATTGGACAACTTTCCCCTAGAAACATACATAACATTTTTAAAAAAATTTTTTTGTCTTCCCATACAAGAAAATCAACTAAATCGCACAAGTTATATGGACAGGCAAAATTTTTTTCATATATCGACTAATGTCATTGGAAAAAGTTGTTCAGTTTTTGGTTCACATCCTCCAAGGATCAACATTTTCTTTAATTAATTTAAAATCACCCATATAAATTCTTGTAGAGCTAGATTGAGTTTCTAATCTACAATTTAAGTTTCTAATAATGTGATAATAATTTTAAGTTTCCACCTATACCATTGAGAGCAATAAAATATTGAATTGAATAACAGCAAAAATTTCGTCGAAAGTACAGTAGAGAATAAACGTTACATGGATGCAAACGAATTAAAGAACTTTTGATATAATTTTTTATATTTAACACAATAGCAATATTTAGTTCTTTTCAACAAATCAAAGTTATAATCAGATGTATATTTTGAACGTGCCACAATGTAGATTACTCAGCCCCTGACGAAACAGCAGCTGTAACTTCGTTTGCTGTAAATTGTAAAACAATAGGTCAGGGTGCTTTCCAAACAACAATAGCTATACGAGAGTACGACAACAAACTTTACAGTTTTAATGAAAAATGGTTCTTATTACAATGCATTAATTTGCCGGGTGGTCTACATTAGCGTGTCGCGTGCGGCCGTTATTGTGTCCGCTCTCATAATAAACAATATTAAAAGTACGGGTCAACCCATTGTTCGAGCTCTGCAATACTGTACCTACGGTCTCGGCTGTGCGGTAGTTGCGAGAACAACTGCATGGAGACTTCGATACTTCGTTAAATTTTATCTTGATTACGTTGGCAATAATATCAAAATAGGAGCGACATTTAATTATTGGCTAGATTGATACAATCCGGTTATTAGTAGATACATGTAGAGTTGTACAGTCGTTATCGCAATCGGACAAAACCTTCAAAGTTTCCAATGTCTTACACTGCGATTGTCAATGTTGTTGTTTAGGACTTGTAAATAATGACTGTACAGCTGATCGTATATAGTTACTGAGGTGTTTCGCGCGTGTGACGGAGGCATGAAGGCACCCACCGGCTCGCCAGCGCCGGTCTAAAGAGGTACCTAATAGTCGGCAGTTCGTTCCGCGCCGAGCTCTCGGCCGGCCGTGTCACGTCTGTTTCCCGCCGCGCGCTCGCGAGTGTTGTGATAGCGCTGTGCACGCGCTCCTTATACTATAGTGCTCCCTTTATAGTACGAGTGACGCTTTCCATCAACATGCTGATGGTACAGACCAATACACAGCCGATGAAGACCACCAAGCTCAAAGGGCCGCCACCTGTCCCGCCGCGGCCTAACCAAAGTGTCGTCGCCGAGGCCCTTGCAAAAACCAGGAAGGCAGTCGCCGATTCCAAGGTCAACCTGTCCAAAACTCGAATCTCACCCAGACAGGAACCGAGATCTAAAACTTTAGACAGGACTACAGCCCAGCCTTCGGCGTCACCTAAACAAAACGGTCTAGCGCGCGTAAAGTCGTTCATTAGGGATGTTATCAGTGACAGGAGCTCGTCGTCGGACGAGCGGCGCTCCAGCGGACAGAACTCCCGCCGGAGCTCCAGTGACAGCTGCTCAACACCGGCGCCGGCGCCGCTTAAGAAGTCCAACGAATCTCTCAACTCTAAAGCAGTCAAAACATGCAAACAAATACTAGTCCGATCTCTATCCACCTCGAACAAATTAGATCAAGATGCAAAATGTAAAGTGTCAAAATCTTCAAGTTTCGCCGAAAAATCTTTGCCTTTACGAAAAGCTCCCCCGCCTCCCCTATCACCAAAGCCCAAAGTCAAATCACATATGGTACACAGTAAATCTCTAGAGATAAGGAAACCTAAGATACCGACACCGCCTGAGGTGAGCCTTTACTCGTCTCCCGTGGACGCTAAGCCGCCCCCGAGCCCTGCGCCTGAGGCACCCTACGCCACAGTAGAAGAAGTTCAGGACTTCGATGATAGATTACGGAATAGTCCTTCCAAACAGGTCAATAACACGGCGGGCACACGAGCCGTGCCTGACAGTCCCAAACGTGACGAAACTGTAAATAAAAATAACAATTCGTTAGAGCGTAAAACGTCCCGCGTAACGGAGATGCTAATTTCGGAAATACTCGCGAGTAGAAATAATAATAAGGACGAAGCTAACAGTGTTATCGATAAAGGGAAGATGAGTAACGGAAACGATTCTCCAGAGATTGGGCTTGAAATGATGAAGGATATGAATAACCATGAGATGTTGATATACGAGCTACAGACGATGAGGTCACAGTCGAACGTGCCGGACAGTTTACACGCGAAGGAACCAGAAACTGCGGAGAAACATTGTGATTCAGATTCGGAAGCAAATTATGCAGTGTCTTCGGAGAGTAGCGGCAACACGGATGATAGCGACCAGGCGTACGCATACATATTAGACGATGACCTTAAATCTAGGTGAGTGGACGTAGAGTTCTCACACAAAGTATAATGACATAATTTGTTACGTAGTCGAGCGCTATTTTCCGCGGTTGAGGTTTTGATACGAATGTATACGTTAACATCTCGCAATGTTTCTTTAGAATGTTGTTACTTTTTAGCTACTTACCACGTTCCTACTGATGGGGCAACCCTTTTGTAATAAAACAAAGGTGTTAACATGTTAGATATCGATCCTGTCGACATTAAAAAGGTTGTTAAAGGCCGTTCACGGCGCGACCAACCCAACCCGGTTAGGGCAGTATCCGGCACGTCATCATAACATAAAAATCTAGGCCACTGTAACGTCTGCCTGCCTAGCTAGTTTGTAAAAGGTGTGTGTTCTTTATCTTACAATATAGATTAGTATTATTTTATTACTATACTAAAACAGGCCAAGGCCTATTTGGACTGTCACTGTATGCCAATGATTAGGTCAAAGTTGGCGTTAAAATCTTCTGTCTGTCCTGTTAATTTTAAATGGTACTTATAAGGCAACCGTAAGAGCGTGTAAAAAAACTCCTTTAGAACTCTTTATTGCATATTCTATGTAACTTGTAGTCTCTACTAAGTTGTCTGGCAGAGATCGATTTTATTACTCACCCTTAATCACTCTTTTTGAAGTTTTTTGTGAAATATAAATAAATTTTAATGCATAAATCTTTATATGACTGATTTTAACTGACGTTTCGTTCAAAAAATTGTTATCGTGATTATTGATTAACTTTTTTTAACTACAAAAATCAATCATATTGGACATGGTTTAACCTGGATATCCTTCAGATTGGATCTTGATATTTTTAAACCCTGTTTTGTATCAATTAGCCACCTGCTGTATTTCTAACTTAAAAGTTAATCCCATCACGCCGAGCTAAAGACATCCTTGAGATTAAGATTAATCCCTGTAAGCCGATGATGACTGACTTCCAAAATAGCAAAAACCAAGAGTGAAAATACAAACTGAGAAGAAAATCAACATGTTTTAATCCTAACAAACATTTGTACACCGAATTCTTCTGTAGATAATATTGTGACCTAACAATTGTAGCAACTTGTCATCATCTTAATTGAAAATGACATTTTTTATCAAATTAGCATTCCGCTCGGGACTTCGTTCCTGTGGGAATTTTGAAAATTATGTAGCCTATGTTACTCAGGGATAATATAGCATCCTAATAGTAAAATAATTTTTGAAATCGGTCCAGTAGTTTTTAAGTTTATTCGTTACATACAAAAATACAAATCGGTCCAGTAGTTTCGGAGCCTATTCGTTTTACATACAAAAATGCAAACATACAAAAATACAAATCTTTTCTCTTTATAATATTAGTAAAGATAAACGATTCATTTGATTTGAATAACCTAGAAAAGAAAACAGATTACTCCAAAACGAATCGGAAGTAATTCCATCTACTCGTTAGGCCAATTAGTTGCTAAAATCGTTGGTGTACGTTATAAAACCTCAGTGCTTTCTAAACAAGTTGCCATATTTGCAATGATTTATTTTATTGCCCTTAAAAATCGCGATAAAGTTTTAATGTGGATTTTCGAAAGAGCTGTTTATATCTTTTTATAAAGTGGACTGTCCAGTTTCAATTTTACAGTCATAAAAAGCAACGAAAAGGATCTAGACTTCTGTGCTGAACTAACACCTCTTTATCCAAAGCTGTACAAAATTAAATAAATAAAAACAAAGAAATAATTGTTATACATAGCAATTCTTACCACTTTGAATTGTTATTCCATTTACAATAAGTCAAGCAAAGGTAGTTAAAAGGTTGATTAATCTTTAAAAACTAATTTGGGATAACTTAAAATTACCTTTGAAGCGCTCGTAGTCCGTGGCGCTCGCTGATCTCAATCTCAACCGATCAGTGAGGTTAAGCAACGTACACAGAGGCAGGAAACCTGACGGGTGACAAAAGTGACAATTTATCAAGTTTCCGTGCTTCGGAGGGCACGTTAAGCTGTCGGTCCCGGCTGTTGTCGATTGACTACAGTCGTTAAAACCAAGTCAGAGGCCATTTTGCGGTTTGAAAACTCTGACACCATGGTTAGCCAAGCTAGCCACACACTTGACTTACCTACACGATAAGAAGAGACCTTGCTAGCGAACAAATCAGCTTTCCGCCCGCGTGGACTACAGTTTATATCGTGCCCAGCTGTGGGATAACATGTAGTCTATGTCCTTTCCTAAGGTCTAATCTATCTCTGTACCATAATTCTTCAAAATCGGTTCAGTAGTTTAGGCGTGAAACCGTAACAGACAGACCGACAGAGTTACTTTCGTATTTATAATATTAGTAGGGATGTACTTTGTCGACAATTTCACAATTAACTTATCTATTTAATATCAATAAAAACTTTAATCAATTTCTGCCTTTCCATGCAAACAGTGTTGATTCAAAATTAAATAATCCAACAAGAGTGTAAACCAGTAAAATATTTGTTTTAAAAATAGGATAATGCTTTGTTTAATAAGCCGATGGTTTAAATGATTTGACAACTGTTTAGTTACGTGATTGTTGTTACCTATTGTTAACTGGTTACTAAAATATACACAGATTAAATAAACAGCAATTAAACTGTAAACATGAGCTACATTACATTACCCGTTGTATGTACGCGTGGTCAAGAAAGCATAATATTGTGATGAAAAATTATATTATGATTCTGATTTATCGCGGTTGCTCAGATAAACTCAAGAGGTTTTAACCCTCAAAAAACAAAGAGGAGGTGTTATAAGTTTGACGAGGCATCGTAGCTCTTAAACGGATGGGCCGGTTTTGATGCAGTTTTTTTTAATGCTGACGTAATCGAGATGGTCCTTTGCTATATTTAATTAAAATTACTACAAAAAAAAATGTTAAAGTTATTGATACAACAAGTCAATAAAATAAGGTAAAACAAGGTTTTTTAAAATGTGTTACCATTTTTAAACGTCTTAGCGAATGAATTTGTAGAAACTCAAAATACTGGTCTCAAAAATTGTTTTGAATAGCGTTAGTTATTACCAATTTTGAATTATATTGAACGATTTTAATGTGAAAAAATTAATACTTTAGACGATGTAACTTAATTGTTGTGTGAAATATTGATAAAAAAATTGTGAGTCTGTCAAATACTACGAACTTACAAGCAATCAAATCTTAGGTCCGTATTACAGAAGCTCGATTCAGACTTTGATCCATGCAAGTAGCAGTAGTCTTTCTCTTTCAATACTTAAGGCGACTACAGCACCTAAATTACGATTTTATGATGCGTAGATAAGCGTAACGCACTGCATTAAATCGAAGAAAAAAAATACTACGGTAATATTCAGGACATAAACTAGATAAGTAGTTTGCTGAAAACATGATTCAGCACTTTTGGTTCGATAGAAAAAGCTCATAAAGTCACCTCTAAATACCAATATTTTGTATCTTTTAAGCTGTAAAAACGATAGTAAAATGCACACAGGAACTTGAATTTGCTATCAAAATGTTCGTGATTGAACACTCTCGATAAGTAGTTAACCCATTTTTAGATTGAAGCTGTCACCTTTCCATAAATCTCATTTTTCTAACTTTCGAACATGTTTTTACGCACGCACGCTTTCATAGTCCGTAAACTTCGTGTATCGACACTGTTCGCACTGCGGGCCCAGGCCTGTTGAGACACGGAGATGGCACTATTCCTATGTGTGCTGCCTTTATCGGGTGCTGTAGTCGCCTTAAGTATAGATAAAGACTTGATTTTCAAAACATGAAAGGTAAAAAAAGTTAATTTGCCGACAGACTTCGCAAGCAATTCCGCGCGATCAGCACGATGTCCCTGCAAGGGCTACCGCCGCTCCCGAAGAGTCTGAGCGGCTTCGCTGACGGAGAACCGGCTCCGGAACTCTCGCCAGCCACGGACGAGAAACCACCTTCAGACCTCGACTCGCAGCTCGTCTACTTGAAGAAAGAGATGGTAAGTTATCGATATATATTTATATAATACATTCTGCCCGGGACATCTTTCCCGTGGAATTTTTATGTCAATTTTCCAATGTTTTTAATAGTTATTCTGCTATTCGGGACGGAGACAAATACAACAAATAAAAAACCATGAAAATTGGTCATCAAATCAGCCGTTCTCGAGTTATAAGTTATAAGTGTTCAGACAAACCCGACTTTGTTTTATATATTAAGATATAATACTAGCATTCCGCCCGGGTCTTCGTTCCCGTGGGAATTACGGAAAATTATGTAGCCTATGTTACTCAGGGATAATGTAGCATTCTAATGGTGAAAGAATTTTTCAAATCGGTCCAGTAGTTTCGGATTCATGCAAACAAAAACATACAATCAAATCTTCCCTCTTTAAATTTTAGTGTAGATTGAAGGTTGATTCATTGATTCATCAGCGCTCAGCCGAAACCCTTGAGCCTAGAAAGCTGAAAAGCACAAAAGTTCCCAGAAATGTGAGTGGTGAGCAAAAAGGGACCTTCACAAAAATAATTGTATTATTTTTCAAACTGTGGGTCGCGACCCCCAGGGGGGTCGTGAAGCCTTATTCGGGGGGTCGCAGTTAAAAAAAAATACAATAATTTGTACATCTTACACTAAAATAAGACAATTTCAGTGAAAAGAATGTGCCTGTATAATGATGCCTCCCGTCGCCTTCCGCGTCTAACCCGCGGCAAACTCTTTTATTATATTTTAAAACCTCCGTAGTAGTACATAGATTCAGAATAAAAGGGTCTTGGAGACCTTAGGGGGTCGCCAGAACTTTATATGATCTAAAGGGGTCGCGAATTCAAAAAGATTGAAAACACTGGTATAGATGTCACGGGAAAATTGTATCAACCGTAATGCTACATTTTCACTAGTGAAATTATAATTCCCTGATCTGCTAATAAATAAACGCTACACATTCAAAGTGTATATAATAGTGTAAACAACGAAAAGGGCTTATTTTGAAACAAAACATCCCTCAAAAGCCTTTTACGCTTCATAGCGTCGTTTCCACCTTGATATCCCCGCGCCTGACCAATACAACCCACCCTCTGAAATGTGTTTCTTCCCGCGCCATTCACTTTTAGGACTCATTTCACTTTGATGTCTGCAAACTGTGCCTTGAGGCTCGTTTTATGAATTATGCAAGTCATGCCTACGTTTGAGGGTTCGAGGCAAACATGTTGCATCCATAGTTGTTTACGTTGTACATGGTTGCATATTTAATACTGTGGAATAGTTCGTTCTACATCATGTCACGCACGAAAACGTATTTTTGCGTTTTCGGTTTTAGATCTATTAAGGAATGGATGAGAATTTCAGATAACTTTTCATAAGCTTGACGTGATTTAGACTTAAACTAGGTAGGTATATGAAACAAAATATTTATTTGTTTATTTTTTATTTCATTGCAAACTTCACAGCTTATAAATATTACATCACATAGCATAGCGCATCATATTTAACAAAATATACTAGATAAGTATGCAAAAAAATATTCGCTCACATGGGGGAAGCGGTGATAGCCCAGTTGGTAATGAGCCAGACTTGTAATCCAAAGGTTGCGGGTTCAAATCCTGGTGCGGGCCTGTACCACTAAATTCTTCTTTTCGGATTTATGTACGGATTTCTAATTATCACTTGCTCAACGGTGAAGGAAAACATCGTGATGAAACCCGCCCGTCCAAGAAAATTCATTTTCGAAAGACGAGCGGTCCACCAACCCGCATTGGGCCAGCGTGGTGGACTATGGCCTAATCCCCTTCGTGTTTCGAAGAGAGGCCCGTGCCCCTTGGTGGGGACGTATATGGGCTGGTAGAGATGGGGGAAACTACCATGGGGTAAGGTGGGGATTTTAACCCAGTTATAGCCAATACCCTGAAATATATTGTAAATGGGAAAAGAAATTGTTTTGTAAATAACAAAATGTTCCTGTTAGGTTTCGTATTTCCTTACTTTGTGTCCCACCGTAGTCCAACCTCTAGGTAATTTCTGGGTAGGCTCATGCTCATTTGCTAACGCAAAACTGTACGTGCCAAGTTTTAATAACAATATACAAAAAGGGTCAATTCAGAATTTGATCCTTAGTTTAGTCTGTGTATTGCCTTACTCTCCTTAATTTGCTAACTATACGTGTTCAAGGTATTAAACAATACCTCTAATAGCATAGTACCCCGAATCGTAATAAAAGCGTGCGTGCAGACGAAACAACAGTACCTACATAATAATCACTATTATTCGATGATTCATCGCTTCAGTTCTGCGAATTAAACACTCAAAAAAGTCTGCACATTCTGTTTTTCGAGATACTGGTTTAAAAAAGCAGTAATTTGAAGCCATTTTTAACCGACTTTATTGTAAGATTCCTGTCTTCAGACTTGTCGAACGTTCACATAAATTGTTAACTATTATGTGGATTACTCGCCTATTGAATAACAGTTTTCGGCCTATGCAGTACATTGCTTGGTAATTCATAGTTGATTTTTATTGTGATAAATGCTTTTAGAATGCCGATAATATTGTGTGAGATTTAGTTTTACATTTTCTTTTAATAGTTTCCTGCTTTCTATTTAGAATATGCTGTTCATAATTGCAAGTATCAACTGGACTCGCCTATATCATTAGAAGCAAGGCGTGTCGAAGCTTATAGGTTTGATTATTTTAGCTCACTAGAAACTTAGCTTTTTAATCTATCTACCTATTTGACTTAAATGTTAAACTAATTAAGTAGCGAAAATTAAGGACGTGAATTAGCCCACTAAATTGAACAACTTTTCTTAAGGAATATTGGTCGAAAAATGAAAAAAATTTTGGCCTCTCCAAACAACTTAAGCGATCAACCGATTGTCTCAGTATAAAAGCCAAAATATTTTTTAGGAATTTCATACTGGGGTTCCTCGGGGAATGTTTCTAATTCTCATGAAAAGAATCGAATAAGGTTTCGGTAAATAATTTGAAGTTACTCCCGATAATTATTTAGAGAGTTCGAATAATGTAGGTCTTAAAATACGTTAATTTAAAGGTAGTTCTCGGCAAAGCTTTGTTTTACTTATTACTACCTTAAGTTATGATAAAATTATTATCTTAACATATTAAAACACCCATGTCACAACAGTTTTCCTAATTGAGTTGCCTTGTAACAACTGTTATGAATATATTATGAAAAGACCACATGTCTATAAAATTTCTTTAAATAAACGGTAACAGAATAAACAGTAATTTATTATTCCATAAAACTGGAACATGACATAAACTAGTTCATTATGAAACTAACTGAAAAATTACCTTTAAAGCAGGTTAATTTTCATTTTTATGAAACGGACTCTGCGGTAGCTAGACTAGATTTATGAGCTGTTTTTTTTATAACCTGAAATGTCTTGACACATCTTCGCGGTTTTCGTTGCCATAGAAAAATTATAAATTCCTTTCTTAGACTCTCAAATGCAAAAATTATGCAATATTTGTTAGTTTTAGCTCCAATATTTAACAAAAGTGCAAGCAATCAAAGATAATGAAGAAACTATATTGCTTTTGGTACAGTCTTCCCTCGAAAAGAATTTAAATGAAAAATAGAGGTTTTTTTTTATATTAACTGATAATAAAATTCTATTATCATTGTTATTCAAAATAGCAAGCTCTTTTTAAATCGAAGTCGCCTTATACATGCTTTTAAAAGCACGTGTCGCTTCACCAAAAATAGTCTGTTTTCGGCCCCTCGTTTTACAAACAAGGAATAAATTCGTAATACCTTGTAGTCGAGGCGGTTTTTCGACGGCGTTTATGAGTCCCGTTGTTTTAGGCGGCTTCATTTGAAGAGAGAACTATCCCTACTTCCCTACTAATATTATAAATGCGAAAGTAACTCTGTCTGTCTGTCTGTCTGTCTGTTACCTTTTCACGCCTAAACCGCTGAACCGATTTTGATGAATTTTGGTACAGAGATAGATTAGAGCCTGGGAAAGGACATAGGCTACATTTTATCCCACAGTTGGGCACGATATAACCTGTAGTCCACGCGGGCGGAGCCGCGGGCGGAAAGCTAGTATCTAAATATTTTTTTCGTGGATAGCAAAAATTTTGCTAAAAGTAAACTGCTATATATAACACTAACTTTCCGCCTGCGGCTCCGCCCGCGTGGACTACAGGTTATATCGTGCCCAACTGTGGGATAAAATGTAGCCTATATCCTTTCCCAGGCTGTAATCTATCTCTATACCAAATTTCATCAAAATCGGTTCAGTAGTTTAGACGTGAAAGACGGACAGACAGACAGAGTTACTTTCGTATTTATAATATTAGTATGGATATATTTCATACTTAGCAAACGTCTATGGGGTGACTTTAAATTAGCTAGCGAAACTTTAGGGGCCAAACTGAACAACTTTCCCCAAGGAACTATACAGAATTCTAAAAAAAAAAAATGTTGACTTCTCATACAAAGGCAAATCTGCTGATCGTACAAGTTATATGGAGAGGCGAAATTTTGACGCTTTTCCTTGGGGAAAGTTCAGTTTTCACATACGCCGATTCACATACATAACTAATTTAAAACCACCCAATATAATATACTGGAGAGTAGGTAATGCTGCTACGTGTGATCCGTATTTCACCAACATCAAAATTTTCTATTTAGACAAATCAATGTAATTTTTCAGTTTTTTTGTTGGATTTTACAATCAGTTAAAACATTTTTCTTCTATGAATTGAACACACTTAAATGTTTTCGTAAAAATAAATACGCAATAAATTCACCAAACACAGACCTGGCAGCATTGCTAAACACGTCCAAAAAACAGATGTCCATACGTTCCAGTTTATCGGCAAATGCACGCGCAATGCATACAGGAATGCTGCGTAAACAGCTTCTTTTTACCATACACCGCTTGCAACATAAGGAAGTAGAGACTGAAACATGGCCACCATATCGATATGATACGAAAATAATGTAGACAAAGTTTTAAATAATGTAGCAGAGCTGAGTAAGCACGTTTGAGGAACTTTGTGATATTAGCTCCATTGCACAATGCATTATTTTTATAAATAAACTATTAATATAATAACAGATTATAATTGTCCTATTATATTATTCAAACTAATTTAAAAAAAGGAAGAGATTCTATGTTCGACTGTATGTAAGTATCTTCTAAATATATAAAAGGAGAAACTGACTGACTGACTGACATATCAACGCACAGCCTAAACGGCTAAACGTAGGCACTTGAAATTTGGAAGGGACGTAGCTTAAGTACCGTAGAGGTGCACTAAGAAAGGAAATCCCGAAATTCCCACGGGAACGGGAATTAGCGGGAAAATCCTTTTGTATGAAAAATCTAAACCGCTTAAGTTAGACGCTTGAAATTTGGCATGCAGGTACCTTAGTAAACTTAAAGCTTGTTGCAACAGGATATTGCAAAATTCCCACGGGAACGGGAGTTAGCGGAAAAAAACTTTTGTATGTAAAAATCTAAATTAACACGCAAACGAAGTTGCGGGCATCAGCTAGTTTTATATAATGTATGTTCACCGATTTCTCCGCCTTTCAAATCACGAATTAATTTTTGCTTAATATTACAGTTATATGTCATAGTCAAACGTCGATATGCACTCTCTTCCCGGAATGATTGGTTTATCCTAAGCTTGACTAGGTTAGGTTAACCTGAGGATTGACTAAAAACCTAGGAGTGCCGGACCTTCGAGGTTAGACTGTAACAAATATAAATAAAAATCTTTAAGAACTCAAAGCCACTTAAAACGTAGATAAAACACATTTTCGAAGTGTGTCATCCGTGTTGCACGCTAATGACCGATGTAAAGATAATAATAAAAAAATACTGTGGCGGGGACAGGCTAATGACTGTAAGTAAGTGTGCCTACCTGGTCTAGATGAGAACTAACTGCAGTTTTGTAACCCCTGACGAAATAGAGGGACGTTATAAGTTAGATGTGTGTATCAGATACACAGATCTGTGTCTGTATGTGGCATCACAGCTCCTAAACGAATGGACTGACTTGGACGCGATTTTTTTTTGTGTGGAAGTTGACGTAACTGAGATGTATCTTAGCTCTATTCGATTACAATTGGTTTAGCTGTTGAAGTGTTATCAGCGAAGAAAGTCAGGGGTTATACATTAAAAAAAAAAATAATATAGAGTTATAGAGCCTATTCTAGTAATCGGGCTTACTTTAGGCTATATCAGTCTTTCACAAAATTGTTTTTAATCACGTAGCTATAAGCCCCTTTGTGTTAGACGTAGTTGATTTTTTTGAGAAAAAATGAGTCGTATAGAAGCAAAGGTGGCTATCTGACTTATGGGTGATTATTGGCAAATGTCAAAATAAGGTATTCCATACAAACTTTAACTTACGAATTATTCATCGTAAACTTAAATAAGTATTGTAAACAATATTACTTTTAGTTAATTAAGTAGGTCACAATAATATATAATATGCAATATTGTTTTATTTTAGACAACAGTTTTTTTTTTAAGTTAAGTTTTACAGATTGCCGGATTTGAAACTGATTACATACTTTGAAGTGGTTTTTCTATAAGAAATAGCCGACTTTGATACGAACTGTGAATAATGGTAGAAAGTATTCAAAATTCTGAGTGTTGCTACATTCAAAGCTCATTTTTACTTTAAGTGTCAGATAGCCGCCTTTGACTCTATTCGACTCAAATATAACATTATTTATTTATTTTGTTTAATCAAGGTAGCTGGATTATCTTATCTAACCCGACGATAAGGCCGTTAGAATTACTCGTTACAAAAGTCCCAAAGCCGATAATGGCCGGTTGTGATCTGAAAACGCAATACAATACAACAATAAGATTAAAATGTAAAGGATAATAAAATATGCCTTACAGAACCGAGTGTGGGCTGCAAATTATGAGTACGACCTTCAAGGCTGAGAGCCGTTGATAATAGCTTCTAAACCTGTCCATTAAACACAAGCATAGAAATTAACGTAACTAAGATCTTTATTTATAGCTGAAAATAGCTCTTCTCAGAAGTTGTGCTGTCCTATCACCACTATAATTAGGGTTATCCCTAAGAATATTTATCAAGCTGTGGTTTTCTGATTATATTTTGTGACCTACACCTTTATAGCCTTCATAAGGGTTAGAAGTAAACTTATATCCGCGCTAAGCTGGGAGTGAAATAATAATAATAATAGAATAAATAAACGCTACACACTCAAAGGCCCACACTATGGTTTTCCCTTGTGTCGTGGGTCCCACGGAACACACATAAAGACAAACAAACATCTGCTTTTCACACAAATGTTTGCCCCGACTGGGGATCGAACCCAGGACCCGCCGATCAAGAGGCAGCGTCACTACCACTCGACCAAAGCCGGCCGTCGTGAAAGAAAGAAAAGCGAAAGAAAAGCTTGAAGGTTTCAGCTGCCATCTTTTCCTATGCGTAGTGTAGAAGCTAGTTAGAAGGATGCGAGGGTTTTGCTGTATTGTGCATGAAAGGCTGACAACCTATCGTCATTAACTACTAACCATCTAATAACCCTCAGAATTGATATCAAATGGTGCGTCAAGTGGTTTTAGAACCACGTTCTGCCAACCCCGAAGGGGACTATAAGCGTAAGAATTTAGAAACCACCAATTTGAGAGTTAGGTTATGAATTATGAACCACGTTCTGCCAACCCCGAAGGGGACTATAAGCGTAAGAATTTAGAAACCACCAATTTGAGAGTTAGGTTATGAATCTATTCAATCGCGTCCAAGGCTGAGAACAGAAGGAAAATAAAACAATGACTGTTAAATTAAATTGTATGCATACTCGTAAAAACCCAAAACGTCAGGAGCATTTTATCCTGAGAGCCTATTCAAGACGCATACGTACAATCATACATGCACATTTGCATATGTTATTAATTTGCGTTTTGCTTATAGTCAAACTAGCAAACCAACTAAAACATCAATTAATGATACACAAAAACCTTCATCTTGAATCCATTGGTGAAAACGATACCAAAATACGTTCGGCAGTTTTTAAGTTTATCGCATTCAGATCGACAGATACAACGGGGAGACTATGTTTTATTAACATGCAGTATATTTAAAGCAGCAGTAGTTTTCAACCACCACAAATCGTCAACCTTTTTGTAGTCAATTGACAACGACATCAGCTGATGGTCCACCCATACCTGCCTCCCGAGCTAACATGAACGCGTAATAGAAATTTTGTCACATGGATGTCAATCTGCCTGTTCCTTACTAACGCTAGGCGAAAGAACGAGATAGCGGACATGATGATCGATGCCAAACTATGCGCACCACTGGGCAAAGGGATCAAGTACACCAAGATAGAAGTCAAATTTCTATAGATTACTAGCTGTCCGCCCTCGATTTTGTTCCCGTGGTAATTGTTCCGGTGGATTTTTCTTTTTTTATATGAAAAATAGATATTGGCCGATTCTCAGACCTACCCGATATGCACACAAAATTTTATAAAAATCGGTCCAGCCGTTTCGGAGAATTTTGGCAACAAACACCGCGCCACGAGAATTTTATAGGTATACTAGCATCCCGCTCGGGACTTCGTTCCCGTGGGAATTCGGGAAAATTATGTAGCCTATGTTACTCAGGGATAATGTAGCATCCTAATGGTGAAAGAATTTTTGAAATCGGTCCAGTAGTTTCGGACCCTATTCGTTACATACAAAAATACAAATCTTTCCTCTGTTTAATATTAGTATAGATTAGATTAATTAAGAAAACAGAAGTTTCTTGGCAAAAATGTCGTCAAATGAAACTGCTCATCAACATTTCAACATACCTATACCTATTGTTACTTAATTGTCTATTGTCTTAATGTTTCCCTGAAATGTTGCAAGGCGCACGAATTATATTTATTTTACAAGTTAATTTGTCTTGAAGCACTTTAATGAAGCATCTAAGAGTGAGTAAAAAGTGAGATAATTGTAAAAACAATGTTGAAATACAAGCTTCTATTAAAATTTTTTTTTTTATTCTTCTTAGCAAAACCTTATATATCGGATACCCATATCATGGGAGTGTAAAATATCTTAGAATTTTCCACGTTAAAAAACCTATGAGTCACCGACTTCAATCCCAACAACAGTTTGCACAAGGTAGATAACTAGTATTTTTGTAGACTACAATGCCTATTAGCAGATAACCACAAACGAAAATGTCACTCATTTATTTAGATGATGTTCTGATTTGTAGTATTTTTTTGTTTTTGTTTTTAAAAGCGCTGAATCATTTTCTATAAAAATATTATGGGACCACCTCTGGAGTATACCCCTTCGAACAAAACAAGAATTTTGAAAATCGGTCCATAATTGGCGGAGAAATCGATGAACATACAAAAAAAATACATACAGTCGAAGATAGAACCTCCTCCTTTGTTGAAGTCGGTTAATTAAACATATTATATTATCCCCGAACTTCGATTGCTTATAATATTAAAACGGCTAAAAACCATCTTCATTACGTAGGCTTTCAAACAAAAACAAACCTCATCGAAATCGCTCCATTCGTTTAGGAACTACGATGCCACAGACAGACACACAGACACACTCGTCAAACTTATAACACCCCTCGTTTTTATCGGGGTTTTAAAATACAAACAAGCAGGTGCAATATACGCAAGGCACTTGTACGCTTAGCTAGAAAATGTTCCAGCTCGAGGCTATTATGCGTTTTTGCGTCACCGCGCGTTATGATGCAGATAATGACGGCCATTATCTATGCCTGCGCTTGCGCCGGTAACGCCCATTGTCTCTATCGGAACTGCTACAGGAATGGCTAGTAAGAAATAGTGTTTTTTTTTTAATAAACGCTACACACTCAAAGGCCCACACTAAGGTTTTCCCTTGTGTCGTGGGTCCCTTGGAACACACATAAAGACAAACACAAACACCCATGACCCGAGAACAAACATCTGCTTTTTACACAAATGTTTGCCCCGACTGGGGATCGAACCCAGGACCCGCCGATCAAGAGGCAGCGTCACTACCACTTGACCAAACCGGCCGTCATTGCTTCGGTTAATTGTTGTTACTTATCTGAAAAAGCGTGTACAGGCACAGAATGATAACTAGTAACTAGGTACAGGGTAGGCAAGCCGCAGAACTAAAAACATATTGATGCCATTGCTCGTTCATAATGAACATTCACGTTTAACCTAAGTGATGAAGATAAGGCAATTTCGCCAGATATTGCTGCTTACTTTTTTCTCAAAGTCACTAGCATACGTAATGCCTGTGGAGTTTGGATGTACTGTCCCAATTCTTTGTTTCATCATCCAAATTACATTGAGAACCTAAGAAATTCCCTCACACTAATAACCATTAGTCTATCCTTACCACGGTACTTATACCTATGTAACATCAACCATTAGCATTCTACCAAGCTGACACACTTCGAAAGTGTATTTTAATCTTTGCTTTGAAGTTCTGTGGTCTATATGTTTACAGTTAAATCCACGCTCAGGTTATTTTTTTTTCTATAAGAGCTGTGCAAGAAAAATTCACAAATAATAAAACATAAGCAATTTCATTGATTAATTTCACAAACATCCTTTGATACTTATTATTTAATGGTCAAAAATGTACTAAAACGAGACCTTATAAGACAAATAAAACAGACATGCTCCGTGATGCTGTATTCAGAATTAGCATTAGCAGAAAAATATTCTTTGGAAGAATACAAAAATGTCTTAAAGGCCAAGTTTCAGTTTGAATTGCTAAAACTACTAATAAATGAACAAAGTTAAAAAATTCAGACAATAATATTTGCAATGCACACTTTCGATCTCAAAAGCATGACCAAATTGACCAACCAAACCTAAATCGATTAATTTAACCGGAATCCAATGATAATGCCTTCGAAATGAGGTAACAGTTACATAAAACACAGTAAAATGTTAATAAGTCCACGTGGGGACGACATCAGTATAGACAGTGCACGAATCAATTAATATGGACGCCTTATGCTCATGATCTTTTGATTGAGATTTTGTAAATAAATATAATGACCATTAATAAGATATGGGCCTCATTAAAACTTAATAAGCAAAACATCATGACATGAGTCACTTATTTGCAGACCTTATAGGTTTTTTATCGTCCCTGTTTGCGCAGCATTCCTTTAGTAGCGAAGGTTTTTCAACAATAGCATGACACGAGCACCCTTTTGCAAGATCTCGTAAAAAACCGATCCTGTCTATTTTGCAGTAGCCGTAGTAGCTATTCCAATATCAACGCAAAGTTTCTGTAAAAGTACTACTGGTTATATAGATAGATAAAATTTTTATTCATTCCGATGACAAAAAACCCATATACAAAGCAGTGTAGGACACTAGTGACACAATTAAATACTTTCACAATACGAGAGTGCCGCAGGAGTGAAGAGGAGCTAACTCAGCGTTATGTTATAAAAGTCTACAACGCTGATTTTTCGTCAGAACCTGTAAGCAGTTATAGCAAGATTGACAGTGAATGTGAATTTGTGAAATAGAAGAGACTGTCAATCTTAAGTTTTCTTTTTAATATCGAAACATTTAGCTTCATTCGACTTTCTGTGTATAAAAGCTTAGATCCGGTTGTAGCGACTGTATTTCGTAACCTTGTTTGCATTCATATCATCAAGCCTTATTATCATTTGCGTAGGCCGAGCTTGCCTCTTCAAATACTCATTTTTGGTTGTCGTTTTGTTAGAATGCTTGTTAGTTGGGCTTAGAATCTTGTTATTGTTTGACTTACTCGTAACATTTATGTACCTACCTATTATAGTTTTTGTGTATGTTAAGCGATTATGATGTTGTTGATGTAGACTTCTCACTCTTATCGCTGGTGTTATTCAGTCATCAGACCGAATATGTTAATCCTTTTTATAATACTTAAAATATTTTACTAGGTATCTTATTTTCCAATTCAAATGCATTTCTATGGATTATCAATTTATCATGTATATTGGATTTCTTATTACAGAATTTGAAAGTTCACTAAATCTTGACTACCTACAGCCACTACATCAGCTTTTGTCTCATAATTATTTTAAATCTCTTATCATTCAGTCTCTTCATTCTCATAAAAAAATTTCCTACTGACCTCGCCGTCACAGCATATCGCTCCACATCATTTCTAAGCGACATTATGAAAGCCGTTATCTGGACATCTAAATTTGTAAGCGACAACTTTCTAAGTAAGCTTGAGATTTCTTTTGTAACTTCATCTTCCCATCAGTAATGTTCTGTGAAAGGAATATCTTTACTTTGTTTTGTCTCGGATTAAGACTGTTATTAATAGTAGATTTACTCATACTCATTAAACGAGAAACATCTAGGTTTTAATTTCTAAATTCAACACATGAACACAGGTTATTAAAAGTTGAACCGGTGGTTAATCAATAGCGCCCACTAATAGTTTTATCGCGTTCTTTATAGATCATAACCCGCTTAATGATTCAAGATCAATGAATTCGCTGAATCGTCAGATTCTCGCTTCCATTTGATTTCAGACCGTAATTCGTACTACATCAACAACTATTTGAACACGTGTGAAATTGTGTCACCATTACCAAACCATTCGGAAATAGATCTCATTCTTTATTTTATGACTCCTGAAGCGCTTGCAGAATGTGGCATACAGGCCCGGTCTACGACCGACATTAGCAGGTGATTAACCCGCTAAATGCATTGTCAAATGTCATCAGATCACATCCGCCTTGGCAACCGAATCAGTTGGATCAAATTCGTCTCCGCTATTAGATCTGGTACACCTCAATCGCTAATATACTTCCGTGATATCAAATGTTAAAAAACCTCGTCAAGAGTATTGATTTTTAAGATTCATAGATGGCTGCGATATTATCTGTACCTGTTTGTTATTGAAATTTATTTTCTAAACAATTTTCAGTTAAGATTCTCATGAGTAACTTTTTTTATTCAATTCAGTATTTAACGAATAATACAACATAACACAGATATCAATACAATTGCATTAGGTTCTATCCAATTTTACGAAACTGATTTTACACTTGATGAGTGTACTTCGAACCAATATGTAGAGTTAACGACATATTGTTAATATGCTTTTTATGATTGCTGTAACCCAAGACTGATAATTTTCTTAACTGCTACATAACGGTAAACCTCACTTACTCTTTGTGTTCCTTACTGTATACTCTCCAACCTATTATTTTGGTTCTATTCGATGTTATTATTATCTATTCCTATGTGTGCTGCCTTTATCGGGTGCTGTAGTCGCCTTAAAGCAGCAGTAGTTTTCAACCACCACAAATCGTCAACCTTTTTGTAGTCAATTGACAACGACATCAGCTGATGGTCCACCCATAGCTGCCTCCCGAGCTAACATGAACGCGTAATAGAAATTTTGTCACATCGATGTCAATCTGCCTGTTCCTTCTAACGCTATGCGAAAGAACGAGATAGCGGACATGATGATCGATGCCAAACTATGCGCACCACTGGGCAAAGGGATCAAGTACACCACGATAGAAGTCAAATCTCTATAGATTACTAACTGTCCGCCCGCGATTTTGTTCCCATGGTAATTGTTCCGGTGGATTTTAATTTTTTTTAATATGAAAAATAGACATTGGCCGATTCTCAGACCTACCCGATATGCACACAAAATTTTATAAAAATCGGTCCAGCCGTTTCGGAGAATTTTGACAACAAACACCGCGCCACGAGAATTTTATAGGTATACTAGCATCCCGCTCGGGACTTCGTTCCCGTGGGAATTCGGGAAAATTATGTAGCCTATGTTACTCAGGGATAATGTAGCATCCTAATGGTGAAAGAATTTTTGAAATCGGTCCAGTAGTTTCGGACCCTATTCGTTACATACAAAAATACAAATCTTTCCTCTGTTTAATATTAGTATGGATTAGATTAATTAAGAAAACAGAAGTTTCTTGGCAAAAATGTCGTCAAATGAAACTGCTCATCAACATTTCAACATACCTATTGTTACTTAATTGTCTATTGTCTTAATGTTTCCCTGAAATGTTGCAAGGCGCACGAATGATATTTATTTTACAAGTTAATTTGTCTTGAAGCACTTTAATGGAACATCTAAGAGTGAGTAAAAAGTGAGATAATTGTAAAAACAATGTTGAAATACAAGCTTTTGTTAAAAAAAAAATTTTTATTCCTCTTAGCAAAACCTTATATCGGATACCCATATCATGGGAGTGCAAAATATCTCAGAATTTTCCACGTTAAAAAAACGTATGAGTCATCGACTTCAGTCCCAACAACAATTTGCACAAAGTAGATAACTAGTATTTTTTGTAGACTACAATGCCTAAGCAGATAACCACAAACGAAACTGGCACTCATTTATTTAGATGATGTTCTGATTTGTAGTATTTTATGTTTTTGTTGATTTTTTAAAAGCGCTGAATCATTTTCTATAAAATTTATATGGGACCACCTCTGGAGTATACCCCTTCGAACAAAAAAAGAATTTTGAAAATCGGTCCATAATTGGCGGAGAAATCGATGAACATACAAAAAAAATACATACAGTCGAAGATAGAACCTTCTCCTTTGTTGAAGTCAGTTAATTAAACATATTATATTATCCCCGAACTTCGATTGCTTATAATATTAAAACGGCTAAAAACCATCTTCATTACGTAGGCTTTCAAACAAAAACAAACCTCATCGAAATCGCTCCATTCGTTTAGGAACTACGATGCCACAGACAGACACACAGACACACTCGTCAAACTTATAACACCCCTCGTTTTTATCGGGGTTTTAAAATACAAACAAGCAGGTGCAATATACGCAAGGCACTTGTACGCTTAGCTAGAAAATGTTCCAGCTCGAGGCTATTATGCGTTTTTGCGTCACCGCGCGTTATGATGCAGATAATGACGGCCATTATCTATGCCTGCGCTTGCGCCGGTAACGCCCATTGTCTCTATCGGAACTGCTACAGGAATGGCTAGTAAGAAATAGTGTTTTTTTTTTAATAAACGCTACACACTCAAAGGCCCACACTAAGGTTTTCCCTTGTGTCGTGGGTCCCTTGGAACACACATAAAGACAAACACAAACACCCATGACCCGAGAACAAACATCTGCTTTTTACACAAATGTTTGCCCCGACTGGGGATCGAACCCAGGACCCGCCGATCAAGAGGCAGCGTCACTACCACTTGACCAAACCGGCCGTCATTGCTTCGGTTAATTGTTGTTACTTATCTGAAAAAGCGTGTACAGGCACAGAATGATAACTAGTAACTAGGTACAGGGTAGGCAAGCCGCAGAACTAAAAACATATTGATGCCATTGCTCGTTCATAATGAACATTCACGTTTAACCTAAGTGATGAAGATAAGGCAATTTCGCCAGATATTGCTGCTTACTTTTTTCTCAAAGTCACTAGCATACGTAATGCCTGTGGAGTTTGGATGTACTGTCCCAATTCTTTGTTTCATCATCCAAATTACATTGAGAACCTAAGAAATTCCCTCACACTAATAACCATTAGTCTATCCTTACCACGGTACTTATACCTATGTAACATCAACCATTAGCATTCTACCAAGCTGACACACTTCGAAAGTGTATTTTAATCTTTGCTTTGAAGTTCTGTGGTCTATATGTTTACAGTTAAATCCACGCTCAGGTTATTTTTTTTTCTATAAGAGCTGTGCAAGAAAAATTCACAAATAATAAAACATAAGCAATTTCATTGATTAATTTCACAAACATCCTTTGATACTTATTATTTAATGGTCAAAAATGTACTAAAACGAGACCTTATAAGACAAATAAAACAGACATGCTCCGTGATGCTGTATTCAGAATTAGCATTAGCAGAAAAATATTCTTTGGAAGAATACAAAAATGTCTTAAAGGCCAAGTTTCAGTTTGAATTGCTAAAACTACTAATAAATGAACAAAGTTAAAAAATTCAGACAATAATATTTGCAATGCACACTTTCGATCTCAAAAGCATGACCAAATTGACCAACCAAACCTAAATCGATTAATTTAACCGGAATCCAATGATAATGCCTTCGAAATGAGGTAACAGTTACATAAAACACAGTAAAATGTTAATAAGTCCACGTGGGGACGACATCAGTATAGACAGTGCACGAATCAATTAATATGGACGCCTTATGCTCATGATCTTTTGATTGAGATTTTGTAAATAAATATAATGACCATTAATAAGATATGGGCCTCATTAAAACTTAATAAGCAAAACATCATGACATGAGTCACTTATTTGCAGACCTTATAGGTTTTTTATCGTCCCTGTTTGCGCAGCATTCCTTTAGTAGCGAAGGTTTTTCAACAATAGCATGACACGAGCACCCTTTTGCAAGATCTCGTAAAAAACCGATCCTGTCTATTTTGCAGTAGCCGTAGTAGCTATTCCAATATCAACGCAAAGTTTCTGTAAAAGTACTACTGGTTATATAGATAGATAAAATTTTTATTCATTCCGATGACAAAAAACCCATATACAAAGCAGTGTAGGACACTAGTGACACAATTAAATACTTTCACAATACGAGAGTGCCGCAGGAGTGAAGAGGAGCTAACTCAGCGTTATGTTATAAAAGTCTACAACGCTGATTTTTCGTCAGAACCTGTAAGCAGTTATAGCAAGATTGACAGTGAATGTGAATTTGTGAAATAGAAGAGACTGTCAATCTTAAGTTTTCTTTTTAATATCGAAACATTTAGCTTCATTCGACTTTCTGTGTATAAAAGCTTAGATCCGGTTGTAGCGACTGTATTTCGTAACCTTGTTTGCATTCATATCATCAAGCCTTATTATCATTTGCGTAGGCCGAGCTTGCCTCTTCAAATACTCATTTTTGGTTGTCGTTTTGTTAGAATGCTTGTTAGTTGGGCTTAGAATCTTGTTATTGTTTGACTTACTCGTAACATTTATGTACCTACCTATTATAGTTTTTGTGTATGTTAAGCGATTATGATGTTGTTGATGTAGACTTCTCACTCTTATCGCTGGTGTTATTCAGTCATCAGACCGAATATGTTAATCCTTTTTATAATACTTAAAATATTTTACTAGGTATCTTATTTTCCAATTCAAATGCATTTCTATGGATTATCAATTTATCATGTATATTGGATTTCTTATTACAGAATTTGAAAGTTCACTAAATCTTGACTACCTACAGCCACTACATCAGCTTTTGTCTCATAATTATTTTAAATCTCTTATCATTCAGTCTCTTCATTCTCATAAAAAAATTTCCTACTGACCTCGCCGTCACAGCATATCGCTCCACATCATTTCTAAGCGACATTATGAAAGCCGTTATCTGGACATCTAAATTTGTAAGCGACAACTTTCTAAGTAAGCTTGAGATTTCTTTTGTAACTTCATCTTCCCATCAGTAATGTTCTGTGAAAGGAATATCTTTACTTTGTTTTGTCTCGGATTAAGACTGTTATTAATAGTAGATTTACTCATACTCATTAAACGAGAAACATCTAGGTTTTAATTTCTAAATTCAACACATGAACACAGGTTATTAAAAGTTGAACCGGTGGTTAATCAATAGCGCCCACTAATAGTTTTATCGCGTTCTTTATAGATCATAACCCGCTTAATGATTCAAGATCAATGAATTCGCTGAATCGTCAGATTCTCGCTTCCATTTGATTTCAGACCGTAATTCGTACTACATCAACAACTATTTGAACACGTGTGAAATTGTGTCACCATTACCAAACCATTCGGAAATAGATCTCATTCTTTATTTTATGACTCCTGAAGCGCTTGCAGAATGTGGCATACAGGCCCGGTCTACGACCGACATTAGCAGGTGATTAACCCGCTAAATGCATTGTCAAATGTCATCAGATCACATCCGCCTTGGCAACCGAATCAGTTGGATCAAATTCGTCTCCGCTATTAGATCTGGTACACCTCAATCGCTAATATACTTCCGTGATATCAAATGTTAAAAAACCTCGTCAAGAGTATTGATTTTTAAGATTCATAGATGGCTGCGATATTATCTGTACCTGTTTGTTATTGAAATTTATTTTCTAAACAATTTTCAGTTAAGATTCTCATGAGTAACTTTTTTTATTCAATTCAGTATTTAACGAATAATACAACATAACACAGATATCAATACAATTGCATTAGGTTCTATCCAATTTTACGAAACTGATTTTACACTTGATGAGTGTACTTCGAACCAATATGTAGAGTTAACGACATATTGTTAATATGCTTTTTATGATTGCTGTAACCCAAGACTGATAATTTTCTTAACTGCTACATAACGGTAAACCTCACTTACTCTTTGTGTTCCTTACTGTATACTCTCCAACCTATTATTTTGGTTCTATTCGATGTTATTATTATCTATTCCTATGTGTGCTGCCTTTATCGGGTGCTGTAGTCGCCTTAAAGCAGCAGTAGTTTTCAACCACCACAAATCGTCAACCTTTTTGTAGTCAATTGACAACGACATCAGCTGATGGTCCACCCATAGCTGCCTCCCGAGCTAACATGAACGCGTAATAGAAATTTTGTCACATCGATGTCAATCTGCCTGTTCCTTCTAACGCTATGCGAAAGAACGAGATAGCGGACATGATGATCGATGCCAAACTATGCGCACCACTGGGCAAAGGGATCAAGTACACCACGATAGAAGTCAAATCTCTATAGATTACTAACTGTCCGCCCGCGATTTTGTTCCCATGGTAATTGTTCCGGTGGATTTTAATTTTTTTTAATATGAAAAATAGACATTGGCCGATTCTCAGACCTACCCGATATGCACACAAAATTTTATAAAAATCGGTCCAGCCGTTTCGGAGAATTTTGACAACAAACACCGCGCCACGAGAATTTTATAGGTATACTAGCATCCCGCTCGGGACTTCGTTCCCGTGGGAATTCGGGAAAATTATGTAGCCTATGTTACTCAGGGATAATGTAGCATCCTAATGGTGAAAGAATTTTTGAAATCGGTCCAGTAGTTTCGGACCCTATTCGTTACATACAAAAATACAAATCTTTCCTCTGTTTAATATTAGTATGGATTAGATTAATTAAGAAAACAGAAGTTTCTTGGCAAAAATGTCGTCAAATGAAACTGCTCATCAACATTTCAACATACCTATTGTTACTTAATTGTCTATTGTCTTAATGTTTCCCTGAAATGTTGCAAGGCGCACGAATGATATTTATTTTACAAGTTAATTTGTCTTGAAGCACTTTAATGGAACATCTAAGAGTGAGTAAAAAGTGAGATAATTGTAAAAACAATGTTGAAATACAAGCTTTTGTTAAAAAAAAAATTTTTATTCCTCTTAGCAAAACCTTATATCGGATACCCATATCATGGGAGTGCAAAATATCTCAGAATTTTCCACGTTAAAAAAACGTATGAGTCATCGACTTCAGTCCCAACAACAATTTGCACAAAGTAGATAACTAGTATTTTTTGTAGACTACAATGCCTAAGCAGATAACCACAAACGAAACTGGCACTCATTTATTTAGATGATGTTCTGATTTGTAGTATTTTATGTTTTTGTTGATTTTTTAAAAGCGCTGAATCATTTTCTATAAAATTTATATGGGACCACCTCTGGAGTATACCCCTTCGAACAAAAAAAGAATTTTGAAAATCGGTCCATAATTGGCGGAGAAATCGATGAACATACAAAAAAAATACATACAGTCGAAGATAGAACCTTCTCCTTTGTTGAAGTCAGTTAATTAAACATATTATATTATCCCCGAACTTCGATTGCTTATAATATTAAAACGGCTAAAAACCATCTTCATTACGTAGGCTTTCAAACAAAAACAAACCTCATCGAAATCGCTCCATTCGTTTAGGAACTACGATGCCACAGACAGACACACAGACACACTCGTCAAACTTATAACACCCCTCGTTTTTATCGGGGTTTTAAAATACAAACAAGCAGGTGCAATATACGCAAGGCACTTGTACGCTTAGCTAGAAAATGTTCCAGCTCGAGGCTATTATGCGTTTTTGCGTCACCGCGCGTTATGATGCAGATAATGACGGCCATTATCTATGCCTGCGCTTGCGCCGGTAACGCCCATTGTCTCTATCGGAACTGCTACAGGAATGGCTAGTAAGAAATAGTGTTTTTTTTTTAATAAACGCTACACACTCAAAGGCCCACACTAAGGTTTTCCCTTGTGTCGTGGGTCCCTTGGAACACACATAAAGACAAACACAAACACCCATGACCCGAGAACAAACATCTGCTTTTTACACAAATGTTTGCCCCGACTGGGGATCGAACCCAGGACCCGCCGATCAAGAGGCAGCGTCACTACCACTTGACCAAACCGGCCGTCATTGCTTCGGTTAATTGTTGTTACTTATCTGAAAAAGCGTGTACAGGCACAGAATGATAACTAGTAACTAGGTACAGGGTAGGCAAGCCGCAGAACTAAAAACATATTGATGCCATTGCTCGTTCATAATGAACATTCACGTTTAACCTAAGTGATGAAGATAAGGCAATTTCGCCAGATATTGCTGCTTACTTTTTTCTCAAAGTCACTAGCATACGTAATGCCTGTGGAGTTTGGATGTACTGTCCCAATTCTTTGTTTCATCATCCAAATTACATTGAGAACCTAAGAAATTCCCTCACACTAATAACCATTAGTCTATCCTTACCACGGTACTTATACCTATGTAACATCAACCATTAGCATTCTACCAAGCTGACACACTTCGAAAGTGTATTTTAATCTTTGCTTTGAAGTTCTGTGGTCTATATGTTTACAGTTAAATCCACGCTCAGGTTATTTTTTTTTCTATAAGAGCTGTGCAAGAAAAATTCACAAATAATAAAACATAAGCAATTTCATTGATTAATTTCACAAACATCCTTTGATACTTATTATTTAATGGTCAAAAATGTACTAAAACGAGACCTTATAAGACAAATAAAACAGACATGCTCCGTGATGCTGTATTCAGAATTAGCATTAGCAGAAAAATATTCTTTGGAAGAATACAAAAATGTCTTAAAGGCCAAGTTTCAGTTTGAATTGCTAAAACTACTAATAAATGAACAAAGTTAAAAAATTCAGACAATAATATTTGCAATGCACACTTTCGATCTCAAAAGCATGACCAAATTGACCAACCAAACCTAAATCGATTAATTTAACCGGAATCCAATGATAATGCCTTCGAAATGAGGTAACAGTTACATAAAACACAGTAAAATGTTAATAAGTCCACGTGGGGACGACATCAGTATAGACAGTGCACGAATCAATTAATATGGACGCCTTATGCTCATGATCTTTTGATTGAGATTTTGTAAATAAATATAATGACCATTAATAAGATATGGGCCTCATTAAAACTTAATAAGCAAAACATCATGACATGAGTCACTTATTTGCAGACCTTATAGGTTTTTTATCGTCCCTGTTTGCGCAGCATTCCTTTAGTAGCGAAGGTTTTTCAACAATAGCATGACACGAGCACCCTTTTGCAAGATCTCGTAAAAAACCGATCCTGTCTATTTTGCAGTAGCCGTAGTAGCTATTCCAATATCAACGCAAAGTTTCTGTAAAAGTACTACTGGTTATATAGATAGATAAAATTTTTATTCATTCCGATGACAAAAAACCCATATACAAAGCAGTGTAGGACACTAGTGACACAATTAAATACTTTCACAATACGAGAGTGCCGCAGGAGTGAAGAGGAGCTAACTCAGCGTTATGTTATAAAAGTCTACAACGCTGATTTTTCGTCAGAACCTGTAAGCAGTTATAGCAAGATTGACAGTGAATGTGAATTTGTGAAATAGAAGAGACTGTCAATCTTAAGTTTTCTTTTTAATATCGAAACATTTAGCTTCATTCGACTTTCTGTGTATAAAAGCTTAGATCCGGTTGTAGCGACTGTATTTCGTAACCTTGTTTGCATTCATATCATCAAGCCTTATTATCATTTGCGTAGGCCGAGCTTGCCTCTTCAAATACTCATTTTTGGTTGTCGTTTTGTTAGAATGCTTGTTAGTTGGGCTTAGAATCTTGTTATTGTTTGACTTACTCGTAACATTTATGTACCTACCTATTATAGTTTTTGTGTATGTTAAGCGATTATGATGTTGTTGATGTAGACTTCTCACTCTTATCGCTGGTGTTATTCAGTCATCAGACCGAATATGTTAATCCTTTTTATAATACTTAAAATATTTTACTAGGTATCTTATTTTCCAATTCAAATGCATTTCTATGGATTATCAATTTATCATGTATATTGGATTTCTTATTACAGAATTTGAAAGTTCACTAAATCTTGACTACCTACAGCCACTACATCAGCTTTTGTCTCATAATTATTTTAAATCTCTTATCATTCAGTCTCTTCATTCTCATAAAAAAATTTCCTACTGACCTCGCCGTCACAGCATATCGCTCCACATCATTTCTAAGCGACATTATGAAAGCCGTTATCTGGACATCTAAATTTGTAAGCGACAACTTTCTAAGTAAGCTTGAGATTTCTTTTGTAACTTCATCTTCCCATCAGTAATGTTCTGTGAAAGGAATATCTTTACTTTGTTTTGTCTCGGATTAAGACTGTTATTAATAGTAGATTTACTCATACTCATTAAACGAGAAACATCTAGGTTTTAATTTCTAAATTCAACACATGAACACAGGTTATTAAAAGTTGAACCGGTGGTTAATCAATAGCGCCCACTAATAGTTTTATCGCGTTCTTTATAGATCATAACCCGCTTAATGATTCAAGATCAATGAATTCGCTGAATCGTCAGATTCTCGCTTCCATTTGATTTCAGACCGTAATTCGTACTACATCAACAACTATTTGAACACGTGTGAAATTGTGTCACCATTACCAAACCATTCGGAAATAGATCTCATTCTTTATTTTATGACTCCTGAAGCGCTTGCAGAATGTGGCATACAGGCCCGGTCTACGACCGACATTAGCAGGTGATTAACCCGCTAAATGCATTGTCAAATGTCATCAGATCACATCCGCCTTGGCAACCGAATCAGTTGGATCAAATTCGTCTCCGCTATTAGATCTGGTACACCTCAATCGCTAATATACTTCCGTGATATCAAATGTTAAAAAACCTCGTCAAGAGTATTGATTTTTAAGATTCATAGATGGCTGCGATATTATCTGTACCTGTTTGTTATTGAAATTTATTTTCTAAACAATTTTCAGTTAAGATTCTCATGAGTAACTTTTTTTATTCAATTCAGTATTTAACGAATAATACAACATAACACAGATATCAATACAATTGCATTAGGTTCTATCCAATTTTACGAAACTGATTTTACACTTGATGAGTGTACTTCGAACCAATATGTAGAGTTAACGACATATTGTTAATATGCTTTTTATGATTGCTGTAACCCAAGACTGATAATTTTCTTAACTGCTACATAACGGTAAACCTCACTTACTCTTTGTGTTCCTTACTGTATACTCTCCAACCTATTATTTTGGTTCTATTCGATGTTATTATTATTAGCAGCAGTTAACAATTACCACACCAGTGATTGCCTGTATACAGTTTAATATCTTTGTTCTTATTGAATACCGTTATTTTATTTGTTTTAGGCAATAAAGCAGAAACACTTCGTTTTGAATATTTTTTACTTGTTTCTGAGTATACGATGTTTGTATCTATAAACACCAGCAATAATTATGCATCACGAGTTATAGGCCCGTATTACAGAAGGAAACTCAAGTCTTGATCTATACTTAAGTATTGATTGTCACTCTCTCACTATCAAAATGACAAAGCGACTGCTATCTGAGTTGCATTCTGTAATACGGTCCATAGTTTAGGTATGAGGTCTCAGGAATATCATCTTGACATCATGTCCATCGTAATACATAGAATCTTCAGTTTGTCTTTTTTTGTTACATCCATCTAAATAATTTCTCCATAAAACATGTTGATATCGATTCTGCTGCTAAAAATGTTTAGTTTATTGCTCTCTACTCTTTTATCCCGGGTTTTTTTCTGCGTAAAAGAAAGAGTGAAACCGTAAACTTAGTTCAATTTAATTTTCGAACACCGAAATTGTCATTTTTGACAAATACTGCCCTAAAACTATAATGACTATTAATGGCATACATCATGCACCGTGCTGGAGGGACTGGGCACGCGTCGTCGGTATTTTTAGCTCGGGCGACACCCCGTGACGTGTTACGTCACAGCTGTTAGTACACCAAGTAAACAGGATGTTGAAGGATATGTACTTTTCTAGAGATATAAATAAATCAGTGATGGTAATGAACAACCAGATTTGAACGAGAATATTAAGCGAGTAGAGCGTTAGAAAACATATCAAAAGCATCGTTCGTTATACGCTTCTTTTAATCTTTCGTAAAACAAACTGTTAATGAATTGTATTCTCAAGCTGCGTCTATATTCCGTAGTTCGTTTAACCCGAACCTCTTCAAAGTTTTAGTAAATGTGCCTCTTCTGGGCGAGATTGCGTCCTCCACCTCGTCTTTGCCTTTGGGCCAAGAGAGAATCCATTTTTTTTATTAAAAACATTGCTGTGATCACGAAATATATGTGTTTTTCCAATAAGAAACGTGCCAAAACGCTAAGTAGAAAACAATGTAGTGATTATCAAACAACGCTTTCCTGCATTATAAATCTGTTACTTCACTCGAAGATCATAAACATAAATTTCCAGAAATATCCCAAAAACCTTTCAAGAAATCTCGTAAAACATGACCTTGGAAGTTCTTTGTCTACTAGTACACAATACGGTTTATTTAATACCAAACAAGGACTAACCGTGTTCCGTGACGAGGCACTTAGACAGTTCATGTTACGTGTCCTAGAAAACGTCCTAACCAAGTTTTTAGTTGTTCCAAAAATTTTACCAGCAGATGTCATCACTACAGTACAATCGGAGACAAAGATTTTTGTAAAATTATAACTAGCGTCGTACTCTCTCGAGGGAACAGGTTGAATTTATTTCTCAATTTATGCAACAATATTCAAAAAGACGTCAGTTTATTAGATGAAGCTTTTAATAATATTAAACCCGCTACTGTATCTACGAAACAGATTAGGACATATTTGAAGAAATTCAACTGTGAAATTCCACTTGGCGAACCTTTCTCCTTCATGGTCAATTAGGCTGCTTCAACGCCCCTTGTTTGAATGTGTAAATCATCTGTTTACCTAACAAACGTACAGACAGCGTTAAATCTAGCTGAAGCGTAAACCAGATGCCAATCGTAATGTTTTTCTTATACCCGTTTAGATTCTTTAATGTCAGCTTTAAATCTAACCAGATTTTAGCGATTTGGCAAATAACGTGGTCTAATAATATTACTTGCGTCCAGAAATATGATTTCAAAGCCAAGTAGGTATGTCATTTCTCAAATTGCACATGCAAGGTAATTCTAGAAATGTTGTTGTTATCACAAATTACGCACTCTTTATTACATTTACACCTTTTTGTGAAACTGATTTTACTAACTACACGAATGAATTGGTTTTTGATTTTAGGGTAGAATCTTTCTCCATTGCTTATCTTTGTATTATAGTAAAGCTAGCATTACTGACACTGTAACACGAAGCCCTGAAATCGATTCTACTGCCTACTTTCCAACAGACGTAATTGCCTGGTAATTATCTCATTCCGATTCGATTGGTTCGTCACGTCACGTCACGCCATTAGGTACTGGTTAGCCACTGCTGAATGCCTAACCTATCAATTATTTGACGCTTATACAGATTTTTTTTATCAAAATCGACGCCTCAGTTAATAGTTAAAACATTAATAGGCAACAATATTGTTCATATCTTGTCATTGTCATGATTTTTCAGTTTTTCTTTTCTTAGTGTTCCATTACGGTTTTAACACACTGTCGCGAAAACTTATTTCAGTACTTGTTTTCTACAAAATATGTCATTGTTATTTTCGAATGGTGTCATTTAATAAATACAATTCACACATATTACATAAAATGTCATAATTAATAACACAGTCATCAGTGCATTTTTCTAATTACCAATATATTTATTTTGCCATTTTCACTAATCACCTACAATCTAAATCTATCTAAACAATTATCTACGTTGACTTTATTAGCTAAGTCAACAAGGCCATATTTCATAGACAAAACACCAACAGTACAATGGCTTGTATACGAATCTCCTGTCATTGTCTCTAATCTTCAACTTCGGCCTTTGTAAACCTCAAACAAAATAATTATAGCTATTACCTCACAAGGTTCACTGAATGAATCAAAGTACAGTATACGGAGATACGGCTACAGCATTTTCTTTCAACCCTTTTATTGCATTTGTAGCTTCTGCAGCTATAAAATGCGCTCTTACGGCTGTTCAATGACATTTTAGCGCCTCTAAATTTACAGGGCCATAAATAACGGCGCCAACGGGGCATTAACTAAAACAACCGCGTTGCACAAATCTCACAGTCTAGACAGTCTTTCCAAGCACCTGAGAAAAACTAAACTACACGAATAAAAAAGATGAAGTTTTTTAAGTAAAATCTGAGTTCTACCTAGTTTTTTTTTATTCTATAAATTAATCGAAGTTCCTCTTTTCAAATTTTAATTAGACTCGATTATATTTAATTTATTCATAGTAATAATATAGCTCAGTTGTTGTTCGTAGTTTAGCAGCTTGCCTTCCATAATTTTGGATGTAAACCGGCATTATATTTGTGTCAATGTCTTGTCATCTGTAACCGTAAGTTAAACTCATCGTATGTTGACGATCTCTGCAGACACGGCTAGTTTGCCCCTTCATTATGATGTTCCGTCATCTATTGTTTTGCTTTCAAAGGAAGCGCTGCCGTAACTGTTCTTTGGTTGCTCAATTTCACGTGCAATTCTGCTCTGTACCGGTTTTGGAGTATGCTTTTTAATTTAGCTTTGTTAGTTCCCGTATTTTAAATCATTCGAATCGATCTCGATTTTCGAAAAAGCTTATGAGATACGTGACCCCCTCTACTGGATAAAGATAACGTTATCTATGAAAACAACTACATTTTTTTAAGTCGTGAGTAACCGTGTTTGTTTAATTGAAACAACTGAATTAGTGTGCAAAATATCATTTGAAAAATGTTTGATTACCTAAAAAAATACCTTAATGTTTATTTTATAGATAGGTGAGTTAACTTTGCAGCTGCCTGACTCTGCCTTCTGGTAGAAAAAAATTTAAGTCCGTGCCCAAAAAAGATGTCTGTGTCAGATAGATAATAATTATAATGCTGAAAGCAAAAATCTTTTGCATCACAACTTAGACATACCTACAATTTAGAAAACGCTCCTTCAAAAATATTTTTGTTCCATTCAAATCAATTCCTCCACAGTGTAACAAGTCCTTAGCTAGAACTTTATTTATCTTTAAAATTATTGTGTTCCTTTAACAAACAAAGTAATCAATACAAACAAGTTTTTCTTTCAATAAGGAAATACTTAAGTACTGCAATCATGTACCCTTCTAAACTCTAAAGAGGTAATTTTCTAGCAAAACGCTGTGTAACACTAACAGCCTAACAACAAATCACTTTTAGATTACCTTTGAAAAACAGGCATTTGTTTCTATACCACAGTATTCCTTTATCATGCTTCGTTGTAGGGACATTGACCCTAAATGACAGTGACATAATGCTCATGATTGGATCACCGACAATTTAACAACTCATCAATTACTGAAGTTTGCAGTTCACATACGCACAGTAGCGAGTAAGGAACTAAGGAGTGGTTTAGTCAAAACTAAATAAAACACAAAAAAAATCTACAACTTTCGAAAGTATCTTGTACAGGCATCCCTAAAGTGTGTTGTTTACTCCACGCATATTTCAAGCATATTTTAACAATGTGAAAATTGATTTCTGAGTAGATCTAGCTCAGAAACGCAAAATAGAGTGCCTATGCGTTTTTTACATGATGTACTTCGGGGATTGTGCTCATGAGCAGCACGAGCTCATTGCGCCTGCCCCTTTCTGCTACCGGACATCGAGACGGACCGCGAGGTACCATCCTTACCTTGTTGAGATTCCTCGGATCCGTACTGAGCTTTTGTTACTATAACTGGATCCGTAGGTGGTCTAGCGGCTAGCGAGTCGGACTCGTAAGCAAATGGCACCGAGATCGATCCCCAGCGCCGCCGTCATCGCCTCGTTTTCTGAGATATGTACATTAGTTGCACACTAACCGATGCCCTTACGGTGAGAGAAAATATCGTGAGGAAACCTGCACATTTCAGCCAACAGAATGTGTAACCATGGTTCAATCCAGTCAGATTCCCCTGTTAGCAGGGTCACGGAGGTCAAATGGGAGTCGCTCCACTGTAATTACCTGATCTGCCACCTCCTAGATCATGGTCAAACGTACCCCGAACGAGATACGGAACTTAGCGCTAGGAAGAAGACTATAACATTTGTTTTGTTTTTTGTGATGAACATTTGTTTGTTTTATTGTTATGTTTTTGTGTGCAATATAGAGTATTGTATTGTGTATTGTGTAATTGGATCCTTACTGTACCACTAATTCACTGATAAGATCAATAATCGCTTCTGAATACCTACTTCGATCGCATTCTTTGTTTGGCTTCGTTCAAATGAGTTTTTAATTGTCATTAATTGAACTGTTTTATGCCTTTGGATTTCGAAATATCATGTAATAGTTACTTAAGTGACATGAAGATTAATGTTGCAGTGTTTCCTTTCGCTTTTAACGAATTAGCGTTGTGTATACTAGTCATGGCACTAATGACATATATCTGCATCCTCACTATTCCCCAGAGTCTGTAAACTTTCGTCTTAAATAATTCTCGGTAGGTTACATACAACCATTCTTTCTTTTATCACCTTTTTTGTTATTTTATAAATCTCTCGCTTTTGAAAAAGATCATCAGTCATCACGTATACAGGTAGTATTTATTCAGAATGCTTTAAACTTTGTCCTAATTGGGTTACTTTTGTTTCATCACTTCATCGTGTCTATTAATACCACGACTAAGCTCACTTAATTTGATGACGATACCACACGTGGACTTAGAGCATCGTCTTCGTCAGTTAACTCTTAATTGGATTCCATTTTTACACCGACCCAATTCTAGAGTTTAATATAGAAATATTCCTATTGTGGACTGGTATCTATGTTTTTGAAGCCTATCAAATGCAAGTAAAGATGTAAGATGAACTAATTCCATTATTACAAAATAACATGTTAAGAAACGGAGGAAGAAAATTATGTGCGGTAGATTCCAAATTAATTGTGATGTCAAAAATCAAAATAAGCCATATTTATTTTAATGTCCTCCTTAAAATCACGGAAAATTCATTGATAATGTTCTTTTATTACATGTTTCACCTGCCGTGATGTCCACAAAAATATTTGCATCGAATCAATTTGCAAGTTAATACTTGATTGGGTCTGTGGTGCTGTTGAAGCACAAAAAGAACAATAAACAGTTTTACACACATTTTTTGAAATGCTCGCTTTCACTGAGGCTTCAGTAATGTTAGATAAACTATTTATTGTACAATTTTGATTGATGCCGTTTTGCCAAAGCACTATAAAACCATGTTCGTTTTAAATAAAATCTCCATTTCCAATAATCATTAGATAAACATCTCTACAGCTTAGTTTGTCTTCACATAGTATTTCTGTGTTGATTGCATTTAACGACCAGCTCATGGCAGATTTCAATCGACTACAACAGTATCGTCAATTTGTAACAGTTACTCGCAATCTCCGAGTGAGGATGACACATCTCGTTGCATCACCATTAGCCAATGTGCAGTTCTCACCTGTCTATTCAGTTGGTATAAAGGTTTAACAAGCCGTTGACAGCCTAAGTCCTAAACTCCTTGTAGGATTCTGTTGTCTACGTTCGCGTGGGAATTCGGGAAAATTATGTAGTCTATGTTACTCAGGGAGCATTCTAGCAAAATAGCATTCTAATGGTGAAGTAGTTTTAGAGCCCATTCAACGCAATGCAAAACAAATAATCAAATGTTTCCTGTTTATAACATTAGTGTAGAAATCTGAATTGTTTTAGGTATTTCCCATTCCGACCTTTCCTCTCTCAACTGTTTCACTATGGTTGCCTAAATGAGATAGCTACAAACGATAAGGGCGATGTATTGTGCCTACATAATTATAAAACCGTATCACTTATATGTATTTGTAGTATTTAAATTTTGTGCGTGTCCAACAAAGAATAATTGTATTGTTTTAATTAAAAAACTAGTTTAGAAGGAATGATTTCCGTGAATTTGTGCCGCGGTCTGTTAAAGAAATCTTAAGTTCATTTGATTGGATTGTGCAGTCACAAGACACATCACTAAAGCACATTCTAGCGCTTTTTCAAGGCGCATTCAGACTGAAATCTTTGAAATATTCCTCTGTTTATTGAATCATATTATGTATCCTGAATGATGAAATCGCAAAAATGTAAGTAACATGCAGAATGATGAAATCTAACAAATGGTTTTCTGTACGTTACTTACCTATGCTTTTTAATGTCTCGTTGTCATGAACAGTATGGAAAGGCTGCACTGCTTGTCTAATGTTTGTATTGCTGTGTGGTGTCAGTTATTAGCAGGCCATGTTGTAATGTAATGTTTTTACTGGTCTAGTTTCTAGCTTAACATATAATTTGTATTCCTTTGCCAATTGTTATTTTCAAGTTTTTTGACTGTATAACCCAGCTTTCTTGACAATTCTGTTGTAAATGAACAGCTTCCCATTAGCCTATAGACGTCCCCACCGAGGGACACGAGCCTCCCTTCGAAACACGAAGGAGATTAAGGCCATAGGCCACCACGCTGGCCCAAAAGCAATGAACAGCTGATTCATGTTAAATATTTTTAAATTTTTTAACCTGATAATTATAATTTATCATCATAGTAATTTTTTGTGATCAAGGATAAAAGATAAATTTACTTTAAGTCATTAAGTCTTTAAAAATCAGGATCATCATGACATTAGTACTTATACTACTATAATATACGTAATAAACGTTTTTCTGCATATTGCTCGGTACGTTTTTCGTACTAATTGTCTGGCACTTAAACCGTTATTGCGCAATGTAATTTAGTATTTATTGTTCGCGAAATAGTACTTAAAATGTATTCACGCCAGGACAGTATTATATTGAAATGAGAAAGGACCTATTTCGCAAAACCGCGTGTAAGCATGCCTAATGAAATTCTAACCGCATTATTTTATTACACATGCCGAAGTAGTAATACTCATATGGATTGCTGCGTGTGTTGGCACATTTCTTACTCCTTTCCCGATGTTTGTGGTTTTCATTGTAATTTCGTTTTGAACACTCGACTGCATCAATGATTAAACTTTCCATTTGTTTGGAAATCCTACGAATTTCTAAGAATCTGCTGTGTTGTTACCAAACAGTGTAATCTGAATTCTTGTTTGCATACTTCAAACTCACAATTCACTTTAGGTAATAACTCCGATTGAATTTTTTCCTGCCAGCAATCAAGCAATAACGACTCTTAAAAACGTTCTCTGCAGACTTAAAACCACAACAGTTCGCCTGTCATAAATTTACATTCATTCGGAAACAGTTCCACTATTTCCTTAAGATAATTCCGCAGCAAATTCACGATTTTTTTCCAATATATATACCTATCGTCAGGTTCGACTTTGTAGCGTATTGCGTGGTTTGTTGGTGCGCGGCGGTCGCGCTTGACAGCTTCTAAACGTATATGAGCATTGTAATACTTTCACACGTCACTGTCGCATCTGTTTTACTAATTTCACCTACATTTGGATTGTTTTTGCTGCCTTTGTTATATTTCTACGGATAAGTTAAGTGTTGATTGTCAGTGGAAAGTCCAATTTCTATTCTACAGAAACAATTATTTTTAAATGTGTTACGTACGTCTTTTCTTTACAATACATTTTTTTTGTGTATGTAACATGAAAAAAAAATGCATTTAACAGAGGGTCAATTAAAAAGTAACACCTTATCTTTATAGTTTTTATTTTCTCTTCCAGTATCTAACATAGTAAAATCTACTATATCTAACAAATAAATTATTTAATAAACAATACTCGGTAAATTTTTACTTTATCACTTAAAATTTTGCCAATTTCTACCTACGTTATTAATGTAATGTTTTACAGATTTGATCGACAAAAAAGTGGTTTACTTTTACACCATCATCATCACTTCTCCGAGTAATAACTGTGCTGAACGTTTATGACGCAATGATTCTCCAATCAACTTTGCGTACAATATAACGATTCAAACAGTTCTAATTTTTCTAACTTACATAATCACCCTTTGTACGGTACGTTTTATTATATCATCAAATTAAAGATTAATAATCACAAAATCTTCAGATAAAAATATTAATTTCCGGAGAAAAATGTCAAGAAACTGGTTAGTTTCAACATTTTAATGTTTATTAATATTTTCTGTTGCGTTTATGTGCTTTATTATAATTCTTGTATAATTTTTTGATTTTGCATAACTTGGTATGTGTTAAGGATTTCATATGTATTTCTACGGTCTTACTAATCATACTTTGCGTAGTACAAGCTTATAATATCCAAAAATCTATGAAAAAATGTATCAGTGGATTAATTATTTTGATTATTAGTAAAATCGCTAGTATCTGAGCGACTCGTCTAACAAAGTCAAATATTTATAATGTTTATGAGATCATTTCCACCAAATGTTAAATTGATTTGCCGTGTTTTGTTGAATGCACTTTCTAATTTAACCTACTCTTTCTTAACTTGTTTGGTCTATTGTCTGCGTGTGTCTAAACATGTGGAATGTTTTGCAGGCGTATTTGTTTCGGTAACTTTATATCTCTATTTCGTGACTTGTTTACATAAAATAATTAGAAGGCTACAAATTAACTTAAGATTATCTAGAGCGCAAATAATACAAGATTTTTCGCTCCAGCGATCATTGTCGCCTGCTGCAATGGTGGATGTGCATCAGATTTTGCGTCGCTCGATCGGATTTCCATTCCGTCCGTTTTATCTTTTGTTGCCTATTTAGAAACACTTTTACTGCCAATTCGTTCGCAGTTATCCACGCTTTCTTCGATGACCATTTCAAAGTTCATCAGTTTGAAACAAGTTACAAAACTGTATTGTCTAAATTACACGTTATAAACATTCACGCAGCTGTTGAGAAATTTTGCTTATATTCCAAAAACTGTTAGACGCGTGATAATAGAGAGGCTTATTTGTAACCGCTGAGATCGAGACCTGTTCTCAAGGGTCTAACATTTTTGGCTCAAAATTTGTTGTAACAGTAAAGTGCGTAATTTTCTCACTAATTCAGTATTTTGTATTTAAAGTTTTATTGCTTCAAACTGGTTTGTTCGCAAGTTACGACTTTCGCATTTACGGTGCGTAATTGCTTGTATCAGGTGTCGGATCAATTAACGCTAACTGATTCATTTTGATCACATTTCTATGCCTTAACAATTTGTTTGCAGTTGAATATTACTTAAATGTTTGATTGCAATTAGATATTTTGGCATTACCTTGTTTAACGCAAAACTAACATCCAGAAGGCCTAATTCTTTCAGACGTATAGTCAATGAATTATTAACATTTTACGTAGAGTAAGTATGTAGAATATGACCTGGAATAATATATTAATGTATGTTATTTGACTATGTATTCCATTAAAAGATATATTTTACCATGTTAGTGTTTTTGTTCCCCGTGTTGTACACTTTTGCCCACTTTAATACTATTTCTCTGTCATTTACGTTAGCTGGAAGAGAACACATTTTGAGGTAAGCTCGCCATTGTGTATCCTGTTTTCAGTAAAATGTATGTTTAATATTTTTGTGTACAACAAAGAATAAAATACCTTTTATATCTCGAAAAAGAACTCAACTTGATTAAAATTGCAAGGGGATGGCTGGTAAAGTGTAAAATGAATAAGAAGAACCTTACACAGATGCGTAGCTAAAAGTTAGGCTTTTTTAATGTCTTTAAAATGGGCATTGCGCGTAATTGTGTGTTCCAGTTTTAAAAAGCATTTAAGAATAGAGCCTGTCATTTCCTTGATAGTTACTACGAGCATGAAACATCAGCCTACTATACATCATCATCTCGGAAACGTTTAGTCGAGGCTTTCCTAATGATCCATTCATGTCTTCTCTTTCATACGCCGCCGTGACTCGCGAGTTTTTCGTGACAGCATTATGCATATTTTTATTTACCGGTCTTATACGATGTTATGTAGGTAACATATGGGTATAAATATACCTATCTTCGTCATCGTTTACTGCAGCTGCATGCTAAATTGCGCAGTGCCGCAGTTATTGATAATGCATGCACAAGTAAGGCCATTCATTTGCTCTTTTTTGTGTTGTATCAATTTCTTGTCAATCGTTTCCCAGAATTCCATAATTATGCTGGTCTGGCGGAATAAACAGCAAGCCATCTGAAAATATATTGATTAAGGTTAGTAAGTACCTACATATATATATAAGGAGTTTTCAAATAAAAAAATCTTGGAAGTTGGAACAAACTTAAACGATTTTAAATTCAGTACCAGGACGACATAAATACAAGCCGTTCAACTACAGCCAAATGTTCAAAGGCGTAGCTTTGCTTAGCTACAAAGAGCTACTTAAACATTCTGTTCAGCATCCGAACTTGAGTAAAACCAGGTCGAGAAGACAGCCCCACTTTTCAAGTTCCCATGCGCCGCAGCATGTGAGATTTTGCAGTTGCAATACATGGGTGCTTTTAAGTTCTTGTGAATCGAATAATGATATACTCTTATATCTAATCGTCAGGTTCACTATTGTATTTAATGCCTATGTATAAGAAACATCATGTCTCAATGATGAAGATCTTCATAGCAACTATGTTAATTAGTTGAAAGTATGTTAAAAGTAAACTCAAAGGAAGAATTATGAGACAAAATTCATGTAAGATTTATGCTTCTAATCTAAATATTAAAAGCGCAAATAATATTAGTTCCAAACTCAATATTTTTTTTGTGGAACCTGTTTTTTTGTGACCTGGTTGTTTTTTCCTCAAACCATAGTCGTAGCCAAAAGCTTTTATAGAAATTATCAATATCTTTATTACCAAAGATTCTACGTAGGAAATAAACTTTTTTCCATTGTTAAATATCAAATCAACTCAAGCATTTCCTCAAAACGTTTTAAATTTTAAAGCCGTGAGAACAGTGCTGTTTCCGCCGTGGCTACGACTCAGCCAAGCGTATCTGGGGCCTTCAACCCAAGGTGTCTCTGACATGAAATCATTCATAGGTGACTTGTAATACATAAAAAAAAACGATTGAAAAAATCTGTCATTATTTTTTTTTGTAGTTTATTGTCTGTCAGCCGTCTTTTTGTCGTTTGTTGAAAATGTTTTATGTTCTTTATTATCATCCACATTTCTAGTCGTAGGTACATACAGTGCTTCTATTTTCTTAATGTCTCTCGGGAAACAGTGTCTGTCTCGTTCGTGTCATTGAAAATAAACTTACTTATTCGAAATATGAAATTTTCCAAACCACGATATGAAAATAGAAGCACTGCATAACTACATTTAAAGTAGATATCTCCTACTTACGAAGAGGCGCTTGGTCAGCTGATAAAAGCAGTTTGAGCACAATATTCTGCCAAATCTGAGGTTAGTTCAAGCGTGCTTAGAGTAAGAATTTGAACAAGCGCCAGACAGAGAGCCGAGGTAACTATTTATTGGACAGAACTGACGAGAATAAGGATCTTAGTTTTGTGATATTTATTTATAGTTTGGTTTAGAACAGTTGACTTGAAATGTCTTTTAGGTCATGGATGTTTCTACGTACAAGCTAGAAACATCCATCATCGACAAAAAAACAACGACAAAAAATAACGGCCCAAGCACTGATCCCTGTGGGTCACTTCTTTTACGGTAACTAATTTCCGACAGTAACATTATTATTATTAGATGTCTTAATTTTTATAAACTCCTCACTATTAGATGTTGTAATCCTTGAATAAGTTTATCTATAACAATAGATTTGAAGTTTTCACTCATACTGTTTACATTGATTTAGATATTTAAATAAAATAACATAAATATCCATAGAAATTGTTTCTCGCGAAGGACTTAACCACCATTGTTCTTGCAAAGAACTTGTTTCTACTGTATCATGTTTCGTGTATGGCAGGTTATATTGAAAATTGATCACCTTGTTTTAGTGCTGTTTCCAATTGAATGGATGTGAGATTAAAAGTAGAGCCTTTTGTAGTGTTTTATTAGAATGTATGGCCTTTTAAGGTTTCATTATTCCTTAGTTGAACATTTACTCCCAATACTAAAATCTAATCTAAAACTTGAATACTAAAATCTATTTGAAAGTTGTTCGCATTCTACTTTTAATTAAATCTATATATTATAGTATCTAACGAAATACTAAACGTAGGTAACATTTGTATGATAAAATATTTTTAACAAAAAATTGACCCGCCTTCAAAAAGGGTGAAATAATTTTTTAATGCTATGTTCACGTGTAAGTAGTGGTTACAAGTAAAACAGTAAATAGGTGAATTCATAGCGGAATATGGTAAATAGAGGTTTTTTTTTTGACGTCGCGTCGGCGCCGAACAATTACTCGCATAGCATAACTTTTTAGTTTTTATAGTTTTTATACTGCCAAAAAAAGTTTATGCGAGTACTTATTTCATTAAACTAGGTCCTGTTCAAACCGGCGCCGACGTCAAAAAAAACCCCGAATTGAGAACCTCCTCCTTTGAAGTCGGTTAAAAAGCAAATCTTTTTTTGAAATATTTTCCTGACTAAATCATCCACTTAAAGGTATTCCACTCAAAATCGCTAAGTATTACCAGCAAATACAAATCTAGTTCAAACTTTGTATTGTCCCTCTCTTTCTTATTCATGGTAAGATGGTAAACGTCTGCAGTGTCTTGAGTCACGCTAGGATTACCCACTTTGGTTATTAAAGCTACGTTGCCATTGAAGCGAGTGTTGACCGGGCTAACCCCGGTGACGTCATAAGATTCATCGCCACTTTCATTGCTCATTTCCTGGACACCCTTTTATTTCGGAAGCTTCGGCTTTACTGGATCAATATTAATATCGTTGGCGCCAAACATTTTAGTAACAACATTTACTGGATCATTCTGGGGTTTATAGCCTATTTTAGTGTTTTAATTATTGTTTAAATTTGCTACACGTAATAAACGTTACGGAAAACAATCATCGCTCCATATATAATTAATAAAACACTCAATGTTTTGATTGCAGTTCAATACCGCTGTTTGTATTTGTTCTTATCTCAATGACCTTCGCAGAACATAAATATAACATTAATTACATTATTCCAATGAGAATTTGGTATAAAGATTTCAGTATTAGCTTATTGCACGGTATGCTATTGTTCCTTTAAATGTTATAACGTTGTGATAAAGTCGAGCTTTAACGATACTCCTTTCATTTCATAATATCAAATGTATTTGAGAATAGAACCCGAATATTGTTTTGGAAGTAAGTATTGAGTTTATTATCACGATTTATTCTGATGATATAATTCTACGTTTCATTATGTGACGGCACTGAATTGTTGTAACAAGGCTCAGAATAGTCCTCTATCTATTTCAAGAGACATATATCTCATCCAATTTTAGTATCATAGTCATCACATCACCAAGCAGTCTAAGAACCCTCATCCGAATCATAATTATGATTCACCCGCCGACCTTTTCTCATCTAATTTCGCACTGCCAACGGCCGGGGCGTGCGCACAGGAACCCCCGCTTATTAATAATTAAGAACGCATTCGTCTCATTATATCATTAAATTTGCCTCTATTGGGTAACTTTGAATAAGCGAAAATTAAAAATGCTAATTAGCCCACTAAATTGAACAACTTTCCCTAAGGAACGTAGGTCGAAATATGCAAAAAATATTTTGCCTTTCTTAACCCGTCGTCGCGCGCTTGTTTGCGGTTTGCGATACAAATCCTGCACACACGAGTGTGCAAGAATCGCGCGAAGGTTTTATATAGAATGTGCATTTTTTTGAGAATTTCATACAGGTTCCTTGGAGAAAGTTGATTAGTTTTATAAGGAGAATCTTCCCATAAAGTTTTCCATCTAATGTAAACTCACCCCATATCCCTCTTACTTATGAACCAAGCGATTTCTTCCTCAACTTTGATTTATCTCCGAGGAATGTGTGTGCTTGCAATATTGCCTTTTTCCCATTTGATCTTCGTTTGTGATTAGTTTTCCTTGTATCGTGTGGAAAATAATTGTCCACGTTAAAAACGTAAAAGAATCAACTGACTTCAATCCCAATAATGCCTATCAGCAGAAAACCACAATCCGAAACGTCATCTAAATATACGTAATATGTAGGTATTTGTTTTTTGTTTTTGTTGACCACCTCAGAAGTTATACTCTTTCAAACAAAAAAGAATTTCGAAAATTGGCCAACAATTGGCAGAGTGGAATTGAGAACCTCCAACTTTTTTTGAAGTTGGTTAAAAAGAACTTTACTTAGACAATACGACCAACTATTCTACCGTATATTCAATATTCGTAAATTCCACTGAACAGCCTGTAGGTACACCTTTTAAATTCTATTAATATGGACATATTGTGGTTTATTTCATAAGTTCTTTGTGGTGAAGCCTTATTGAGCGTAAAGTTGGCTTCAGTCAAGAATTTATTTATAAAAGCGGAAATATTCACTTTGTATGTTTCATTACATTTTATAACAGGTAAAGCAATTTCAATAACATCATTATTTTTGAAGGACATGTTGTTGTTGCGAAAATTAAAAATGCTAATCAGTACACTAAATTGAACAAATTTCCCTAAGGAACGTAGGTCGAAATATGCAAAAAATATTTGCCTGTCATACAACTTGCATGATTAGCTGATTGTCTTAACCCGTCGTCGTCGCGCGCTTGTTGTTGTTACGTATTCGTATTGACCTACAAATTATATCAGTTAACAATATTTGCACAAGAATTATAGATTTTTTTATCTATATTATCGTCTGTTGTATTCTAGTACACATGTTTAATTTTATTTGAGTCTTTTAAGCTAATCTTTGATGTTGAAATACATCAATACATCAAAGATTAAAGTCCATCCATAAATAAAAGTCTTAAAAGGTAAACAAATATGGCGGAATGTGTAACCATAGACTACTATAGTGGTGTGGTGTATGTCGAATAATGTCGATGTCGGCAAAATTACTAAGTGCATTTCTGCTATTGCTATTTAAGGCAATATAATAGGTGAAGAAGTAAAGAAGAACACAGATGAAGTAAAATACATTTTTACCATTGCCCCTCGAAAAAGGGTCCGTTATTCTTCAAAAACAGTGAATAAAACGCTGTTTATTTCACTGAGTGAATAAAACATTTTGAATTTGGAACATGCGCGAATATACTGATTTTAGTAAGAAAACAAAAGAAAATGTGCAAGGAGGTTGCATACTCTCGCTATAAAAACTTACTAAAACTTGGCTGTATGTAATAAATGGCTGTATGGAATATGTCTCGGTTAAAAATTTTAAATTTAGAATAAGGAATTCAGCCAATTTTCTGTGCAATTTTCATGCAATTAAAAGTTTCTGATAAAAGTTTTTGTCTCAAAATCATAAAAAGAGTTCGACGTCCAGCGATGAAAGTGAACCTCTCGTTCCAGAGTCATTTCGCGTTAAAGCAGCAGCTATTGTTGATAATTTACTGTCACAGAGTAATTATTTTCTTTTTCTCGTAGTCAATGGTAAAAAGTAGAGTACCTAACACGTGAAAAAAAAATTCACGGCTCTTGTATCCCTCGACCCGCTCAGGATTCTAATCTAGAATCCTTCGCTCCTCTCGGGATACAACTCAATGCCTCGAAAAGAATTCACCTTTTTTTCACTTGTTGGGTAATCTACTATTATTACAAATAGCATTTGTGCGAGGTGTCGTTAGAGTTGAAAGCCAAGTTGTGGAGTGTTTGAAAGCTGTTAAGTAGTTGTTTTTTTCTGTGTGCGGTGTTCTAGTAATCTCATTGAAAATGCTTTTTTGCTAGATAACCGGACAGAATTGAAAACATGACCATTTACAATAAATTTTTTACCATTTAATGACAAGTTCTTTATTTTCCTCTGACATGTATGCAACAATATGTTTCGGCAATGTTTTTTTTTTAAATTTGGCGCACCAGAATAGCCTCAAGTTTTTATCGATATGAAAGAACATCCCATCCCTATCCACCAAAGACAATACAGAGTATTTAAAATGTCAGTTGTAGGTTTGAAATTACAGCGATCTCGGTTTTCTGCAAAAAAATAAGTATTTTACGATAAAATGGACATATTATTATAGAAATAATGGTGTTGCACGTGATTACCTAGATGTTACAACAATTACTTACTTGTTATTGCGTGTGATTACACCAGGAATGTGTATTTTTCTTCCGGTAACAGGTTTGTTTACAACTTAAGACTTTTAATTATGGATGGACTTTAGGAAAGGAATTGTTGGAAAAAAATTCACGACTTCGTTGAAACACTTGTACGTTATATCAATCATCTTTGTTTTTTTGATGTCGAGGTTTTATAAAAATCAAATTGTTTGCATTCGTCCTTGTGGAAAGGTCACTTTGGCGAAAATGCTAATTGTTCAGAACCGAGACTCAAACACGTCAAGGTGGTTTCCTAATCGGTGTCAATTGGCATTTTGATAATAACCGTTTTAGATTTCTATCGCATTCCCCTTTTAGCTCACTGTCTTTATACGTACCTATTATGATACGTATTTTTCTATAGAAGTTGTTATTTTGTGTTGTTTTGTAAGTTAAAATAAAGTTATTATATATATGATATTACATTTGTATCTATTGTTTTAAAGTTTGTTTTATTATTAGTATCATCAACATTATTATTTTAATTATTACAACAGCTACAAATAATGGATACACCATCTATGACATTACACTACTCTAAGCCAATGATAGTTCACCATATTAAATATTCTGTAACATAGGACAAGTATGCTTGAAAGAACTTTTTTTTTACCAGACCATATATTCCCCACCGAGGGGCACGGGCCTCCCTTCGAAACATGAAGGGGATTTATTAGGACATAGTCCACCACGCTGGCACAATGCGGGTTGGTGGACCGCTCGTCTTTCGAAAATAAATTTTCTTGGACGGGCGGGTTTCATCACGATGTTTTCTTGCACCGTTAAGCAAGTGATAATTAGAAATCCGCACATAAATCCGAAAAGACGAATTTCGTAGTACAGGCCCGCACCAGGGTTCGAACCCGCAACCTTCCGATTACAAGTCTGGCTCATTACCAACTGGGGTATCACCGCTTCTTTATGTCCTTTTATAACAACAAAGAAACAAGCAAATCGTAGAAGTCATCTTCTTTATAACCCCCGGCAAAAAGAGAGGTGTAAATTAATGTTTTTTTTTATTTAATTTGGATTTGAAATTTATTAATTTGAAAGCTGACATAATCGAGAATTTAGCTTTGTCACATGCAAATTGGATGTAACATTTTTATGTTATAACTAGCTTTCCGCCCGCGGCTCCGCCCGCGTGGACTACAGGTTATATCATGCCCAACTGTGGGATGAAATGTAGCCTATGTCCTTTCCCATCTATCTCTGTACCAAATTTCATAAAAATCGGTTCAGTAGTTCAGGCGTGAAAGACGGACAGACAGACAGAGTTACTTTCGCATTTATAATATTAGTAAGGATAAGCAATAAATGTCGGGGGTGATACAATTTTTTTTAAAAAGTTATTTATGAAGTCGTTAAAAATAAAACCATATTTTTCTATAATTGGTCTTCTTTTTTCCGTTTTTTTTTCGTTATCTATCTCTGAAATATGAAACTGTTAACCTCATTCACTTTTTAACTGCTGACTTTTGATTTCCCTCCTTGTACCAGTTGGGTAAGGACACCCTAACCGGATGACCGGCCAAAACGGAGTCGTCTACGTGTTGAGCATGTCTAATTATATTATTATATTATTGTTTACTTATGCCACTCGTGTGCCGTCCTGACTTTCATGTGCCTCGACATGTAATGTTTTGTGAGCGAATGTCATCAGGACATCTTTTGAACTCACTTTGGTTTTTTTTTTGACGGTCGACCGCACATCAGGTCACCAGACGCGTGCACTCTGTGTTGTTGCGATAAGAGCGATTTTGCAACGAAAATGGAGTAACCTGATGCGCTGACTTCTGTACCTACTGTCTGTTTAAAAAAAAAATAAAAATGAATATCAAACTGCACTTTATCCCGCAATTTCATTTCGCAATTTCAGAACTATTGTAACACATGAAAGCATGAAATAAATAAATAAATTTCACAGAATTGCTTTGATTAATCATTATTGTTATTAATTTTAAGCAAGATGCTGATATTTATCAAACAAAAAAAATATGTTCCTGAATCATCCTCCGTGCGTTCTAACTTCCAATATTTTGACCACTTAAGGGCAAATTATACTAAACTGGCAATCCGCCCGCGACTTCGTTCCCGTGGGAATTCGGGAAAATTATGTAGCCTATGTTACTCAGGGATAATGTAGCATCCTAATGGTGAAAGAATTTTTCAAATCGGTCCAGTAGTTTCGGAGTCTATTTAATGCAAACAAACAATCAAATATTTCCTCTTTATAATATTAGTGTAGAAGATTCAAAAACAATCCTTTACTCATGCATAAGATTGGCAGCCAAAGCTAACCTTGAATCATTTACTTTTATTATTCTAATCAGGTTGGCTACTATTGTTTCTTTAACCTCTTGACCCTATGCTTTGTTTGGTTGTCAATTAGCGTCTGCGCCAGACAGCTTGACTACTACCTATACAGGGTGAAAAAAACCTCATAGCTATATTCAAAATCCTGAACCAGTATCACTTACAGAACACTTTTTTTTTCGTTTTTTTTTTCCTAAACGTAGACACCACTCGGGTGCACCCCCGAGCGCTACCCGCACCCCTCGCGTGCCTGGTGTGTAGGAGTAATGTCTAAGTTTAGGCAAAAAATGAACTATTCCCATAGAAAAAATATTTAAAATATATATTTTTTTAAATGTGTTCTGTGAGTGATACTGGTTCAGGATTTTGAATACAGCTAGGAGGTTTTTTATCAGCTTGTAGATAGATGAACGAAATGAGGTTGGTCTTTAAATTTTTTTTTCTAAAATATTGTTATTTAAACGTTGAAAAATCTTACGCATACATAATCCTATTTTTTGTTTGATTGCAACTTGACGAAATGTTTCTTGTATTATTTTAGAAATTTCGTCATTGTGCAGTCAAGTGCAAAAATATGTAGCTCAATGTGTGTAATGTTTTTTTCATCATTAATATAATAAGTCTTTTCTAAAGTTCTATAAAAATATTTACAACCTAGTTTTCAATAAGAATTACCTACCTAATGTAAGTTTATAAATGTATGTTTATCTTTTTTTATAAACTTACATGTTATTGACAAAGATTTGTTGACATATTATAAAAACCGTTTTAGTTAAGTAAATATTTATGAAAATATTCTTTTGATACATGTTTATACACTTGACTGTACCTAAAAGTAACATGCCAAGATCATCCTAATGTCATAATCATAATCTAACCAGTAATAAAGTATCTACTTTGCCTTTAATAATTTTCTACGACTCTCCTTCGATGGTTGGACAATGGACAATGTAGTCAAAGTTCTGTAACGAACTATATCAAAGTAAATAATATTAACCTTGAATATCTTAAGACCATTGAAGATGGTTTTTAGGGTCAGCAGTCCCTTTGTGGAGACATGAAAGGACAGCCTTTGAAGCTTTGCGTCTTTTGTGTTGCGTTTTGCTGAGCTGTGGTCAAAGCTTTATTCAAAATGATTGAGAAGTAAGCGTTGAACTGAGGATGTACTAAAATTACCTTTTGTATTGCTGCGGCAACTCTTATAGGACATTAAGGTCCGTATTACAGAACGCTACTCAGACACTGATCTATACTTAAGTATAGATCAAGATTTGAGTCTCCTTTTGTAATACCCACAGATAATACTACGGATATCCACAGAGCACTTAACGAGTGGATATCAGTCGATAATACGATTACTTAACGATTACGATTACTTTGATGAAGCCCTACGACTGATCAAACACTTTTCAGGCAACACCTGTCCTCTGTGCCATACCAACTGCACTAGGGAGGATTAAATGGAGGTAACAGACGCTGCCCTTTCTTTGATTGCTTTCTGGACCGGTAAAATATAATTATATACAGGGTGCAAATTTGCAAGCTTGCCATATTCACCGACGTGATAATAAGTCATGTTTCTTACTTTATTCGATAACTTCCAAAACGGAATACTTTATGAAAAACTAAAATTAAACAAAACTTTTTTTTAAAGTGTGGCCCGGAATAAACTACATAAATGTTTTTCCTGTCCATATTAACTTTAGGAGCAATAGAAATTCACCTAATGTTCGTTTATCTGAAATCAAATGATAAACAAAACAAATGATTGCAGACTTTCCTTTTTACTTTTTAACCTTGACCAAAAAGGTATGTTATAAGTTTCTGCGTATCTGTATGTCTGAATGTCTGTTTGTGGCATCGTAGCTCCTAAACGAATCAACCAATTTCGATGCGGGTTTTTTGTTTGAAAGCTGCCGTGATTAAGATGGTTCTTAGCTTTATTTAATCAAAATCGGTTTAGCCATTTAAAAGTTATACGCAATAAATGTCGGGGGTTATACAACATTTTTAATTTTAGAGTTATACGGGATTCCTACTTAGAAATAAGGATTTTTTGGCGATGTAAAAAGCATGACATTATTTACAACATTTACACGTTTATTTACACAGTACTTACAGTATTCTAAGTTCTAGTTAGCAGTTGCGGTCATAGTCATCTTAGAGTATCCATCATTTCGCACTAAACACAATCTAGCAGAGACGGAAATTCTTCAAGCTGGTCTAAGTTGGTGAATATGATGACTTTCTGATGACTTTCCTTACGATTCATTTACGGTTTACTGAAAATTATGTTTCGTATCACATCAATACATTCAATTTCCTCCGTGTACACCAATCTTTTCAAGTTTTCATTTCACATCTCCTCACTCACAAATAAGTTCGGGGATCGCGCTGGCCAGGGAACTGGGCCATCACGTCCGATCCATTGTGTTATTCTTGGTAATTTTACGTATCGCCCCGTGGCGTAAGCACGACCGGTAAAAATCCACGTTCAATTCAACTTAATAAATTTATGAAAAATTTTGCAAAAAAACATACAACCATTTCTGCCAAAACTTGTGCCAATGTCAAGTTTTTTACTTTTTCTTATTTGACAGCAAATAGTTCGTGTGAGTTAAATTGATCGGTTGACAAATTGTTCACGCCATGTAATAGGGATGTGCATGAGTATCGATAATATATCGATGAATTAGTGCTGTGTGCATTAATTGTCGATGAAAATAAATAAAAAATAAAAAAATCGAAATTTTGTCAATCTTATTTTATAATTTATTTAAGTTCTTTACAAGCAGTACAATGACCTCAGTGAATATGGCAAGCTTGCAGATTTACAGCTTGTATACTACGATATTTATCTATACCTACAATTTATGTATATTTACGAACGTAGTCCATTTATTTGTGGCCATTGACACGAAGAAGAAGAGGCAACACTGGAGCTCAGTTAATCATGTTTAAAACAGTTTGCTTCCTTTTTTAACTCCCGACAAGAAAGAGGGGTGTTTCAAGTTTGACGTGTGGATTTGTATGTGTGTGTTTGTCTGTGGCAACGTAGCTCCTAAATAAATGGACCGATTTCGATGCGTTTTTTTTTATTCGAGATGGTTCTTTGCTATATTTGGTCAAAATTGGTTTAGCCGTTTAAAAGATAAGCAATCAAATGATTCATTTTTTTAATTTTAGAGTTATTAAGTTTTATTCGGTTTTAAGAAAAAAATAAGGCGTTTACACATAATATATCTTATGCTGGACAAAGATAACACAACTCGTACTGTAAGAAGGATTAGAACAATAAGTGCCAGTTTTTTCTTGACTAATACGTCCTCAACACGTGTTTACACGAAGGCTTTAACCAAATACATCAGGTCATTGACTTGTAGACTTAGGATCCGAACTCACGTGGGTAGCCGAATGTGGTTGTCAACTAAATTCAAATGTCTATTGACACCGGCGCCTACGCAACGCATTGCTATGTTTTCTATCACTTCCCATCTATGTTGTAAGCGATACCTTTTTGGTAAAATGAAATGTATATGTTGGACTTTCTTTTTGATTATGCTTGTCCCGTTATATGATTTTCATTTTTGGACTGTACATAATTTATGTTCCATCGAAGAAGACACCATAGCAGCCGTTTGAAAACGAAGGTTTGTTCCTTAGTTTAATTTTATTAAAACATCATTTCTTATCAGAGTTTAACAATATAATTTTTCGACCATCGCACGTCTAGGTTAAGTGCAGTATTGCAATTCTCTGCTTCTTCTTCTTTTCGTATTGATGGAGTACTTAAATCAGACCTGTCTAATAATTGGCCAGTTCCACGGCCTTTTGATCTTCTTTTTATCGTGTAGGTATAGTCAAGTACCTATGTGGCGAACTTAGCTAACCCTGGTGTTAGTGTTTTCAAACCGCAAATAGCCTCTGACTTGGTTTTAACCTTTTGATTTACCACTTTTAGGTCGTCGTTTAGGTTTGAGTCCGCTTTGACTTGGCCACTCCGTTCAAAAGCAATACAAAAACAAATAAATGCTTATAAAAACGCGTCAATTCATGTATGTGTAACTGTTACAAAAAGCAATGTACCTACCTAAGTGCATAGTAATAGACTCAGGTGACTATAAAGCGAACGCCACTTAAAAACAGATGATTCATACTTGCGTACAGGAGGCAGCTCGCATGCGCAAAATGATCTATCAATTCAATAATAAAGATAAGGAGCCTCATACGGAGTACAGTCACTTACAGAAACGTACGGATCAGAACTGCAAATAACTTTGATTTTATGGGCGCATATATTGATGTTAATAGCGTTTAATATAGTAAAAGTAGTATTTCTGGACAGGGTCGTTCACGATGTAGATCCCTTTCCTGTAGAAGTACATCGACTTTGTTGTTAAGATGAATTTAAAAGTTCGTTAATCACAATAGATTTAAAAACATTATTGATAAAACAAAAGTTTGGTATTTTTATACCTGTAGGTTTAATATAACGAAAACTGAGGACACTAATCGACCTTTTAGTCCACAATCGCTACTTATTTTCATATAGAGATGGGATTTGAGACTACCCAAAATATCTAGAACCATATATTTCCGAATCGTCGACGCCGTATACCATGTATCGAATGGCTTCTAAATATTGTGTAAGTATTTTTCACTACGATTCTTATTTGCCACGGTCATCAAACAGGATGATTTCATAGGGCGACCATCTAAATCTGGCTACAAAAACAGATGGTATATGTATTTCTAAGTGTCGACAGCTTAGAAGATCAGGGTCTTAGTAGCCAATCTAATGAATCACCATCACCAGTAATGTTTGTTTACGAAATAACTTCTCTGGACGTGATTCAGTCAGGCCATGGGTACTTGGAAAGTTTATAAATACTGAGGGGTCTTTGGCTAGGATTTTGTCCGTGACTTTGTCCAAGATATCAAGATAGAAGTCCTAACGTCCTAAAAATACGTTCAAACTTAATTTTATAGCAAGAAGAGTTTTCTCTGTCACGTATACTATTTAACCGTTTTGAGACTTTATAATCGCCACTATTAGTATGTGGTTTTACTGTCACAATGGAATCGTCTACTTTTTTCTACAATTTTCTAATGCCTATAGCGAAAGATGGTCCTAGTCATCCTAGATTACTGTTTCTAAGAAACGGGGTGCTTCTGTTCATAAACATTTTTGAGAACATTCTCCTTTTAGATCTTAGAACTGAAGTTCAAAGTTAGACCTTTCCTAAAACCAGTCAAGAGCTACCAACAAAAGATATACTCGTAAATTAAACAAATTAACGGCTATCCTATCTCGTAATATTCCTGCTCGTAAATGAGTCAGTCCTGTGACTAACTGGCATCTCACTTGTGGCGAAAATTCCGAGAATGAAGACAAATCTGTTCGGTGGAGTGGGATCATTGGTCAGATCATTGGGTGGTCTTTGATTTTGATGGGCTTGAGAGTTAAGACATGAGAAGGAAAAAAAACAAAGCAGTATTTTGAAGAGTTATCTGTAGAATTACTTATAGTTTTTTTAAATTGTTTTTCTTCGCAACCAAAAACTATATTTTTTAGTAATTGAAGTTGACTAAGTTTTAAATTCAATTCTTCTAGCAGTTCAATTTCGTAACAAATTGTTTGCGTACTTAACATTAGTTCTATTTTCTTCAATGTTATAGTTTCCATAGACGCCATTCTAAATAGTATCACTGCCCACGCAGACGAAGCCGCGGGAGACGGTGATACTTGCAAATAAATCAAACTTGTTATTATAATGCATCAGTCATAATGACTTACCAACATTCAGGCTGCAGGCTAACTTGAATTACGATTTTCTCTGGAAACCTCATTCTTGTTACATTGTAACCTTAAAGACAATATACGGTAGACTGTACAGTTACAAAGATTTTTCTAATCGTGTTGCCAACTTGCCAAACCTGATTGTCATGAGTCCTCTTCACGCCATATGGTCTCTTACTTGGCTGAACTACAGTGATGCTATCGACTATTATAGCAGCTGGGATAGACGGCATTAATACTAGTAAATGGTCATCATATAGGCTTGATTGTGGTGGACGTTGCTTAACCTGACAATTTTTAAAAAGAACAATAACACACACAAAAATTGACCACAACAATAAGTGTCAACCAACGGACAAAAATTATCAAGCCTAGGGTCTATCGAATCACAAGGCTTTATTTGCTAGTGCATTATTGAGACCCCTATTCAGATTTAGACACTCCTACATTCATTCTCATTCTTATCCTGCTGTCCTCATGAGTATAATTATTGTCAGACAGTTTCACCTTTTTAAAATCTTTCACTGACATCCACATATTGATTATCTTTTACAAGTTATTGTCTGGTTTTCTTGCTTAGTAAGAATGTAGGTCTTTAACCTAATATGCTTATTTCTCGACAGTTCTCGCACTGTATTGTATATTGGCTATTTGTTGAAATCTGTGACCACCCGATACGACGGACGTAAACTGGATAGCCCTGAATGGAGGCTCAAGGTCAGGTCACATTGGACTTATCAATGGTCAGGAAATTGCACGTACCTTATTAGTGATAGAGTCAAGGATATTGGTTTGCAATTGTTGTAAGAAAAACATAGACGCTGCTTTATTTCGCTATAAAAATGTATCTATCCGAATCGAAATCTCCTTCCTTAAATCATTCAGCGACTAACTTTTGCTTGTAATTTCCTACCGCAATTGACGCAATGTCGATGAATTTTATATTAGTGGCATCTATGCATCGTCGTTCATGTTGTTTTTGTCTTTCAATGCCTTAAATCTTTCAGCATCAACATCAGTCGCCACATCAACATCAGTACTTTCAATTTATTTGAGGTCGTTGATGCAATGTTAAATTCCTTCGTTTCTCTTAGACAGCCGTCTTCACAAAATTCAACATTTATTTCTACTTATCTTACTATCTTCACAAAAAAATTCTGCCTAGTCTTATTCAAACATCGCGTCCCCTCTGACGTCACTACCTTGCGCCCGCGTCGACCTTCGCGATCTCCGCAAAGAAACCGGTCACTCTGCTATTGTCACTGCAGTGTTTTATGAACTACCTTTTGAATGTATATTCCTTGTACACGTAGCTTTTGGTATGTAGTTGTATGGTTTTCTTTAATGTTGTTGAGCGGGTTCTTGATAATTAAAGAATAATTCGAGTATGCAGTTCTGGTTGCGTTGGTTATTGAACTTCAGTGTAATGTTTAAGTCCTGTCGATTGTTTAATATCTGTAATCTGAACTACAATATTTGTCTTTCCATGTTTAAGTATGACGGTTACGTTTTGAAGACAGAAAATAAACTCATACCTAATTACCTACCTTAAAGTGGACGGCTCACCAATGCAATTCGCACAGAACAAAATCTCAATACTGTGAATAAACTCATATACAAAGAATAAGAACAAAAACAACTGTACCCATTATTTGACATAGATAACAGTTTAATAACCATAATAACTCGTAATCGTCAGTTTAATCTGAATCTAGACATAATTAGAAAGAAGTTGTTAAGAACTAGCGAATCCTAGGCAAAATCTAACACTACAAATAACTTCAGCGTTACATAAAAAACAAACAACAAAAGAATAGCATCATTATGTTAACCAGTGCGTAAACTGTATGCGAAGATTCGTATCTGATATTTTTTTAATGTAATATTCTAATCGGTGTAAAAAACAAACTATTGTTCGATAGAAAGTTGGACAGGAAATGCACTAGAAAAAGCTGTGCATTTTTCTCGGTTAGGAACCTATATGTATTTCTAAAACGTCAATGTTTCTTTTTTCTATATGTATAAATGACGTCGTTTTTCTTTAGGAATTTATGTCTACTACAATCATAAAATTCTACAGGTTCAATAAACCATGCTATTTCTTTAACACAACTAGGTATTATTAAGACATTGAAAAAGTTTAATCTAGATTTCTTTGTCTCCAAAACTTGTCGTCTTGTGACTCCGCAATGTCAAGAAACCTGTCTGCTACTGCTACCGAGTCGCAAACTTCACCTGCCGCCTTTTTATCTTTTCATTCCTGCGTAGTATATTATTTTAATCAAGCTTAATAATAAAAATTTGAGTCTTTATTCGCCGGAGGTCCTAACGACTTTTGGCATTATGTGTAACTGCACTATGTATAAGAGCTACTGCACTTGTACTACTGTTGCACTTGTCTAAACAACAGCATATATTTGGATATGATCGTCAGAAATGAGAACTAGAGAGAAATCATTACTGCGCTGAAATTTGTATGATTTGACCATAACAAAAAATAATGTTGATATTTTCATTGTGTCGATGGTAGTACAAATTCATGTCAAATATTGACACTGCTACTGTAACTTCAGTATTCACCAGTAGACAGATTAAAGTATTTTTTCCATAGAGTGGAGACTGACCTATTAGGAAAAATTTGGTGCATATTTTTCCTATTCCACTTTCACAGCGTGGTCCAAATTCTTGAAAAATGCTATGAGTATTCTCTATCTCTGACATACTCAGACAAACACAAGTGTAATAAGGATCGCGTTCTCGCACTTGCGCAGCTGCAAGCTCTTTAATTGCGCTGGCACGCGCGCAACCTGCGCCGGCGTCGCTGCCGGCTGAGAGGGCACGTGGCCGATCATTGTTTCAATTGTTTGTTACCACCCACTTCATGTCGCCTATGGGTTCTTGTTTCTTTTTCGAAAATATGAGAGGTCCGTGGACAAGGTGGCAGCAATACCACCCAAGACATTCACATAGAGTAAGCATCTTTACTCTTATGTAAGGATTCCGAGACCATCAAAAGAATTCATATGTCTGAGTTTCAATACTTACAACCAATAAAGACAAAGTTATTCAAGAGCACAAAGATGTAATTTGATATGCTAATAATATACCTCTTCAATTCTATGCAATACGCGACCAATACCAAAGCAGCAAAGTGACATTGAAATCTTCCTAATAGGCATGAACTGTCAATCAACTTGACAAGTTGAAATTGACGACATCGACTATGTTATTTCAAAATTAATTTTCTTCTCGTTTGATTTTCCTTTAAAATAATTAAAACAGAAATGGATACTGGATTTAAAAAACGGTCCTGCAACCAGTGAGTTGTAATTACAGTAATAATAGTTCAATGCCTGCAATCTCAAAAAGCGTAAGAGCGACCTTATTCTTAAACAAAGACTAGCTTTCCGCCCGCGGCTCCGCCCGCGTCCTAATTTTTTTTTAAATAAAAAGTATCCTATAAACCTCACGGAGCCCGAGACCTTTCCAATGAATGCAAAACCGTGGAAATCGGTTCGTGCGTTCTGGAGTTATAGCGTCAGGAAGGAAAACCCGACTTATTTTTATATAGTTGATTTCTTCTCTTAGCGAAAATATTAAAAAAAACTAGCATTTCCCTCGGGACTTCGTTCCCGTGGGGATTCGGGAAAATTATGTAGCCTATGTTACTTAGGGATAATGTAGCATCTTAATGGTGAAATAATTTTTGAAATCAGTCCAGTGGTTTTAAGTTTATTCGTTACATACAAAAATACAAATCTTTCCTCTGTATAATATTAGTGTAGATTACAACGAAATTTAATCTGCAATGGATGGACGACACTTCAGTCTTACTAAACCAACGTTTTTTTTTTTAATCAAGTAACATTTCTGAACCGGATCCTTTAAGTTCTCAGACCGACTTATATTACAATCACTCGTATGCGCAAACTTTAAATTCTGTGCAGCCAATTATGTGGGGCAGGTTTACGAGGACTTTGACCAGAATCACGAGTGCAAAATTTGCCATTGTATTCACTGCTCGTCTAAACATTAACCACCTATTTTATCCACTTTACGATCAATTCACTTGTCAGACAACTGGTTTGCGGATAACTAGACGGTTACTAAATTATTGATAAAATTCTATCTCCATCTAAACGACCTTCTGTCCATTGTCCCTTTCTCTCAACATGTTTTATTTTCCTTATCTTTACATTGTATTTTTGACCTCCCGCATTTCGACGCCTATAAATTCTAGTACACTATCTTCCCACCTATGTACAGTACAGTTGTTCCCAACTAAACAACTATCCAAATTAAGTAATCGATAAAAACTTGACAAGCCAAGATAGAGCAAGTGTTCGTACTTGGACAAGAGGGACTGGAACGGCCGTGGGTGGACTAGTCTCACGAGGCCATTGGTTTTTCTAACGCCTCCGTCTACTAACTGTACTAGATGCCTAAACATACGCGAAGGTATGGCAACAGGCCCTTTGCTGCAGGCGATTGAGCAACCGATATTAAAGACGTGAATAATCGACTATAAAACATAACATTAGACCTTAAAGTGTTCCCTTGCGGCACACAAACTGCATCTTATATGATCTTTGAATTAACTTCAGCTGTCAAAAGAGTCAATGATGATAAATGATTTCAGAAACAAAACAGCCAAACAGTTGCTCATGATCTATTGTTGTACAAACTATTATGATTGACAGACAATTAAAATCAATTGTGTAGTCACTATAGGAAAACGTGTCATACTCTTCAAACATTTTGTAGTTTACTTCAAAACAGGTTCTTCGATTCCCAATACTTATTAGTAATTCATTCATTCACAGCATTTAGCCATTTACCAATGTTAGCTGTAGTATCGTGTACGAAAGCTATTTCGAAGAGTTCTCGTTTCAATCAAGTGTAACGAAGTGTACTAATTGATTTTATTACTGCTTCTTTACTGCGTAATTGGATTTTGTCTTCGATGTGCTCTGTATTTCCCTGTATTTCGCAGAATATACTGACCGAATATTTTACAAGTAGAGGTATTAAAACAATCACATATAAGATGCGCTATGAAGAAATGCATAATTCTCTGTCGAAAGTAATATTTGTTTTGATAGAAGCACGAGAAAGATAATAGTATTGATTGCCTTAAATGACAAATATATTTATCCGTTGCAGAGTTTTGCGTATCTACAGAGAACATGCCCGTTAGTGATAGAGGAGCTACAGCAGATTTGAAAAGGTAGCTCAAAGCCTTTAGTAGCAACAAAGTAACTGATTTTGCAGCGCAACTTCTGTATTTAGCAGCAAAATATGTCACAGGCTATAGCAATACAAAAGTTGAGTTCACTGATCAGTTCCTAATATCACCGTCAGCTTTTTATCCAATTCGGATGGACTTTTCAAAATAACGTAAAACCTATTGTAAAACCCATTACACAAGCTTTAAAACTTTAAAGTTAGCCTATTGAGTAATCCTCTAGTTAGAAGCAAAAGAGGCTTTAGGTAATCCCACCGTTTAAATTGTTCCATTGTTAAACTGCGCCACATGTTGAAAGTGGCAAAGTCTAAGCCCATTTACTAGCTTAGATCAAAGGTCTTACTAACAACACCACCTCTATAGCACTTTGTAGGAAGTGCCTTTGATAAAAAGAGAACACTTTTTCTTTTTATCTGCTTTGTTAGCTTTGTTATTATGTGCCTCAGAACGGGGTGTTTGTAATAGGTAATAATGTACTATCATATTTTGTCATTGGTGGCTTTTGATATGGTTTTTAGTGACAAACTCGTCACGTTGAAATAGTATATGAAATTTATAATTTCATGATGATTTAGTCCTCTGTCAAAGCTAAGGAAAGATTAATGGTATAGGCGCCATATGTTGACGATTTCCTAGTTGGCGAACTACCATTAAGGCCCTTAGTACTGGATATAACTTGCAAATTTCTCTCGAGCCCTTCCTTTCTCGCAAAAGGACGGCGCCGGCGCCTATAGGACGGAGCTCCCACGTATCTCTGATTTGAATTCAATGCACCGTCTCGTACTAACGGAAGAAAGTAAGCATTAGCCTCTGTAATAGTATTCTGATGGGATTGATTTATGTATCTTATATGCGGAATAGGGTGCAGAAGGATCTTTATTTTTGCCTTCCCGAGAATTTGCATGGTTTTTAGTAGCTAGCCACTTTTTAAAAATTATTGTGTCTGGTCACAAAAACATAATTCAGCAACCATCGCTTTAAAACCGTAAGTCACAACATCAGAGACTCTACAACAGATATTGCACCAGAGAAATAAAGCTATAGCAATCAATAAAGGTGTACTTTGATGCAAATGATACACGAAGTATTTGCTGGATCAGATCGCCTACAGCGTTGCAAGGAAAGTCGGCACGAAACTCACGATTGTATGCTTCTGGCTAAGTAAAATATACCCTTACTATCGTGTCTAGTTCAGTACTTGTAAATATTTACTTCTTAGCTTTCACAAATCCAAAAACATTAAATAACAGCTTTGGATAAATGTTCAGTTTTCGTAACACAGCATCATTTCTGTGATGATAACTGCGACCTATTCGTTTTTATTTTATTTTAAATAAACTGTACACACTCGAAGGCCCATACTAAGGTTTTCCCTTGTGCCGTGGGTGGAACACACAGAAAGACTGACACGAACACCTATGACCCGAGAACAAATATCTGCTTTTTACACAAATATTTGCCCCGACTGGGAATCGAACCCAGGACCCGCCGATCAAGAGGCAGCGTCAGTACCACTCGACTCGACCAAACCAGTGATTGAATAAAATACTTATTAAAAATCTTAAACTCTGCAAATTAACAATGAGAAAAGCATCTACCTTGGGATGAAAACAAAAAGTAACTAGGCAAAGATTGTTTTCATTCCCACAAAAGCTTCGAATACATGGCATAACAACCCTAGAGAATTGTGTTGTAAAGTCCAAGTATAGACGGTTTGTACACAATAGGGCGGACGTGGATGTACTAATAGGAATTTCCTTTGAACTAGTATTTCTGATGTACCTAAAAGTTATTCAACGGCGCGACGCCATGAAAAATATAAGACAGTTGTGTTGCTGATCGTAGATACAAATATATATTTGCGAAAAATAAACAAAATCTGATTGAATGTCCGCATGAATGAAATGCATTAAACGCACTTCAGAAAACACAAAATAACAATTTATTAAAACAAACAAATGACTGAATGTTAACAAGATAGGTACAATTTTCACGATTCCTAAATTGGAGTCGGAGCGAGGTAAAGCTAAAGCTAAATAAAATACTCAAGTTTATTAGACATTTATGGAATCATCACAAGTAAAAATTAGTATGAAAAATAGCATTTAAAAAATACACAGCGCTAGAAAAACTGATTCTTCTTCATGGCTATGCTGATTCAGCTGGTCTTCTATGTATCGTTATTTAGAGACGACAGGTTTCCCAGAAACTATTAGCTGCACCATAAAGTGCTGACGGGATGAAGATCGCGTTTCTGTTGACGCAGCAATTCTTTGAAGTGGTTCGTGTGTAGTTTAAAGAAAATATCTTAGAACTTGAAGGTAAAATTCAACTGATGTTTATGTTTGACTGCAGCCATATGGCAAAAGAGCTAGAGATGGATCTAATGTTTTGAATACAGAAACGAGTGTAGTAGCGCTAGTGTTTTATAGAGGTTGTTATATTTAATCATTAACGTGAACCGACTAGTTTGATAAAGTTGGCTATGTTATAAGTAATAAACGACGACCGCACCTTTTTCAAAAACTACCTATTTGTAACATAAATAAACAAGGTTTTCGCCCGGCACTTCGTTCCTATGGAAACTTGGGAAAGCTGTGGAATATCACCCATGTGTGATTCTGATGTCTAAGTTATTCTACTACAAACTTTCACAAAATCCGATTATTCCTTCACGCAGGATTAACAAACATCCATTCTCAATATAAAAGAAGCAATTGTCTTCTATGGGTACTTACATCTAAATATATTGTTTGCAAATATAACATTATGTTATATCTTCGGAAATGACTTTATCCAATAAACTTTTAAAACATAAAAAGACGTATCGTATAACGGTAGTAAAACGATGTTTTTATTGTTAAATTTAATGTTTATTATCTTAAGAAAAGGTCTTGGGGTTAAATTCCGGTAGACCGCGACTTCCGGTTGTTTTCATGCGGGTGGGATGCCTCCTGGCTACATCCGGTTTTAGCATTCCCCTTTAGTAGCACATCCTTTAGCACACCTTATTCCTTAAAGCTATAAACATGGCATGTTCGTATGGACAACCTATACAACTTGGAGGAACTTTTTGAGAACTCAAGTTCAAATTATGCATAACAATCCTACTTGGCAATTACGTAATTTATCTCATTAAATTTAAAGTTCGAGTGAATAGGCATCTTCTGGGTGAGCTTTGCTACATTCACTACATCTCCGCCTCTAGGCTAGATTGTGGTCAAGAGCAAATCCATTATCTATAAAAAAAAAAAAAAAAATCATAATCGCAAAATGTTTCACTATTTTTTTACAATTCGGTGGTACTGACTCCCTTAGTAGGATAGGTATGAAGCCACGCCATCCGCCTGGCTTCAAAGGCTGGAGGCCCAAACTTCTAATTATTTCATCAATAACTTCGGGAAGGTATTGCGTTTTACCTTACCATAGAACTCAAGAGAGACAGTTCCTTGGAGGCAACTGGTCACTTTAGTATGAGTGAAATTCACTAAGCGAATATTTGCAAATGACGAGGGCTTGTAAAAAGTACACCGAAAAGGTTTTAAAATAAACATGCCGATATCGAGCATTTCAAAAGTCCATGTAGTAAATTATCAACAAGAAACCAGAACCACATCCTACCAAGGATCATAAACAGTCCATTGTTTTTGTTCCTAAAGTTCATCGCCCGTCAATATCCGGGGTGTGGTAATTCCATTATCTGGTTCTGGTCATTTCGGCACCCTACCAGCATACTGTTGTAAAAGGGCTGGACGATTGGATTGGTGACACTTGCCATGATTGTTATTAATAGTGCTTTGACACGGAACGGACAATTTAATCCTATCAAATTGGGAAACCTTGTTATAGGGAAAGCTAAATTTTGGTAGGACGTTTAAGTTGTGATGAGAAAATTCCGTGAAATAAACAGAATTACAAATCTGATTTTGAATATAAATATGTAGAACCTAATACAAAACATTGTATTGCTTCTTCTTCTTCTTATCGTGTGTGGTGATAAGTCTTATAGTCAAGTGTGTGGCGAAGTTGACTAATCAGAGTTTTCAAACCGCACTATCAAATCGATAACAGCTTAACGTGCCTTCCGAAGCACGGAAACGCTCGTGATAAATTATGCATGTATTTACTTATTATTTTAAAAGAAAAACAATATCTAAAACAAAATTTACAAATTTCTTTGAAAAGTTCAAGGGAAGTTCTGAGTTTCGTGATTGTTAAAAGCCGTATGTTGTAATGAAATTGGGTTACTAAAAATACTTTCCAATCGCGTTATTACCAACATTCAGTGGAATTGAATAGAATTTGCTCGCAAAAGAAAATTTTGGTCAAATGAAAAAATGGATCGTGTAGGACAACAGTATAAAAGATTTCGTGACAAAAACAACATATTTTTAACAGACAGTAATTTGAATATTCATATTTTATTAAAGCGTATAATAAATATTAGTGCACGGCGGCAGTTCTGCTCTTCTGTATATTAGAAATAGGTATGAGTGATTCGATTTCATAACATAATAAAATATCCCATAATATTCCTGCATCTAAATAAAATACGCAACCTTCTCGTTTTGTTAGCCCAGATACTGTTTTACGATCCTGTCAGATTCTCAGAATATTTTCAGGAGAAAATTGAAAATTTGTGTTCATTTCTTGGAAATAACTTCGACCTTGAGACCGTTAATTTGATCCGTACAAAAACGTTTGGCAGCTCGCAATTTCGTTCGTTTACTCTGTATTTCATTTCACGTCAAAATACCATTTGGTTTTGTATTTTGTGGAACAATCGTGTAAAATTAGACTTCTCAAATTGCGTATCTCGGCCGCGACAGATGAAATTAAGGTTATTCGTTCCTCGATTGTGGGAGAATATGTGTATTACTTTTAAGGTTTTTCACCAGGATCACGAGATACCAGCAACTCTTTACAGATTATCAGGAACCTTCCATATTCATAAACGTTTTATGGACAGATAAAGCTATAGACTGAAACTGAAGCAAGATCAGACCACGGTCTGATGTAAATACAAGTGATGCTGTCTTGAATGAAGTTATGTCATATGTTTTGTGTAATTTTTCGTTCAATATTAGCAACTTCAACGTTTTACAACTGTCTTAAAATCGTATTGTCGTTTTTTGTATGTTCTTTGATATGCTTTTATACGTTTTGATTGCCAAACAAATACAGTTATTCACAAACGATTGTACGATGCTACACTATAGCCCAACTACTACCACGCCCCACGTCTCAATAAAAGTAAATTGTAAAACTTCCTTCTATCGTTTTCTTAATATGTTTGACTGCTATTCGGTGTTGCTAGACGTATAACAATCACAGAGTAAGTGGTCGGAATTGTCCCGGGGCAATCATGCTCTTGTGAAGGACAATCAATTTCATATTGTCGCAGGGTTGGCATGCTGAGGGTCTGAGGTCACTCAGCTTGTGTGTACCTCACTTTTGGAGGTTGGCAAAACTTTAAAACATAAATTAGCTCATACAAACAATTTTCCCTAAAGAACACATAATGACATTATTAAAAAAAATATAATTTCTATTCTGATGCGACGCGATGGTACAAACAACTACTATGGAGAAACGGAAAAGAATTTTTTACTATTTATGTGTTTTGAGGAAAATTGTTCGGTTTAGTGAGCTGATTCAAATCACATCCTTATTTTAACTTTCCCAAAGAGGTTTTCCCATAAGTCAAAATATGGGAATCTTTCACCATGGTGAAAGAATTTTTCAAATCGGTCCAGTAGTTTCGGAGCCTATTCGATGCAAACAAACAAACAATAAAATCTTTCCTCTTTATAATATGTATAGAAAATCTCCCCACAGGCTTATAGAAAAACCTCGTCACCTGACCAGGCTCTCCCTTTGATATCAGTCCTCCGTCAACAAATCACCTTATTTTCTTCAAATAATAAAGTCCTAACTATTGCACTACCCAGCCCTAGTCTGGGTCGGTCATCGGTACTCATAAGTACATACTCGTCGTGCCACTCACAGAATGCATTCTCCCGTCTGATCAAATATCTGACACACCCTAACACGATTTCAATTACCACTTGTAAGCAAACGACTCTACTTGGAATACCTAGTCTTTAGATAGTTAAGTGTTACTAGATTGCAACTGGAATGGGATACTTTATTTACCGAGAAGAGTTAGGATTGCTACCGTAGTGGGCAAAAATGCAGCCACTATGTTTATTATTTTGGGGGCTGGTAGCTATTAGTTTTCACAATAGTTTTCAAGGGAAACAACAAAAACGGAACTATTTACATTTATGGTTGCTTTCACAACTGAGAACACTTGCTTTACTGTGGTATACGTCTAGAACACACATTGATTGAAAACATCACGATTACAAATTTGAGGAACGCGCCTTCACACTTCCAGGATTTCCATACGAATGACCAATTTTTTTCAGAAATATCATTAATTCTCAATAAACGACTTTCATTACTCAATCCCATCAGAGAACATTTCATACCGGAAACATGTTCCAAGAGGAATTTCAAATATCCGGTGAAATACCGAAATCTCCGAACAGAACATTCAATGTTCTTAATGGCCCAAAGCCACGTGAACATTTTGCTTTGTAGTTTCTAAATTCCTCATTCATCCTGAAAAAGTAGATTGAGATGTAAGATAAGTTAACACGAAGATGTTGACTGGACTCACATTAACACAGTAGCTGATGATGAGATGATGCATCGGCAGGGTTGGCAACTATTTTGTGTAATTTGAAATATACTTTTTATCTGTAGTAATGTAAAATCTTAACCCACTGACTCATAAACGCTCAAGTCGGAGAATTTTAGCACGTACCTCGATGTAGGTAAGAAGTAAGACTGGATTTTTCTGAATTCCAACGGGGAAGCATGGCATCTATTCTTTTATTTTTTCAATCATCGTTCAGTCACAAAAAAATATTTAGGCGACCGTGGAAAATTGCAATTGTATTTTAGAGGTGACTTTAAATTAGCTAACAAAATTTAAGGGATTGATTTCCCTCATGAAATTAAACAACTTTCACCAAGAAACCTCTATGAAATTCTCAAAATAAAATTTGATTTCCCATAAAACGGCAAATCAGCTGTTTACACAAGTTGTATGGAGACGCGAATATATTTTTCAATATTTCGACCTTTATGTTCCTTGAGGCCAGCGCGTCAGGTTACTCTATTTTCATTGCAAAACCGCTCTTATCACAATAGCACAGAGTGCGCGCGTGTGGTAGCCTGAGTTACGGCCGTCCGTTCAAACAGAACCTATTTTAACAAACTCCACATTTGCCAAATCACAACAAGGAGAACCATATATATTTTTTTTTTAAAGAACTCCATAATCCCAAAGGAGTCCAGCTTGATATTCTACACTCACAGTTGTAGCTCATAAAAATCTTTCCAGTCCACTTTTCTTTCAAACCTGTGGACGTTCAATAAATCAACGAGCTATCTTTCCCCGCCTGTTTATCACAGTTGTGTCGAGATGACACAAGAATGCATTTCATAATCCAAAGATGGCGTGGATTGGATATTGACGTGCCGACCGTTGCTCACGAGTGCAGGAAAAGAGGGAAAGTGTCACGGTCCAGTGCAGACGTAACGATGGATCATAAATAGCAATTTATTACCTACTTTCTGATTAAGACTTGCTTCATTTAGACGTATTTTTAACACCCGGCAAAAACTACAACTTGCTACAATAGAATAGAAAATACTTTATTTCGGTAAAACACAGATAGCACTTAGGAAACACAGACACCTTACAGACACTCTGTGCCGTGTGGTGATCGGTTGAGAATAACACCACCCCATTTCTTTCCGTGGGTGTCGTAAGAGGCGACTAAGGAAACACAAATGAGACCTGCCTCCTATTAATCCAGCTCAGGCAACGACACCGCAATTTGTTCTGAATCTGAGGTATCGTCCTATGGTCTCATGCGGTGTGGTAGGCTCTGTGAAGGGCCGTCTGGTTCGCGACCACCCTCGTACCGAAGTCAGACGCCAAACAGCTTGCTGTGTTCCGTCGGTGCGTAGGAGTACCAGTGCCTTATTGGCATTTTCTGGGTTAACTCGCTCCATCGTCCAACCCATCTTATAATTAAAAAAAAGACACAAAGATAACGATACGATTATAAAACACAAACAAAAAAAGGTGCTACAGTTCTACTGATATGTTATTAAGTTTGACATGTGTATCTATGGCATCGTAGCTCCTAAACTAATGGACCGATTTTGATGCGGTTTTTTTATTTATTTGAAAGCTGCCGTAGTCGAGATGGTTCTTAGCTATATATTTGATCAAATTTAGTTCAGCCGTTTAAGATTTATAAGCGATGAATGTTGAGGTGATACTACATTTTAAATTTTAGAGTTATTTAACACTATTTAACCCCTTGCTCAGATTTCGGTAAATATTTGAAATAGTAGTTTAGGCGTACATGTGTAACATCAGATTCGCATTCACCTACAACGTTTTTAAAACATATCCAAAAAAATGCGCAGTATTCTTATTATTTTGAATTTTCTTTTTACTGAGTTATTTTGAAACATCTTGTATAAATTGGGTTAGATAGGCCAGCTTACTGTCGTCTAACGAGAAATCAGAAATTATAATAGGATGCATTGAAGCTTGTTACTATGCAGTATCCAAGCGTGCTAGATAATCTGATGGATTTAGGTCAGTGGTGCTGCAAATTGGAACTTGGGTGACGGAAAATCGTTTTCAACATGTGTTTCGAAAGCTTTTTCAATTTGATTGTTAATAAACAGCAAAATTCGGATTAAAAGCTTGCTAAAAAGATAGGGCAATCATTTATTTACTACCAGAATGAATAGGATGACACATATCCTACTGACTTTAAATTAGCTAGCAAAACTTTAGGTATTTCTAACCATGAAACTGAACAACTTTTCCCAAGGAAACTATATGAGATACTTGAAAAAAAATTTCGACTTCCCATAAAATGGCAAATCAGCTGATCGCACAAGTTGTATAGTGTTTATTTCATATTTCGACCTGTTTCTTGGCGAAAGTTGTTCAGTTTTCTGGGCTGATTCATATCCTTAATTTTCGCTAAAGTCACCCAATGCCTTAACTTTTTAGAAGACTAGCATCCCGCTCGGGACTTCGTTCCCGTGGGAATTCGGGAAAATTATATAGCCTTTGTTACTCAGGGATAATTTAGCATCGTAATGGTGAAAGAATTTTTGAAATCGGTCCAGTACTTTTTAAGTTTATTCGTTACATACAAAAATACAAATCTTTCCTCTTTATAATATTAGTATAGATACTATGTTAGGTTTTCAACATTTTAACTTAAAGAGAGTAAGTTTACAGCCAACCCATCTATTTGACGGAAACAGTTATCATAATTTTCTACAACACTAAAACGGAGAAAGTTGAACACCAAAATGGAATCCTTACACTGTGAGAGGAGATTCGTGACTTACCATTTTAGATACTCTAAGTGTTCATAACATACTCGTAGTTAGGTTACCTAACCTACATTAGTACTTCACTAAAATGTCTATACACGACTTTGAAAAACACATTTCTTTGAACCTTCGCGGATCACTAAAAACCTAACTTATATCATCACTAGCTTTCTGCCCGGGACTTCGTTCTCGTGGGACTTCGGAAAAATTATGTAGCCTATGTGTTATTTTTTTTTATTATAAGATGGGTTAACTCTTGACCTCAATCTTGACCATAAAGGTCAAAGATGATGTCGACGATGGAGCGAGTTAACCCAGAAAATGGCTATACAGGCTACCTCCATACTAATTTTTTTCAAAATCCAGAGTATCAGCTACCTCCATACCATTTTTTTTTTCAAAATTGAACCAGCTGCTTGAATGTGAAGAAGTAACAAACATACACTTATACTCAAAAACTTTTATAATATGAGTATCAAGTGATATGATTCCTTTAGAAAGTGGCCATTTTGACTAGCATGGTCTCGGAGATTTCAAAATGCAAAATAACGTCTGACATAGATAAACAATAGCCGATTTGAAATACCCTCCGAATTAGGGAGACGGTGTTTTACTGAATAAAATTTTATCTTGTCTTATCTACCATCGAAAAGCACTATGAATGAAATATATTGTTAGATCTTATCAATAAACCGTTTTATTGTTAGATCTTGCGAAAGTTTCAATCAGAATTATAATGTCGATATTGATATATTTCATATGAAGCATCACCAATTTGTTAAAGCAATTAAAAAATAAACCCAAACCATAAATTTAAAACCCATCGATATGTGTAAAGAGTTATAAGATTATATTATGTATGTTTCTTTTTATCAGAAATAAGTATACTATTTAAAACTGAGTCTGGTTTCGTAATTATAATAATCATGTAGAACTTAACAATGCGTAACTTAGACGGTAATGTAATAGATTTTAGTGGAAACTTTGTTGGCTTCTGTGTTAATTAAGTTGACTTATATCCAGTAGATTTACTTAATGCTGTATGTTTCCCAATTTGTTAAAATAAAATAAATAAATAAAATATGGACTAACAAAATATCACTAATATCGTGGCTCCAACCACTATGTTGTGTATGGACTCTTTCTTTGAGAATCATATCAGAACACAACACGATCTTTTCTTGATGTTTTATTGTTTTTGTTTATGTGTTTTGTTACTTAATATTGGAATGACATGAGTTATATTATTTTACTCAGGTAGCTGGTTTTGTAGAATCTGTCTAAATAAACCACGTGTTCAGCTAATGATCTAATTTATATGTTCCTATCCTTTTAAAGCGTAAACAAATGATAACAGAAACCTGTCTATACGTGGGAGAACCACTAACCGGATTGGTGGACCTGCCAAATATGGAAAACCGCCTGTTGAGACCGGTGGACATGGCTCGCTCTACAATAACCATGTAGCTCTGAACAACACAATTTTGAAGCAACGTACCGACGACCGCAACTCAGGTTACCACACGCGTGCACTCTGTGCTGTTGTGATAAGAGCGGCTTTGAAATGAAAATGGAGTAACTAACCTGATGCGCTGGCTTTTGTACAAGTGCTAGTTTTACTGGACACCTTATGTTGTTTTGTCAAGACATCTTTTGTTTATTGTTTTCGTGCATAAATTAATTTAAGGAAGAATAATGTTTATACACAAGCGACGTGACGAGGCGATGCGATGGTCAAAGTAATGTAAAATTAATCGTAATAGCCACGGAGCAAAAGAAGCACGAAGAGATATCCAATCGGTTGAAGATGAAGCGACGGACAAAAATAAAAAACCTTTGCTCCGTAGCCATTAAGATTCATTTTACGTTGCTTTGATCGCCACGTCGCTTGTGTATAGACAGCGCCTATATACCTATTCAAAAAAAACTCAACTTAACGAAAACTTATTAAAGTTTTATAATCGAATCGTACAGAATGCGCGCTATTTGTATTTTTTTTTCTTCACCAAGTAGGTTTTATTCAGCAGATTTTTATTTCCAGCCAGTATCCTTTTGATCTTATGCATACATTTTATATTATACTTAACTAGCATTCCGCCCGGGACTTCGTTCCCGTGGGAATTCGGGAAAATTATGTAGCCTATGTCCATCCGGGATAATGTAGCTTTTTAATGGTGAAAGAATTTTTCAAATCGGTCCAGTAGTTTCGGAGCCTATTCATTACAAACATACAAACATACAAAAATAGGTACAAATCTTTCCTCTTTATAATATTAGTGTATAATATTAGTGTAGATGAGAAACCTTTGTGGTGAACCTTTGTGGTAAATTTATATCAAAATTAAAAAAAAAAACAGTGCAATAATGAGATTTCATATGACATTTCTGCACTGTTTTGGATCTGAGCAAAAAATACATGTACATTTGGATGTGTGGCCCTTAATCCTAGGATGAAAACTCCGAGAGATTCGTTCAGTGATGGATAAAAGACTTCATATTTGCATATTGAAATAATTTGTGACGCAATAGTTCAAGAATTATTGGCAAAAAAGTATGGGCCACACAACCAAATGCCTGCGATTCTCAGTAATGAAAATAAGATGAACCGGTTGACGGAGCCCCAATTTTATCATTAAAATCTACAGTAACTCATAAAAAATCGGTTCTAGCTATAAATCAACCCAAAAACCCTAATACTTTGGAAAATATTTACATTTATTTATGGGCCACAGGATTACGTAGGGCCCACTTCATATCTGGTAAACCAGCAGCCCGAGATAAAAATAAACGACGCTGGCTCTATCACATATAATATGTGACAGCATATAGCGGCAAAAATCTTCTTAAGAAACTCTCATCAGAGAGAAAAACGTGAATCAAATTCTGAAGCATTTGGATGGGTGGATCACGTTCAAAACCTTCTTCTTCAGCCAATACTGTGTCACATAAGTTACGAAGGTGTTACAAATGAAGAGAATTTCCGTTACTGAAGGTGAGTATTAAAAAAATGCAAAACATTCAGTATTTTAGGAGATATCGAGGTTTCATTTTTGTATTAAAATCGTGAATTAGGGTAACAATGAATAAAAAATGTTGGGATAAATACTTATTTCAAAAATCGAGTTTGTTACTTATGACTCTCCTTTGTACTTAAATCATACACCAGTGTCCAGTTGAAAAGAGTAGCATTGGTAGTGTAAAGCGTGACCTGCTCTTGACTGTACTATGCTGGATAAATAAAATGGATTTTTTATTAAATGTTTTTATTTATACGACGAATCATGCTTTTAACATGGTCATAAATCACCACCATAATATAATTTTCCTGTCCTGAAAAAGATTCCTTACACCATTGTCATCCCGACGAATTTTCCATACAAAAATGAAACCTCTATATCTCCTAAAATACTGAATGTTTTGCATTTTTTTTAATACTCACCTTCAGTAACGGAAATTCTCTTCATTTGTAACACCTTCGCAACTTATGTGACGCAGTATTGGCTGAAGCAGAAGGTTTTGAACGTGATCCACCCATCCAAATGCTTCAGAATTTGATTCACGTTTTTCTCTCTGATGAGAGTTTCTTAAGAAGATTTTTGCCGCTATATGCTTTCACATATTATATGTGATAGAGCCAGCGTCGTTTATTTTTATCTCGGGCTGCTGGTTTACCAGATATGAAGTGGGCCCTACATAATCCTGTGGCCCATAAATAAATGTAAATATTTTCCAAAGTATTAGGTTTTTTGGGTTGATTTTTAGCTAGAACCGATTTTTTTATGAGTTACTGTAGATGTTAATGATAAAATTGGGGCTCCGTCAACCGGTTCATCTTATTTTCATTACTGAGAATCGCAGGCATTTGGTTGTGTGGCCCATACTTTTTTGCCAATAATTCTTGAACTATTGCGTCACAAATTATTTCAATATGCAAATATGAAGTCTTTTATCCATCACTGAACGAATCTCTCGGAGTTTTCATCCTAGGATTAAGGGCCACACATCCAAATGTACATAAAAATACGTCCTTTGTGATCGGTTTTGTAGTGATTAATGATAACATTACTACGTAGTTGAAAGAAAAAAAACTTTTCACTTCTTTCCTCAAAAATTCATAAATGAATCACTGACATCAGAGCAAACGTCGAACGACGTAGGTACGTAATCTTATTTAGCCTGCCTAATCCCACTGCCGGGCGTAGGCATCGCCTCTTTTTCTCTAAGTCTCCCTTTTTTTAATGTTCCATCTGTCCCTACTTTCTCCAGGATAATTTATCCAAAATTCAAATACATTCATATTAAACTAGACTAAACCGATGCTATCCGACGCCATAGGAAGTGCATCCGAAACGGAACTACATAATTTAGAAGCAATTTGGTGTTCCTTCCTATTTCACTTACTGGCCATAGACCTGAACCGAATTTTATTACATTTACATTACTTACATAATTTGAAAATTATTGTGGGTGTAAAAAACAACTTAGCGAATACCTGCTTCAATGCTGAAATCTGTCGGCATGGTTTTTGTTTTTTTCAAAACTTACTCATATACACTCGTGCACTTAGTTTATTGAATGGTGACCACATACACCTCTTTTATTGTAATCTGCGACTTAGTACAGAGCACCATTTTAATGTTATTTATACTTACACTTAAGTTATCAATCTAATCAACATATATTTCCACAGTACGTGCACCTGACTAACCTACTAACGATAACATTTCTGCAGCATTTCAACAAAAGAGCACTGTAATTCAATTCGTGATTATAACAAATTCCTTCATAACGCAATGTTAAAGCAACTGTTGTTTGTGGTTGATTTATTTATTACATAGTATTTTTTTAAATAAACGCAATGAAACGCAATCATAGAAATATAATGAGAGTTGGTTTTGCAGCATTTCCCCACAAAACCTTAAAATCCCTTTTAAATACCATTATAGAAAGTTTTGACACACAGGATTTTAAAGTTTTATTTGCTCCCATACTTATTGCGCCATATATTTTTTACTAATATCATCGCTTACAAAAATCACAGTTTAACGAGGAAATTTTATCTTAAATAAGTTGTGTATGGAGACTAACAATAAGCTTAAACGAAAATTCTTCTACACCACTGAAGTTTATGGCATGGCAGCCATCAAGAAGTATTGTTGATCAAAGTAGATAGATATCTAGAAAAACTTTATTGCTTCTTAACAATAAACGTTGTTCTTAAACAGTTAAAAAGTAGCAAGTTTTGAAATAATAAATGTAAGTTTACTACTTACTTACATTTATTATTTCAAATTCTATTCGCACCTGTCAAACAGCACTCACACACACCTTACACACAGCCTTACATAATCAATTTAATCGCCGTTTAACCAGATAAAATCGCAAGTTTAGTCGCAAATTAAAATTATTACTTTAATGACATGTTTTGACTGATAAATCTCTTCGGATTAATATGCGACTCGCGCCCAATGGGTGGATGCCGCCAGTCACGATTCAGCGATCTCACCGCCTCTTATTTTCCTAACTTTCTCTTTAATATGTAAATTATAATAAATCTATAGTTCTATAGTAAGGCACGCTGCGCTGGTAAGGAAAGTTCCTTATCTTTGTAGAATAGATGAGATCTCAATACGTTGTAACATGCAGTGCACGTTGAAACTAAGTTTCTTTTGAGTCGATCCTATCGCGATGAAAAGCTTCTTTTGGATAACATAAGAGGCCTGCTGCCCTAGCATAAGCAATAAAATTTCACTCTCATGACAGTTGATTTCCAAGGAAACTTATCCTTAAGTATATGATCAGAAGATTACATTTCTTATGCATTCAAGTGACATTGACACTTGATTGTTAAAGGACGTAAATCAAAACGCAAGAGAAACGAAAACTCTTAATCCGAATAGGGTCTACTTTCCTTGTCATCATCAGCCCATATACGTCCCCACCGAGAGGTACGGGCCTCCCTTCGAAACACGAAGGAGATTTAGGAAATAGACCACCACGCTGGCCCAATGCGGGTTGGTGGACCGCTCGTCTTTCGAAAATGAATTTTCTTGGACAGGCGAGTTTCATCACGATGTTTTCCTTCACCGTTAAGCAAGTGATAATTAGAAATCCGTACATAAATCCGAAAAGATGAATTTAGTGGTATAGGTCCGCACCAGGATTTGAACCCGCGACCTTCCGATCACAAGTATGGCTCATTAACAAACTGGGTTATAACTGATTTTTTTTACTTTCCTTGTGTTGAACTATAATTGTGTGTAACTTTAAAAAATACTTGGTAACTAACGCACACTTCTCTCTCTTTCCAGGCGAGTCTCCGGCAACTGGACCTGTCGCTACTGTCAGAGCTGTGGACACTGAGCGAGGCCATGTCAGCGTGGCGGAGGCAGCTGGAGCGCGCGCCGAGACTCCGCCCCGCGCCGCCGCCGCCGCCACCGCCGCATTACCTACGAACATAGACAATAGACATGGACATATTGTAAAAAACTTAAATTCTGTAGACTACTTATATAGTCTCAGTTTCGAGCGAGCGCATATTTTGGTTTTGAGGATTTCTTAGCTGTCTCAGGCTAGTGCAAAAGAGAAATATGCAGCTTTCCGGCGAAATGCCTATTTTGCAAAACCAAAATTTTGCGTTTGAGCGTTAGCTATGAAAACACACTTCTCTATCGATTTACAAGCTAGCTTTGTTCGTACGTCAAGCTTTTTGCAGATTTTTTCTTGGTTGACCGACTGTTACTTTTAAAAGTTATTATTTTCGTGAGAGAAAAATGCAGACTTAATTTCAAATATATTTATAACATTTTAATATTAAACAACATTTAAAAAAATCAGAACGTAAAAAAAATTGTTAGATACATTACATTTGTACATTAAAATTTCGCAGAGGTTCGTTAAGTTTAGGTGAGGGAAACAGTAAACGCCGTTCGTAATAAAAAAAAATCATAAACAATCCTCGAAAAAACGAGTCATTTTTCTGTACATTAACTTTATATTGCTTTATACAGTTGAAGATGTCGTTCTAACGATTTCAAAAATCAGATTTTTCAAGATGGTGGACTACCGAACCACTCAAGTCACTTGCCTTATTTTTATTTAAAAAAAACTCATTAATAAACGAAGCTGATGACGCGACGCGTTACTTCTCGTAGGCCCAAGTCTATAAATTGTAGAACTAGGTACACACGGCAGTACATCAGGCTATACATGCTGTTGACGTTGCCCTTATCTCGCTCGTAATAGTGTCGGCTTTCGTAGTGCAAATGGGTAACTTGACTTGCTGCTATCTGTACATTATTTCTTGTATTAAACAATACTTTTCGTTCATCATCCCTTCGAATCTAGTTTGCAATGTATTCACTTGTTAACTACTTATTTATCTGTAAATGGTGGAAATATTGGCTTTATAATTAAAAGACAAATTTGTAAAGAGGGTAGGTAGATGACTGATATTATGTATTTATTAAGATAATTTATTATTATGCAATATAAAAACAAAATTCGAAATTGTATTTGAAATTAGTCATAAAATAAAAAACCTTTAGCCTATCAAACATTTTTGTCTATCTCTTCCTTACAAAACGAAATTTTGTATGGAATTTATACTGCGGTAGTGCGGTACCCAGTTGAAGAAACGTCCAAAAAATTTAATGCTTTCTTAAATATCATACTGTCACTTTTCGTTTTACTGACGTAAACAAGAACGACTTTACATTTTTTTTTACTATAAGATGGTTCAAATTATGCATAACAATCCTACTTGGCGATTACGTAATTTATCTCATTGAATTGGTTAATCACCATCGCAAAATGTTTCACTATTTTTTTACAATTCGGTGGCACTGACTCCCTTTTAGTAGGATAGTAATGAAGCCACGCCATTCGCCTAGCTTTTTTTTTAAGATGGGTTAACTCTTGACCTCAATCTTGACCATAAAGATCAAGAATGAGGTCGACGATGGAGCGAGTTAACCCAAAAAATGCCTACAAAGGCACTGGTACTCCTACGCACCGACGGAACACAGCAAGCTTTTTGGCGTCGGACTTCTGTAGGAGGGTGGTCGCGAACCAGACGGCCCTTTACAGAGCCTACCACACCGCATGAGACCATAGGACGACACCTCAGATTCAGAAAAAAATGAAGTGTCGTTGCCTGGGATGGATTACTAGGAGGCAGGTCTCATTTGTGTTTCCTTAGTCGCCTCTTACGACACCCCCGGAAAGATGGTGTTATTCTCAACCAATCACCACACACCTAAACATTTAAAGAACCTTTAACATTAATGAATGGTTCTGCAACTGAGTTTATGACCTTTCCCTCTGTGTCTAATTGAGAGTTTTGAACGCTCACATCTTTCTTATTTTAAAAGATATTAAAAAACTATTCATAAAGTTAAAGAAGCTTCAATTAAATAATATCTGTAATCTGCCCTAATCTAAAACGCAATCTACTCCAAAGCATGTTACACCATCAAAAAACATCAATTTATTTGTCAACGCAATAAATGCAGCTAATAAGCTTCATAAATCTTTGAAGAAGATTTCAGTTTTCTATTTAGACACTGCTAAGTAGTGATATGTATACCTACCTATTTTGTGAACTGTAAAAATAGTTTTAGTGCTAATCATAAGGATTCTTAAAAAATAAACTTTTAAACAATAATTTTCTTGTTTTTTTAACCGACTTCAAAAAAGGAGGAGGTTCTATGTTCGACTGTATGTATTTTTTTAATGTAAGTATGTTCACCGATTTCTCCGCCAATTATGGACCGATTTTCAAAATTCTTTTTTTGTTCGAAAAAAGAATTTTGAAAATCGGTCCATAATTGGCGGTGGTCCCATATAAAATGTTATCGAAAATTATTCAGCGCTTTTAAAAAAACAAAAATACCTACTCAAACCAGAACATCATAAACATAAATGAGTGACATTTTCGTTTGTGGTTATCTGCTAATAGGCATTGTAGTCTGCAAAAATTACTATTTATCTACTTTGGGATTGAAGTCGGTGACTCGTACGTTTTTTAACGTGGAAAATTAATTATGTAATCATGAAAGTTAAATGGATGCTCCACTGAACTACATATACTTTTTGGCATATGTTAGGAACACACGGCAGCTCATTACTATACATGTTGACCTTGACGTCGCTCTTACCTCGCTCGTGCGTCGGCTTTCGTAGTGCAAATGGGTGACTTGACTTAACAACCTTTTTAGGGTTAGCCAAGTTCGCCACACACTTGACAGTCTACACGATAAGAAGAGAACAACCTTTTTACTACCTACATATTCACGAGAATATTATACAATGTAAGTAAGTAGGTATACGTACAATTTTTTCAAATTAAAATTTTTATGTAGGTAGGTATATATCGGGTGATTTTAAAATTAAATTCGCTAGCGAAAATCTCATTTATGTGCCTAAAGAAAAGTTGTTCAGTTTCATGGGCAGAATCACCCCTTAACGTTTCGCTAAATAATTCAAAGTCACCCCACAAAGGTTCCTTGGGAAAAGTTGTTCAATTTCATGGCGAGAATCACCCCCTAAAGTTTCGCCAAGTAAAATAAAGTCGTCCTCGCCCACATAATACCTACTTATAAACTTTTGATTTTGTATTTTTCGTTTCTATACCCTTATCCTGTATTGGGTGGCTAAAAGTTGAGGATATGAGTCAGCCCACAAAACTGAACAGCTTCGAAATATGAAAAAAAAAATATCGTCTCTTCATACATTGCCTTTGTGTGGGAAGCCAAAAATATTTTTTCTTTAGGACAGTTGTTCAGTTCCATGGGGTGGTTCTTGGTTCTTCCCCTTAAAGTTTATTTACTAATTTAAAGTCACCCCCACCTTCATGTATGTATTCTATTTAAGGGTGGAATAAGTTAAAATAATAAGTTAAAATCACAGAAGGTCTTTGGCGGTAATTCGGCGTGAGCGGTTGCTTTCTTAATTGAATTTTCGTTTTCTGCGTGAAAAAGTTGTTTAATGTGTATTAGGGATAGTGTATTATGCAGTAAATTGTCTAAAATTCGTGTAGTGATGAAAAATTCAAGTGATAACAGTGTTTCTGCTCTGTTTGGTACCGACAAAGATTTTCGCGGTTGTGCTTCTCGCCGCCAGTTTTCGTAAAACAGACGCTATCCGGTTTTACGCAGAACATGAGGAGCTCAGGGCTAAGGTTACGTTGAAGATAGAAGATTTTTTACTGAAGACATGGCTGTATGGACATAGTTTCCTTTGCCTTTCCTGAAAAGGATAAATTAAACAAAAAAAAATGACACTAATGACATTGTCGTTTTTGATTTTGACAATTTTGGAATTCGGAACGGAAACGGAATCGGATGGGAATCGGACAAGAATCTGAATTTGCGTATCCTATGCGTAAAGATTGATTTTGTGTTTTCTTTGTGAAAATACATATTATTAGAGATATCTTAATGTATTCTGCATTGCACTGAAGAACTGCATGTCGTATAATCCATGTCAGAGACTGTAGAAGAAGAACACAAGTCAGAAAAACCTCCCTCCAAAATACCGGACTCCGTTAGGGTAAGTTTAAATCAAGAAATTGATCTAATTCGGGAGGTTTTCAGATAAAAATCTGGCGTCTTCCTACCCAATTGATCAAGATAGTATATTACCGACCCACCTACCAATCGTTACAATACTAACAACTTGTACTCCCCAAAAACGGTTTTATATTTTGTTGAGAACGGTCTTTTTCCATTGACGCCTTTTAAATATTACTCATAACTTTTTAAGTGATGTCGAACAGAACTCAAATAGGTATTCAAAAAAACAACCTCAATAATTGTATGTAAATACTTATATTATAACAGTGCACCCTTTCATAAATAAACAAATAAATGGAAGTTTGTTTTTTTGTCTACGCCTGCATTTAAAACTTTAAAGTGCCCTGTTTCTTATGGAGTGTGCTTACTTTCCAGAAAGTCATATCAATGGAAAAGGAAAACGAGACCAATGCAATCCGCAAAACTAGGATTGATCTGAACGCTCTCCCGACGCGTCAGTATCTGGACCAGACTGTGGTCCCAATATTACTGCAGGGACTCTCCGCTCTAGCCAAAGAGCGGCCTCCGGACCCGATTAATTATTTAGCGGCTTACCTTCTAAAAAACAAGAGCACATTTGAAAGCAACACTGCCAATAATAACAGTAATACCCCTAATACTCCACAAACATAATCTGGGTAACTAATACTTTCAGAATGTTAACTAAGATGTTATAAATAGGTTTCTTGAGAATATAGATATGGAGATAATCTTTACAGGTCGAATTTAAATGGATAATTATACATAAACATTGATTCAGAGGAAATTGTTGTGTGTGATATATTAAATTTTGCCAAGTACAGTAATTAGAATAGTTATAGAAGATCCTAGTTTCATACAATGTATATCTTGTATTATCAGCAGAACTTCCCGGATATGGAAGCCCTGATTGTTTTTCTATTTTATTGTGCAGTTTTTCTGTTTCTTTGGTCCAAGGTTAATGCAGCATGACCTCAGGTTCTGCAAATGCTTGGTTGTATTATACTTGCTAGCATGACCAAGTTGGTAAGAAGCATTCTAGATAATAACTTGGACTTTTTACCACCGCTTAGTGATTTTATACCATCTAGTTCTTGGAGACATAATGATGGTTATAAGACAATACTGCATCCAGCAAAACCATAGCAACTCTAAGAAAGAATAATATTTCAAAATAGTGGTTTAAATTGTAAGAAGTTTAAGCTTTTTTAAACAGTCTGAAAAATAGGATCTTATTTTTGTTAAGAGGTATGACATTAAACAACAGTTTTCCATAAGATTCCTTTCAAATGTTGATACATGAATCATATGATATACCTACCTATTATTCCATAACACCAATATTACTAGTCTTGAAAAATTTTAGCCTAATATTTCATATTCTCTTGTTGCATCAACACCATGAATATGCCCACTGAGAAAAAAAGTTTCTGTTTTATCATAATCAGTAGCACATATGACTTGTCAAGTACCTATGCTATCGATGTGGAGTAGTTAATTAAATTTTAAGATAAACATAGTTTTTCTTTGATTAGTTGTCTGCCCACGACTTTCGTAGATTTTTAATTAAAAAAAAGATATGAACTTGGTCATAACAATTGGAATAACACAAAAAAAGAATCATCCAAACCGGTCTAGTAGTTTTTGTGTTTTGGAGAGACTAACGAACAGCAATTATTTTTATATAGCAAGACTAGAAAAGTGATCTCATTTCACCTTATATTGCAGGGTGAAAGAAAAGAGATTTTTATAAGTACAAAACGGTGGCTTTAAAAAATCTTTTATTTAAGAAACTAAATAATATTCAATTACAATCATAATCACTATAAAAAAGTCAATTTGCATTTATATGAGAAAAGATCAGATCTCGGTGGAACCCGTACTGTACGACATTTCAACACTGCTCATATACAAGTTGTTTTGTGATCTGATTTTCATCACACCAAAAGCGTATCGAATTTTGATGATATGAAAATCAGAAAAAAAATCATTACTTAAATATGTATTAAGTATACATATAAGTAGACTGATTACCCGCCTGTGCCTGGCTGGCGTCCCCTCCATAGATATATATAGATAGATATGTATGTATTATTGCAGTGCCCTTGTCTTCTTACTTGTGAACTGGAACTGGAATGATGACAAAGGGAATGGTATGAGGCGCGAGTAAAGGATTGCTATTTATATGTTCTTGCTGTAGACCACTGAAAAATTGCAAACTAATCTTTTCTTCAAAAGCTAAAACATCATCGTCACAAGCGTTACAAGTGGAGATTAATAAAAAATTACCCACATGAAAAACTTTAAAAGATTTAGGTCCGTATTACAGAACGCGACTTAGACTCTGATCGATACTTAAGTAGCAGTCGTCTTTGTCATTTTGATAGACAATTGATACTTAAGTATAGATCAAGACTTGAGTCTCCTTCTGTAATACAGGCCTTAGTCCTCCAGAGACTTGACCTCTTTCACACCAGATTCCTCCAAGAACTTTTGTCTGTGAATCAACCAGGTGTCGTTATCCCTTCGGCCCTCTTCCTCTGCTTCGCTGGAGGAAACGTCGAACTTCATCAGACTACCCTCATGGCAGCTGGTGTCAGTGAGAGACGGCACGGAGTCGTGAACTGGTAGAGGAACCGCCTCTGGAGGTAGGAACTCTGCCATGTAAGCTGTCACGTTGCGGGCGCGCCATACTGCTACCTTGCCTGTAAAAAATGTGACGTGTGTGAATAGTTGATAAAAGATAACCTTACAGACACCAGCAATCATCTGAAATGACCGCACACACTCGACCTGTGGCGAACTTGCCTAACCTTGGTGTTAGGTTTTCAAGCCGTCAAATGGCCTCTGAAATGGTGAACGACTTGTCAATCAACCAATAGCCGGAACATGCACTCAGAAGCACGGAAACGCTTGTGATAAATTGCCACAATGGTTATTTGCATAAAATTGCAAGTTATAACGTATCTGTAGGTAAGGATTCCTTGCCCATCTTTTTTTCCGTACATTTTTTTGTCATTTAACGATCCGAGGAATGGGAAGGGTTCAACGAGCGTGTAGCATGGAGTTTGTGGGCCTGACAAAGTTCTAGCGTGAATGTGTAAATGTGACTTGGCCAAGGCTGATTGTGTTCCCGACGGGGCACAGGAATAAGATCCTGCGGCGCAAAATTAGAGGCCTTTGAGTCGGCCAGTTGCGAAGACCAGTGTTGGTTGCATTGCGACCAGAGAGTCGGTCTGAGTGGCCGCGTGCCTGAATGTGAAGATTTGGGCGTCCAAGAGTTCCACTCGGCTCAGTTAGGCTGCATGGTTTCACTTGTCGAGGAGGATTTACTTAGTGTAGCTCCACTCCAGACTAACTTGCCTACGTAGAAATGGACTCCTAAGGGATCTACCTGGGTCTTATAGTGTTTTGTAGCTCATATAAAAAAGAAGCACATACCCAAAGTCTCATCAATCTCAAGTTCCTCTTCACCCTCCCCACCTTTCTCTTCAAATTTCCTCTCTTCGTCGCGGTCTTCCTCGCCCTCACCATATTCCTGTATACTCGGATCTTTGATCAACAGGTAAAAACCATGTTGCATGCAGTTCGTGTCGAATACGAAACAGCCAGGACCTTTAGGGACGCATTTGATCCAAGAACCATGATAGCGGTATCTTGGGTAGATGATTTGTCCGGGACCTTCCAGCACTCCTTCTACCCAAGTGCCCATGAACTTGACGTTGAATTCCGCGAAGAAATATGTTCCTAAACCATGTCTTAGTCCCTTGAACCAGGCCCCCTCGTAGATGTCTCCGTTCGGGTAGTAATAAGCCCCAAAACCATGTTTAAGGTCGTGCCTCCAATCTCCTTCGTATCGAGAGCCGTCGGGGTATATAAAAGTACCGACTCCATATTTCATAGCTCGGCGCCATTCACCTGAAAAGTTTTTATATATTTGTAAGCTCTCAGTAATGAAGTTACATCGCCACACACTTGACTATACCTACACGAAAAGAAGAAGACCGTGGAATCTTTGGTACAAATAAACACTAACAATACTAACATCTATAAAGAAATTTGTAGGTAACTAACATAAAGATATGAAATTAAGCTTGTAAATAAAATATGAGTTATTCGGTTCCAACACTATCCAAAATCATAATTAAACAACATCACACTCTCAAGTTCCATTTGTTCCTAGGGAAACATACAAAGACACAGAATACATCAAATCCCAAGAAGAAATATACGGGAATCGAACGGATTCGAGTCGTAACCGTCGCGTCGTTTTATTTTATAATAGCTTTCCGTCCCGCGTGGACTACAGGTTATATATCGTGCCCAGATGTAAGATAAAATGCTACATTTACTTTCCAAATACTCTATCTCTGTACCAAATTTCACCAAAATCGGTCCAATAGTTTAGGTTTGAAAGCGTAACTGACAGATTGACAGAGTTACTTTCGCATTTATAATACTTGCTTTCCGCCCGCATGGACTACAGGTTAAATCGTGCCCAGCTGTAGGATAAAATGTAGCCTATGTCCCTTCCTATGATTTAATCTATCTCTGTACCAAATTCCAAAATGATTTAGCGGTTAAGGCGTGAAAGCGTAACAGACAGAGTTAATTTCGCATTTATAATATTAGTATGGATTGCTTTATAAAACTGTTACATACCCTCATATCGAGCTCCATTCTTAAACACGTACAGTCCTTTACCATTCCTTTGGCTGCGACAGTAGCAACCCTCGTAGAAGTCTCCATTTGGCAGCACTGCCCAGCCCGTGCCGTGACGCTCTCCTTCATGATTTCGTTCGCCTACGTAAATCTATAAAGCAAAAAACACAACAGTTGCTACTGAGTTTTGCTATTTAAAAATGGTAGGTGCGACTCCTTTTGTTCTAATAAGTCTCTATTTACTTATGATCGAGATATATAAGGTAAACCAGAGGGTCGTTAAGGTCGCCGCCTTCTGGTCTAACAAAATTTAGCCTAACCTACTGCCGACACTATTGAAGAATAAGTGACATTAGAGCGAGGCCCTACAGTGGCCCTGCAGCACATGCAAGTGCCTTCATGTCTTTATTCTTTGCACAATGCGGGTAGTCATCTTTACTGTGAAAAAGCCTTCGTACATCTGCCCAGCAATCATCAATAAACACTGAACCAAACTGGTCACCGAGCTTAGATTCATCTCCATACACCTATGTCTACAATACCGTCGGTGCCGGCCGTGGTAGGCAAAACGTCTGGAACCACTGATGCCACATTTGACATTAACTGAGTCTTGTTAGATGGAACATGAGTACCTATAGTGGTGTCATGTCAGCCTTTCGCCAACAGCAAAACCGTCGCATCCGACTCACTGGGTTCGGTTAGAGGACCATGTTAGTTTCTACAGTATGCGTTGGAAGAATAGGCAGCTGGCACATTCAAAGTTTTTCTTTTACTTCCACTCAATTGTCGAAGTGAGATTAGATCAGTGGTTCCTAAACTTTCCAGTATATAATTAATTCCCTATAATTATTAGGAAAATGATTTTACCCCCCGACCTTAAAATGTTATCAATACCAGCAAATACAAATATCTGTCACAAATTGCACACTAGTCTATATTTTTTTATTTTCACAATCTAGCTAGGCATATATTAGATTAGGTCTTAATTATTAGGTTCTTTGTTACCCCTACAGAATAGCTGATTTATCCTCGCGGGGTAATTACCCCCAGGTTCGAAACCACTGGCTTAGCTTAGATGATGAATACTTACTCCGATAGTATCGACATCCTCCCCTTTGACATCCTCCGGTTGTTGTTCATCATCCATTTCTTACCACAAAAAGTAGTGCCCACTCCACCTATTTAGAATACAGTGAAAAATTGAATATTATTAGCACTAAAATGAACTAAAGTCGTTCATTAAAATCATTTCATAATACATTGTGACAGCTAAAAATAAACAATAAATGACATTTAGTACGAAAGTTTCATAAGCTTTCAACACGCAGTGATTTAAATTCTCTTTGCTTTAAAAGGCCCCACTGCCCTAATTTGGGACCTTAGTGGATCCGACTAATTTAAAATAAAGAAATCCCCTCCATTACAAGTATTACAACTCGCTTATTGCATTATTATTATGGAAAGTGGTAATGTTTATGGGTTCCCTTTCCTTGTGCAGAAAGTTTTCCTAATAAATAAATCAACTCCACACACAAGTCCAAGGTTCCTTGTGGATCTTGTTCACAAATATAAACAAACACTTGTAATTTTATTTTATCCCAATCAGGACTGAAACTCAGCATTTTTTACGAATAAATGAATTGAATTGAGGAACCGTCGGTAAGTCCGCCTTTGTACCTTGATTTTATATGTAATGTAATATATTTATAACATTGTTGATTCCAATGTACAGTCAAGAGCAGGTCACGCTTTACACTACCAATTTAAGCTGAGCTCCGATTTATACTGCGCGTCATACATATGCAGGGCTGGTCCAAAATCCAAAGTGTCAAGCTTGACGTGCTCTTGAGTGTACTTGTTTTGTTTAAGGTACAATAAAGGATTTTACAATATATAAGTACCTACATAACAACACAATATATGTAGAGGCAGCTGGCTATTAAATTTCTTTAAATGGTATTATAACATAACAATACCTATACTTCGAAGTTCGGTAGCGGAGTCCTCTCACTGCTGACATCATATTTTATCTTATAACCCTCTGAATGTAGGTATGTCAAACGTGGCATCAAGTGGTTTTAAAACCACTGATGCCCTGCCTACCCCAATAAGGATTATAGACGTGAGCGAATGTATGTGTATGTAAAACTTAAAAAAATTGTGCACTGCCGCTGTCTAATTTTAGTAAAAACGCAGTGATTTAAATTCTCTTTAGTTTCTAGATTAATAGAAATAGTTAAATGTGTTAGATATAAGATAATACTATTTTATTTGGAAATGTTTGATAAACCGAGTAGTAATTATTATAGTTATCTAGCGACTAGGATCAACTGACGCGGACTCATAATCATAAGTAATAAAATAACTTGTATTAACAATAAATCTAAATATGCTATACGATGTATATAGCATGTAAGTATAGTATACATAATACAACAGTTATTTGTTTTCTTTTTTAGTATACTTCTTCAGTCAGCAAGAACTCGGAATAATAAAAATTCCCGTGTAGGATAGATGTGGCGAACTTGACAAACTTAAGGGTCAGCGGGTCATGAGGTTTGGTGACGGAGTTTTCAAAACGAAAATTAAGTTAAAATAAGTAATAAACAGTTAGAACACTGAAATAATTTATATTTTCTTAAAAAATACACAAAATAAATTAAAAACACGAACGAAATAGATAAGCTAAGCAAAGAAGAGCTGGAATTTCACATTTGGTAGGTTGTATTTAATATTCTTAGACAAAATGTTATTTTCTGACTAGAGAACATTTTTCAGCGTTGAGTACGTGCTTCTATTAAAATTATGTTATGATAAAATGTTACCTATTGTTGATGTTCTTATGAAAATATTTTCAAATTAGGTGAGTACCTACTTAGTTGGCTAAAAATAATTAAATATTGGCAATTACACAAGCGGCAAGAATTAGTATTTAAGGATAGTAATGATAGATAAAACGTTGTTCTTATAAAAATCTTTTAAAAGTTTTTTTATACAACAAAAATATTGAGTTTTGGCATTACATCGGCACCGGCAAGAATTTGTTGAAAAGTCAGATAAGTACCTGTAACATTTTTTCCAGCTCGGAAAAAGATGAAACAATCACAGACTATCGAAGAATGACCTAATTATCTAATTAAAATAGCTAATTTGATAGCCTCATAAAACCGAATTTATAAAATCTAACACAAATTTAATTTTAGAAACTAGAATTTTATATTCATCATAAACAGTAAAATCTAGTAAGTGTTCTTCAGATTTCTAGGACAGAAAAAGACAGGTTTCGAAATTACTTAGCTCTATTAAATTAATTTAACGTCTAATTTTGTACTTTGCGGTTTCATTTTGTCGTGTGCTTTATCCTATTTCATGGCAAGCATTCTTCAAAGTGTATAGCTCTACATAAACATATTTAAAAGCTTTTTCATTGACAAATACGCAGCAAAGTTCTGTTATCTCCGCTCATAAACAAGGCCATGTTAATTCTGTAGGTCACGGGGCTTAAAAGTACGCTCGCCGTGACCTCCATCCACTCGGATTCCAAGCAAACATTTTCACTTACGTTCTTGTAGGTTGTTTTAACACTTCACTACTTTGTCAATAGGATCGTTTAGTTTTAGTTTAACGCGGTGGTGCTTGTGATGGGGCGTCTTCCAGTTTACCCCACACCACGTTACACATTTCTCTGACAAGAGCTTGCTCTCCGGAGTCCAAATCAGGCGCCGGTCGTCTTCTCTCCCGCTCTACACGCTCTCTTACTTCTAACACCTGAAGTGCCCGTACTACAGCTTCAGGACGTTCATTCAGCCCGTTCCCCAATCCCTTCTCAGCCTCTAGTCTTCTTACTTTCTGCTCTAAGTCCCGCACGTACTGCACGGTCCTCTCAGCGAGCTGCGGGTGTGTGATCGGCACGGCTGGCGCGCGAGGTCCTTCCTCTGCATTAGTCCCGCTGCTGCTACCGTCTCCGTCATCTCTCTCCCTCCCTGCTGCTCGGCCACAATTCACACAAGTGCTTCGTTCTCTTTCCTCGTCCAAATACAAACACAGTTCTTTCAGCTCCAAATTGTCCCGTATCAGTTCTTGTTGCTTATCATCCAGCTCCCGCAGTTTACTCTGATAAGCGGACACTTCTTGCCTCATCACCGACGCTGTGTATCTCCCGAAGCGCTGCCATTCTCGTGCCAGTTTTCGTCCTTTTTGTCGGTCATCGTCGAGAAAGCAACATAAATCCCTTAGCTCCTGATTATCATCACTGAGGCGACGATTAGCTTCTTTCAACGCTTTTATCTCATCTAATAAAGTTTGAATCTGTCGCCTTTGATCAGTTGAAGCCCTCGGTCCATCAGGTTCGACACGTTTTGTAAACTTCAACATATCAGCTGACCTACGATGTATTTGCTCTTCTTCGAGATTGCGCTGCACTCGCTGGGTGTCGTCGGCGCTCCTCGCTCGGGTTGTCGGTTCGGGCTCGTGGACCACAGCTTTAGTTATCACTTCACCGGGTGGTCGCAATACTCGTATTGCTCCCGGAGGTAGCGGATATCCTATAGGATAGCCTTGCGGATATTTATATCCAGAACTACTCGGATATGGGCCTGGTGCGCCGTGTATTCCTATCGAATACTGTAACTTGGTCGGGTCGACGGTCTTGCCTACAAATGGAGGTTTGAACTCCTTCGCGGTCGCGTCTGCAGTGGCTAGCTTGGGGCCACCTGCGGCCGGCGGAGGCGGGTGATAACGCGGTGGAAAGTTGACCGGTTCCGGGCCCTGTTTACCTAGTTGTGATTTCTGTTTACTAAACTGGGCAGCGGCTGCGTTCTGATTGATTGACATTGTCGATGCCGATCCGCGGAAGGTCATCAGCTCAGAGGCTTCGCTGTGTTTTTTTGGGATGCATTTCCAAATCGGCGAGGTTGCGTGCGCGCGAAAGCCGAGGCATGGGTTCAACGATTGGGTCTTGAATGAACGGAGGAGGGGACGCGCCGGCTGCGTAGGTTGTGGACCGTGGCATTCGCGCAATTATAGCGGTCGTGTTTGTGAGAGCACTGTTCACTAGTTAAAGTTCACAAGAGTCACTGCAATGAGATTGTTTAATGAAGTGGTTTGTTGATGTTGTTTTCACAAAGCAGGTTAGAGGCAGCGTGTAGTAGCGAGGCGACGCGGGCGCGCGCGGGGCGCATGTCTCGGACTGGCTCTACGTCTCTACCTGCCTGCCTGCGCGAAGGCAGTTGCGCTCTCGCTCTATCACACTGTCTCACCTGTATGCCTACTCGCGACACGCACACAAACAAGCTAATTGACTTCGCGTTTTGCCACACAAAGATGCCTACGCGCACGGCGGCGGCGGCGATATGATCTCGGTCCCACTCATTCTTTGCCTATAACTATAACACGCGATAGTATCGTATAGCCTCTCATTTTACACATCCGTCGCAACTTGCCTATCTAAATAATAAAAGGCTCTACATTTTTGAGCAAACAGTTGATATGAATGGAGCTCTTTCATATTTAAAGGGGCGATTATGAATGGATTTGTAACTCGTAAGGTTGAATGTAAACAGGACGTGAACATTTTCAAAAGCTTACTTTTGATTTTGTATGAAAAGTCAGGAATGTCGTTTTTGACGTACGGTACTAGGAAACTGTAACATGAACGTGAGCGTATCATTCAGATCGTGTATGTATTGAAAGGCAGTCGACCGTAGTAATTGTCAACCATACCTAACGACACGCCTACGACTACTGATAGAGCAAAATTCTGCGAAGAATTTCTGACGCTTAAATTTTACAAGGCTTCCAAGAGTATTCAGAGCGTTATCTAATTATTTTGGCTGTATAGTTATTTATTACTGTTTAAGTATCTGTTTCGAGTGGAGGCCCGTGCCCCTCGGTGGGGACGAATATGGGCTGGTAAAAAAAAAAGTATCTGCTACCGTCCTTACCTCTAATGTTAAATAATAATTACAATGAAGTTATTTTTGTTACTATGGACTGAAGGCCTGAAATAAATTATTTAAAAATGTGTTTATTTGTTTATCCTTTCTTCAAGTCAAAACAGAGTGACAAATACTTAGAAATCGTAGGCAGAAAGCTAGTTATCATATAATTAAAAATCTTTAGATTTTTGTTTTGATGTATTTATTTTATTAGATGAAACATCTAATAAATTAAACTTGAAAAAAAAAATAGCGTAATTTTAATGGGTCACATTACTTATTACAAGTTTAAATTTAAAGATATCTATAATAGTTTCGAAAAAGCCAAAAATAAAAGGCCCAACGTTTGTCCGTCAAAAGATTTCAACGCGAACTTTAAAAATGGGAACATGAAAAGCCGGTATTTGTTATTTCTAGATGATTCAGAATAAGTTTTGATAAATATAAAATAGTTAAAATAAATAGAATAGTGAAAGTATCTACTTCTCTACATAAACATAATTAAAATAGTGATAGAGATAACATAAGTATATAAAAGTTACATGTAATATCTTCATCTTCATCAGCCCATATACGTCCCCACTGCTGGGGCACGGGCCTCCCTCAATAACATGAGGGGTAAATGCCATACTCACCACGCTTGGCAGACGGGTTGGCGAGGGTTTTGATATAATTGCAGAGTTTTCCTTCTCTGTGTGCAGATGAACTTGCTTGCATGTTTACCTTAGTCGCCTTGTACGACACCTCGGTAAGAAAGAGGGTGGTCCTATTCTACTCTGCCGGGGACTCACACGGCATACATGTATATGTACATGTAATATACTTAAGTTAAAAAATAAAAACTAATATTGAAGCCAAATTAAGTATTTCATTTCTGTAGTAACGTAATAAAAAAAACACAAAAATAGGCTCTATCTAATTTATTGTAATGTATATATTCTTACAATAAAAACATTTTTTTTGTAAATAGAATGGAATTAGAAATGTTTAGGTATCCAGACAGCAACACAAAAAGTAATTTTAGGGTCAGAAAAATGTACGTGCGAGTTTTCCCAAAATTATTTGTGAATATCCCTTGCGGGTAAGCGTTTTAACATTGTTTGTCAGCCCCACCGATGGGCACGGGCCTCTTTGAAACATTGAAGGGGATTTAGGCCATAGTCCACCACGCTGATGGCCTAATGCTGATTGGTGGAAGATGCTAAAAAAAAGTATTATTCTTAAAACGGATGCAGCTCAACATAATGCCACAGTCTGAGCCGTGACGCTAGTATGGCATTTATTGTTGAGAAAACTAACTTGCACGGCCGAAGCCGCGGAAATTTCCGCGCCAAAAGCTGCAATGCAATAGATTGTTGCACCGAGCGCAAAGTGCACGCGCTCGGGCACCAGATGGGCACCAACATGACATAACACTCGTGCATTCATAACTCACTTTAGCAAGGTGCGTAATTCACTTTTCTTTCAACTACTTACCAATCTACCCTATCGTTATAAAAACATAATCGAATCATACAGAATGCGCGCCAAAAAAACTCAATGAAATAAATATTTCTCCCGTGATTTTTGTGGCAAAAGGTTATCAACAATTTCATTTGCAGCTGTTTTTATACTTTCTGGGGTGGAATTCATATTGCTAATAACTGTTTTTCCATTTTTTAAAACTTTTCTTGCTAAATATGAAGTACAAACTTATTAAAGTTTTACGATCGAATCGTAAGAATGCGCGCCATTTGTTTTTTTTCTTCACCTAGTAGGTTCTATTCTATTCAGCCGATTTTTATTTTCAGCCAGTATCCTTTTGATCTAATGCATGCAATTTGTGATAACATTAACACTTTATTGAAAGAAAATGATTTTGATTATTAATCATTAGCAAAAGGCAATGTGAGAGGTAACAGAACCTCTATAGTACCCATGAAAGCAATAAATAAATCGACTTTGACTTTGTACCTTACTTTCCGCTACAGTGAGTGTGAATAGTCACACAACAAGAACGGTTCTGCATACAGGAAGCACCAAGATTGATTGCAGTAACTTATTTAACTGGATAATTTATTATTTTGTGTTTAAGTTTTTAACGGCAAGGAGAAGAGCAATTCAAAATTCATGTTCATTTGCTTAGGTAGGTAGGTACATTATACTGCGTCGCGTTGAAATCTTTTGTGTGGTGAAATCGCAGGTCAAATTATTTATGCGCAAGGGCATCATTTAAACATTGCATCTATATTGTTGCTTTTGCTAGTATTGTACAGTCAACAGCACATCAGGTTACCACAAACTGTCAAATTTCCCCGATGGATAGTAAACTCTAATGCTTGGAGATAAAGTTGAAGATCGATTGAAGAAATTTGACAGTTTTTTGACCCTGTACCTTACCTACGTTATGTTTTTTTTTTCATAGTTTTCTCAGGCATTATCGGTCGAATCATCGGTTTTGCAATACGAAAGTTTATTTGTAACCCATAAAATCTAAATAAGTACAAGTACAACGTAAAAAAACATATATATTTTTTTTTATTTCGACAAATATATCAAAAGTAAAAATAACTTCAAGAAGCCACTATTAAACCACATGTGGTTTGTCTTAGTGTCTATACAATATAACACAGTTGCTAATTTCTTATACAATAAGTACATTAAACATAAAAAAAACAAATTTAGGTATTGCACTTAACACTAATAACATATATAAATTACAATTTTGGCCCTGACGCGGCCAAATATACTTATGGGGTGAATTTAAATAGGTACGCATAACTTTAGGGGTAATTCTCCCTATGAAACTGAAAAACTTTCCCTAAGGAACCTATGTGAAATTTAAATTGTTATAAAAAATTTCAACTTCCCATAGGTATGTACAAAGAAAGTCAGCTGATCGCACAAGTGTATGGAGTCAAAATTTTTTTTCCTTATTCCACCTATTTTACTTGCAGTGGCAATCTATCACGAGCGTTTCCGTGCTTCGGAGGGCACGGCTGTTGTCAATTGACTACAGTCGTTAAAACCAAGTCAGAGGCCACTGTGCGGTATGAAAACTCTAACACCAGGGTTAGCCAAGTTTGCCACACACTTGACTACATACATGATAAGAAGAAGAAGACGAAGTCTTGCAGAAAGTTTTAAATTTTACTATTAAGTAACCTTTTCAACCTTTTCACCGCCAAAGTTTGATATATCAGACGTTTAAGTTTCGTGCCCTCGCCGCCAAAGTCTGATATATCAGACAATATTTTTTTTTTACTTTAATATCGTTCACCGAGCGTTCGCTATACGCCACGACATTTTTTTTTTTTTTTTGATGTCGTGGCGTGTGGTGGGCCTTTTTAACGAAAACTCTTGGCGCTAAAAGGGTTAATAACTACTATTAATTTTCCTACTAAATTCCCCTTCTATGGGTAAACACTGTTACAATCGAAAGTGGTAATTGCCTTTTACCAATACATGCCGGTCCCACAGAGCAATAAAATGACGACTGTGCAGTAGCAAAATCACAAAGTGAAAACAACGCGGTCAAATGTAAAAAAAAGTGATGAAATGATAACGTCTGAGGGCGAGCAAGCCTTTGCACGGTGCTCTCGCATAAGTATTACAGAAGGAGGCTCAAGTGTTGATCTATACTTAAGTACTGATTGTTTCTTTCTCTCACTATCAAAATGACAAATTCGAGAACTACTTAAGTATAGATCAGTGTCTGAGTCGCGTTCTGTAATTTGTAAGTGAAGTTTCACCGTCTTGGAAGTGGCATGTCGTGCAAATTTGTCGCGGGTCGTGCTAGCTATGCAGAACGCTGAACATTTAAACGTGACATTTAGAAATAATTGTGCATATACTAAAAAGTCTACCTGACGCTACTCTTGACATACAACAAGCGCTTTACTACCAATGAAGCAGAGAATGAGATTTTCTATAATACGAATGATTTAGAGAGAAACACTTCTATCTTCAAACAACTCTAAGTGCAATGTCTCCACCATACGGTATTCCTAAGTGGTAGGGCATTGTAGTTGCGTTCCACACTCCTGCGCAACCATACGACATCGACAGTGTGAAGCGGGCGCGAATAGTGCAAGGATGGCGCGTGCGATCCTCGCGTTAGCAGTCGCGGTTACCCTATTGCACAGTAAGTTATTACTTTTTTCTAGGTTAGGGACGATGTTAGTAATAGAGACGTGGAGTGGTTGCACCGCCTAAATATATATTTTTTGTTTTATTATTGACATCGAAGCTTTTTACCTTATAGGTAAATAGACTAGTATAAAAAGTTTTTTTAATATCTTTGAAAATATGACGTTATAGACCCTTCCTGCTTTATCAACTCACACTAACTAAATTTACTTTTTTTTGCGTCGATCCTTGATCCCACTTGGCTGGTAGGTATATAGTATAAGCTCGCACTACCGAAAAAAAAGATTGAGTTAATAAATTAGTATCGACGCCTCCTTAAAATTATTTTTCTATACTTAAATGTAGTAAAGAGCCTTAATCTAGTTTAAAATTTGATTCGACGCAAAATGAGGGTCGGAAGAAAATGCCAGTTGTTTACTACATCTATTTATCTCAATAAAGTTGACTCTTATACGAGTAGCTTATAGGCAATGGCTCTTTTATTTTGTAAGTAATAAAATCACATAGAGAAGCAAAGAATGTGCCTGAAGTGATTATTGAATCACTTTCAAATCAGATCTCAGAATAGTAATGAAGTTCTTAACAAAACTTTGACCTACAAATTGCCGTGTGTGATATATAAATTATCTTCCCGCCTTTTCAGACTCGGTTAGCCAACGGAACCCGATAAAAGAAGCTCTTTTACTCCACAACGACAACTTCAGCAACGCAACCTTTGAGGAGTGTGTGTGGAGAAGAGAGCGAGAGCCCTGCCCAGACCCTGACCTCAAGCTTCATCTCTACACCGAGGCTGAACCGACGAAGCATGTTGTAAGTTTTCAAAAATACATTTTTAGGGAAAGAAAAATGTTCGGCGCGAATCAGACTTGAACTGAGCTAACGTGACTTCAAGTCAAGCGGCGAAACTCATTGTCTAGAAGTGAAGCGGGATATTCTTTGTGAATATCCTTTTACGCAGGTAAGCGTTTTAAAAATACTGAAAATAAAGTTGTAGTATACAGGGTGATAAGAAACCTCCTAGCTATATTCAAAAGCCTGAACCAGTATCACTTACAGAACACTTTTGTTTTTCATATATATATTCGGTGGATTTTTTTTTTCCTAAACGTAGACACTACTCGGGTGCTCCTCCCGAGCGCTACCCGCACCCTTCGCGTGCCTGGTGTAGGAGTAATATCTATTTTTAGGCAAAAAATGAACTGTTCCCATTGAAAAAAAAAATTTTTCATAAATGTGTTTTTTTATTGATACTGGTTCAGGATTTTTTTATCACCCTGTATTTGTTTATAAATAGTAGGTAGAGTTTATGAACAGTCTACTTTTTCATTTTAAATAATGAAAAAGTAGACTATGTCACTTTTTAGCTTTCCAACTACCCCTACGTCAAAAATTACATCAATCCGTTGCTTCGTTATACGACATATGAAGAAAGGACAAACAAAAACGTACAGAAAACTAATGCAGTGCTTCTGTTTTCTTATTGTGGTTCGGAAAATTTCGTACTTTGAAAAAATGTTGATTTTCAAATGACAAGAAAGAGACAGACACTGTTTGCCAAGATACATTAAGAAAATAGAAGCCATATAGAAGCACTGTATATGTTTTTGCAAGAGATAGTTGAATAGCAATGCGAACGAAGGTGCAACCGGGAAACTAGTACATTTTTTTGAGACATTTTACGAAATCTTTGTCTTCTGTTATCATATCGCAGGTCAGGGCGAGCTTTAATGAGTATATGGCTTAATTTGGGTACTTTTATCATTTTCTTGACATATTTGACATTATTTTACCATATATGATTGCTTATTACGCTTCAACATATCTGATGGCAAGGAATTAGACCGGCTCCCTGCCAGCACCGGCCCACGTAGTAGCTACGGACCTCCCAAGGTAGAGTTTATGAACAGTCTACTTTTCATTTAATAAAGATAGGTAAGGTAAGCGTTCGCATTGCATTGCTATTACCTATTAAAGATAGTTTTATCTTTCGTAACTCATTTAAATCATCGTATAGATAACATACATGCACGCAACAACATCAACAACAATAAACAAGAGGATTTCATTCATGCATAATGATCATTAATGTTCGTTTATTTATTTATAGGAAAACCAACAGTACATATATCATAAGCAATATCCACAATTCGTTGCATGCGTATGGGTTATTTCCGTTACAATTAGAGACTGTCAAGTTTCAAGTCCTCTTAAATGTATATACCTGTGTTATTTAACAATATTGCACATTGACACGTAACTTACGATATAACGTATTATGAGACAAAACAGTCCAATCCATAGAAAATATTTTTTTTGTTCAATCACATAAGAATACCATCTGCATCATATCATGGTAATTCTAGAATATTCGGTCGAATTACGGCAACGAGAAAATTTCAATTGTTATTCTGTATCGAAAGTAAAACTCTGCTGTACGTTACGTTATTGCTAAGCAGGCGTTTATTAAAAATAATATAAATAAATATATAAATGCTACACACTCAAAGGCCCACACTAAGGTTTTCCCTTGTGCCGTGGGTCCCTTGGAACACACATAAAGACAAACACAAACAGTAAACACCCATGACCCGAGAACAAACACCTGCTTTTTCACAAATGTTTGCCCCGACTGGGGATCGAACCCAAGAGGCAGCGTCACTACCGCTCGACCAAATTGGCCGTCAATAATAGCTTATATAATCGATCGGTTCAGTTCAGAATTATTGTGATGATGAGCTCCGACCGATTTCGGACATGGCGACCACTTCGACTCCTAATTTAATGGGTGCTCGTGCGCCTCGTAATAAATTATGAAAATTGTTATCAATATTTATGTTTTGAAACGTAATGACTTTAGAATTATATTGGTCCTTAGAAACTACCGATGTTTGGTGAATTACCTACCATAAATGGGTTGGCAATCGTATATTTTTAATAAGCGAAAATTAGGGATGGGAATCTGCTCGCTAAACCAAAAAACTTTCCCCAGGGAACATAGGTCGGAATATGAAAATAAATTTCACCTCTCCTGCAACTTAGCTGATTTGCCTTTGTACGGCAAGTCGAAAAAATATATAGGGCTTTAGGTAAATCTCTTTCAACCTCTCGGGGCTTAATCAGTCCATGAAACTGAACAACTTTCCCCAAGGAACATAGGTCAAAATACGAAAAAAATATTTTGATCTCCCATACATAATGCGCTATCTCTATGCTGACGAAGTTTGTATGGGAACTCGAAATTTTTATTTCTTAAAGCCATTCAAGACTTTTGAAGAAATGTAAACCTCATATCTAAGAGGCATGCTACTCGTGTAAATTAAAACTGAACTTTGCCTTTCTATTCTAAAATAATCTGTGAAGCGTTGCGTGTGGAATTATTAATTAATTTTCCTTGTCTAGCTGACCATTGTTATTTTTTCCCACGGATTCGTGTATGTACTTTAGTAGATTTTTTACAGAAACATGTACGAAGATAAGTATTTTTATTTGCTAAGTAACACGTTACGCGTAGGCACCTTGATGTTTAATTATAGGTTCAGTAGCACTTGAGATGTTGTTTAATTGCCATAATTAAAGAATCACTGTCATATTTTTTGTTGGTAACTAAATGAGTAGTTAATTATTGGGTGACTTTAGTAGGCCTGATTAGCTATGCTGACTATCTTTAATGAAAATTCGAGTTCTTTTGAGGAATTCATGGTTTTTTCATCTCGGGAAAAGTTGTTCAGATTCATGGAAGAATAATTTATTGAATTTCGTTAACGTATTATCCAATAAAGCCAAAGGGTTGCGTATGAAGGAAGTACAAGCAAATGTTTGTTTTCGGGAGTTGAAATGGGTATATAAGGCAAGTCATATCCCTATTTAATGCCAACATACGATAGATGCAAAGAAGTACGAGTATATGCGAAGAAGCCCAATTATCCCTTCATTTATAAGTAACAGAATTGTAGAGACTAGCTAGCTATACATTATTTATTGAAACAATTTGAAACGAGTCCAGGGCCGTCAAGTCACCTGTGACCGCAGTATATGCGGCAATGTTATTGCGCATTTAGGTACAGAACTATCCTAAACTTGTTAATGTTAAGTTTTGATAATCATTTCCTCAGGGTAAAGTATTATGCCTTTGCAACCTCAAATGCGCAACGTTACTGTCACCTGATTTATTGGCCCATGAAGTGATTTTTATCCGATTTCAACTCCCGAAAGAAAACCAAATTTAAGTGCTTATGTCGTCGCCTATACAGAAAACGATATTAAATTAAGTACTTACACAATCACTCTCACTGCGTTAGACTGACTGGAAGACATGACTTTTAGTAACAGGTTTAGTAACGTCTTGAAAACTTTATGGAATGTTTTTCGTACATTGAGAAATATCTGTGTACATAAAATTGGAGGTCCTGACTCACTGAATCATCAATGCCCAGCCCAAACCCTAGAAAGCTGTTTGGCATATATGTTGTTCCTCTGACGTAAGCAAGGAATAAGGAAACTTTACGAAATTCCCACAGGAACGAAGTCGTGGGCACCCTCTAGCAAATAATTAAAATAAGTGAGGTGGCAATCCTTTTCGAGGTGACGGTTTGTCACCATAAGATTAGTAAATCACATTGTGTCGGTCTGTCAGTCACTAAACGGAATGCGTCCACAATACCGCTAGCTGCCCTGAGAGCGCTCCTTCGCTTCATTCATAACCAGCATGCGTGTGCGCAGCCTTCACAGCGCCTTACGACGCTGAACGACCCAAAAAAATGCTTTAGGATTCGGGTTTTGGGGTTAGTTTAGGAAATTAAGTAGAAAATTCTACTTTTTTGTCTTTTGCAATAAACAACCTCTTGACGGCCAAGGAGATCCTTGATCGTTACCTACTTAAGTATTGATTTTCTCTTACAATTGTATCAAATAAGTAAGCTCGGGACTACTAAAAATACACATACCGTAAGGGACTAAAAGCATCCTAAGTATAGATTTTATGCTGAAATTTTTTTAATGTCCTTTGTCTGGACAGGCCCTAGGAAATAATACGTAAATTTGCTTTGTCAGAGGCTTAAGTGTGATAGAACTTACTTGATTTTATTGTTTTCTGATAAATTAAATAAATAAAAATAAATAAATAAATATCTTTATTTCACTTTAAACAATATAAAAGTAAGCGAGTCGCTAGTGTCTCCATTTAGGCTTTTCGCCTGTGTTTGGAGCCACCGCTCCAAACACAGGAGGAACGAAGTGAGACCATTCTATTCTTAATTTTAATTTTAAATCTATAGGTACTTATCACAAATTAACACAGAATAAAAATATATATCATAAATTCATAATGTTAGTAAAAGTTGAAAGAGAGTGTAAGTGTGTGTGAATGTGTGTTATTAATGTAGGTATCTGATATATTCATATGTTATCTGAGGTGGAAGAGCCGCTGAAAGGCCAGCCCTACGACTATGTGTTGGGATCAGTAACAGTAAAATGAAATCTACTAGCCTTTCAACAGCTCCTCCAGATCATCAAATAATTTAGGTTTAAGCCATGTAGAAATACATTTCTTACATTCATATGCATTTTTAGTGTAAATACATATATCTCTGTTTAAAACATTGTACAGTTTCGCCGAACGTTTAACAAAGTGTCGGCTAGCAAATACAGTATTGGTATAAGGCACTACAGCAGCAATATCTTTTCTTCTTTTTTCCAAGATAGTTGGGTCGAATGTGAGAGTTTTATGCTTTCTGAGTACTGTACTATAAATATAAAGCTTTCTGACGGAGAAAAGGTCTGCTATTTGGTATAGACTCTGCGTAGAAAACGCTCGTTTTTTAAAGTACATTACTTTTAGCAGATTACGCTGGGCCCTTTCTACATTGATAAAATTAGTTTTAATTGCGCCACCCCATACTGTAATACAGTAGGTAATAACAGACTGTACCAGAGCCAGGTATATTCGAGTGAGAAGATCCTTAGATTTCGAGTCATGGCCAGAAACTCTCCTGGGCACCACATGTCTCAAAGTTTTAAAGATCCAGATAAGTTTACGAATTCGCTTAGTGACATAGTCCAGCTGTGGGGCCCAGGAGAGTCTCTGATCCAAATAGATACCTAAATATTTAATTTGAGATACTCTCTTGATGCAAGGGCAAGAACAGAGGCAATTTGCAGAAGTTAATACGTCATTGCAGGAATGAATTTTAATTTGATAATCTTCATTTGGCTGGGAATCATTACTTATGCCAAAACTAATGAAATTAGTTTTATCTGTATTTAATGTTAATTTATTATATTCTAACCATCTATAGATAATTTTTAACCCTTGCTCAGCTGAATACCTGACACCATCCCAGGACTCTCCCGTGAAAACGATAGCAGTATCGTCGGCGTAGGAAAATATTTGAGCATCCCTGGCCCTCAAGTCACATAAGTCATTAATGTAGATTAGAAAAAATGTTGGGCCAAGGATGCTCCCCTGAGGAACGCCAAACGTAACCTCCTCATAGTCACTGTAGCAGTCTTCGAGTTTGACTCTTTGTAATCTTTTTGAGAGGTAATCTTTAAAAAGAAGAAGTGGAACACCTCTTATACCGATGGCAGACAGTTTGTGGATAAGGATGGGGATCGAGACAGTGTCAAAAGCCTTTTTTAGGTCAAGGAATACAGATACACATTTTTTACGCTTGTCCAGATTCTCGACAATAAGGGATGTAAGTGAGATAATCGCGTCCTCCGTCGATTTACCTTGTCTAAAGCCGTATTGATTGGGTGAAAGTAAATTAAATTTATTTAGATAATTTATAAGTCTGCTATTTAGAAGTTTTTCGAAAATCTTTGACAAGGCAGTTAGAACGGAGATTGGCCTATAGTTTGTGACACTGTCCCTTTCCCCACCCTTATGCACAGGCGTAACAATAGCTTTTTTTAAAGGATCTGGAAAAACTCCTTTATTGAAACAGAGGTTGGCAGCATGAGTGATGACAGGGACAAGTTCATTTATTGCCAGTTTTAGAAAAGATGTAGTAATACCATCCCATCCAGCAGCACTGTTTGACTTAAGATTCATCACAATGCTGCCAATCTCCTGCTCGTCAGCAGACATCAAGACAAAAGAGCCTGACCTATTCGGTAAATTATTTAAGTACGCATGGAGGTCATTATCGTTACGGTCGAAGTTCTGAGCAAGTACTTTACCAATATTTACGAAGTACTTGTTGAGATATTCAGCGGAAGCAAAGGGGGATGATTTTAAATTTGATAACTCCATACATGTACGTCTATCTGAATTAGTATAAGTTATAGTTTTTATATTTTTCCAAAGTAGTTTATTATTATTTAGAGTGTTAGAAATAAGTTCGCTATCATATTTTCGTTTTACTTTTTTTAGTAGTTTATTGCAGTACTTTTTGTATCTATAGAAGGTTAATTTAGCTATATCGTTAAATGGATCTTTCTGAAACTTTTTCTGAAGACAGTTGCGGTTTCTAATACATCTGAGGATACCAGGAGTGATCCAGGGTTTAATTATTCGAAGTTTTGAGGGTATATTTACGATTTTAGTGTTTTCTTTTAGAAGTGAGGTGATGATATATATAAGGCGATCAATGACTTCCGTGGGATCGTTACAGAACAGGAGTTCTGAGAGACTAGAATTCCTCAGTTGCTCTAGGGCTTTTTCATAGTCTGTAGTTGATTTGGTTTTTAGGACTGGAGGTGCATTTTTTATTTTAGAGACAATCAAAAGGGTGGTCAAATGATCGGTAGTGGTAGTATGCAATATTGCAACTTTCGCAAGGACTTTTTTGGTTTGTAATTTTAGTATAACGTGGTCAAGACAATTTATGCCCCTGGTCGGAATAGTATGACCGGGAAGTAAACCATATGAAGATAGAAGATTGAGGTAATAGTTCCGGTTTTTGTATTCTTGATTGGGTTCATACACTTTCATTGCTATATTTATATTTATGTCGCCGGTAATAATAACGTTCTTACTTCTCATGTTTATACTATCTAGATGTTCACCGAGTGAGTCCACAAAGCTGTCTACGTTCCGATTAGAGGGGGACCGGTATATACACAAAATAATATTATTCAATATTTCCAATTGCAGGCAAGATGCTTGACTTAATTTAACTTCTGAAGTTTTGTGTTTTAAGTAACTTTTTACGTATATCACTACACCATCATTTTGGTTAAGTTGTTGATGCGTAAAATACACATCGTAGTTTGGTAGTACCGGAAGGGGTTTGTTTTCATCAAGTCTACATTCTGTAAGTACCAGAACATCTGTCTCAAATTTAAGTTGACTAATAGATAATAAAAAGTCATCAAAATTGCAGTAGACACTGCGTATATTTTGAGAGACCATGGTAAAATCATTTTTATATACTCGGACATGATTATGGAGTTGCAGGACATCACATTGAAAAGAGTGGGCAGCTTCAAAGTTGTCAAGGTCTTGTATTGTTTGGATTGTACTATCCATCAAGAATCAGAGGTAGAAACTCGTTGTATTTAGGAGGGGTAGATATTAATATTATGGCCAGTATCATTCGATAATTATTTTTGTGTAAATATAGCTTTATTTTTTCATTTGAAACGGCGGCGGTAGTGAATTTATGTATATGGTGAGTGATTGTGTTTGATTTTGTGTAGGCTTGTCCATAATGAGTGAGGGTGGTTGAGTGTAAGTGAGTGTGTGTTTGGTTATGTGATTATACTTGGTTATGTGGTATAATTAGTACCTACTTCTTGCTTTGTTTATGTCGCAGGTGGACCTGACAGTTGAGGACTGGCTGCGACAGAGCAGCTGGGAGCCCTCGCACGAGACCATCCTCCTTATCCATGGCTACGCAGGCGGAGACGACACTTTACCCATCACTGTACTAAGAGACGGTAACACATATCATTGTATCTGTCACCGTAACATTGTAATTTTAAATAGTAAGATTATAAACTCTCGGTATTTTGTGAACTAAGTACCCCTTTTTTACATTGACGTACATTTTTATAATATTAATGCAATATAACTTAACTGAACCTATAAAAGTCTAACCTAACCTAATAAAACCTAACTTATCCTAATTTCATGCAGGTAACCCCTAAAGTTTCATAAATTTTTAATTTTACTAGGCTATTGTACGCACAAGAGCACGTCAAGCTTGACACTTTGGACTTTGGATCGGCGTCCTTGCATTGTATGGCGCGCAGTATAAATCAGAGCTCAGCTTAAACTGGTAGTGTAAAGCGTGACCTGCTCTTGACTGTACTTTATAATTTTACTGGGCTTTTTTTATAATTTTTTATTCTACTATTTTTTTTTTGTAATATCACGGGAGACTATAATTTCACTAGAGAATTTATAATATTACGGTGTTTCCAAGTTTCCGGTGACATATTCCACGCTGGACTGGGAGTGCAAGAAAAACTTAGAATTTGCCAGCTGCCAACTCTTCCCAGACATACTGTAAGAGCCAGTTAGTGGAACGTGAGGGTTTTGCTGTATTGTAGGCGAAAGGCTGACAACCTCTCACCTCACCACTACACATAAATAACCCTCAGAAATAATGTCGATCGTGGCATCAAGTGGTTCAAGAGCCACTTGTGCTCTGCCAACCCCAACAGCGATTACAGGCGTAAGAGTATTTACAAGTTAAAATGAACGGCCGGTTTGGTCGAGTGGTAGTGACGCTGCCTCTTGATCGGCGGTCCTGGGTTCGATCCCCAGTCGGGGCAAACATTTGTGTAAAAAGCAGATGTTTGTTCTCGGGTCAAGGGTGTTTGTGTTTGTCTTTATGTGTGTTCCAAGGGACCCACGACACAAGGGAAAACCTTAGTGTGGGCCTTTGAGTGTGTAACGTTTATTTATTATTTATAACTGCCAAATTCAACCATCGAGTCACTCATAATAAAAGTCTCAAGAACACTTCCTCTGAAACCCTGACAATTATCGCCGGTGAAAGTGTGGTGGAGATGACGGACCTGCAGATTCGCGTGCAGCGATGCACTAATGCAATTCCCACGACTTTCTCTGTCAGTACAAGTCATGGTACAAGTCACTGAACTTTGATCTTTGACTTGTTTGAGTAGGTTTTGCTTCGTTTGATGCCATAGATAGATAGAGACACAGTCACACACACAGTCACAAAAAAGTTTTACATAACTAAATACAGAAGCGCGCAAAGGCGGCCTTATCGCTAAGAGCAATCTCTTCCATTCAATCCTTTTTTCCTGCAATTTGCGTATTAAGTAGGTATAAGCTAAGTATACAGGATGGCCCAACGGGTGATGTCCAAAAGAAAAATTCGAAACTTTTTCGAAATTTTTACCCAGCATCGATTTTTATTTTTTTTCTGTTTATGTTCAAAAAATTCATTAAATGTGTAACAACTTCTAAACTACAAAAAATCGCGGAACATACATGGGGGTGATCTGAATGCCCCCTGGCACGGGGCATCCAAATTTTTCTTTTGGACGTCACCCGCTGGGCCACCCTGTATGTTTCATGTAGGTATGTACAGGCAACAGTAGCTCAGGTTCCAGAATATTTGAAATACGAAACGACATAAGGGCGACGTTAAGGTCAATGTGTGTGTAAGTCTGATGTGGTGTTGTGTGTACAGAACCAACACAGACTAAATAACTCTAAAATTTAAAATATTGTAATATCATCCCCGACATTTTATTTGATCCAGCCCTCCTTGAGTTTTGCACTTTCATTTTTTAAATACAAATATAGAGAATTATTTATACTCATACCTTTATTGGGGGCTTTTGAACGAGTGATTTAAATACTTATTACCTCTCCACCTTTTCACCACATTATTCATTTGTAATTTGTTTGATGTCTGTTTAAGGGTTTTATATGGTGAATAAATTTATTTTTCTTTCTTGCAGCCTACGTCCGCCGCGGTGGTTACAACGTTTTTATGCTGGACTGGGGTGCTCTCTGCCAGCCCCCGTGCTACGTAGCCGCGGTGCACAACCTGCGCCCCGTGGCTCGGTGCGCCGCCGAAGCCCTAGGCACTCTTAGGAAGGCAGGCCTCCGCCCCGACCGGCTCACTTGCGTTGGCCATTCGCTTGGAGCCCACATGTGCGGGGTTATCGCTAACTTCTTGACGTTTCGGTTGAATCGGATTATTGGTAAGTTCTATTTGTATCTCTAACTATTGGTAGGTAGGTATTGCGTTGTAACCCGCACCACATCTGGTTCTCTCTTGCCATCTCTAAGGTAAACTGGAAGAGATCCCTTGAGGGATAAGTCCGCCTTTGCATATATATGTAATATCTTTTGTATTAGTCTGTAAGAGTTTGCAATAAAGAGTTTACATACATACATACATACTGAGCCATTATTCTGTGCACTTATTACGAACAATACTTATTTTACTTGGTGATTCTCTCTTCCGAGGGATACTTACTGTAGAAGCCAGTAAGTTGGACCGAGGGTTATGCTGTATCCTATCACCACTATACTCATGTTCCATCTAATAACCCTCAAAACTAAATGACGTTCTGCCTACCCCGAATGGGATTATGGGCGTGACTGTATGGATGGTTTGTTTTTACGTATGAAACTGAACAACTTTTCCCAAGGAACCTTTACGAAATTCACAAAAAAAAATTCGACTTCCCATACTAAAAGGCTCAAGTTTGGAGAGGCGAATTTGAAATTTTATATTTCGACCTTTGTTCCTTTACCTGAGGATTCACATCCTTAACCCTAATTTAAAGTCACCCTAAATAATCACAATACAGTTAAAGAATTACGAATTGAGTACTCGGGTATTCGAAACCCATTTCCAGCAGTGTTTCATACTATTTCACTGTTTGTTGATCTACTTTCGCGATGGTTCTAGATTCAATTCGTGTCCTAGTGGAGCGGGGCCAACTATATAGGTAACTATAAGATTGTTTGTCTTCGAGGATGAATGTGTACATATATGTATATGTAGCTAGCTTTTCGTCCGGGGCTTCGTTCCCGTGGAAATTCCGGGAATTAATTATACACATTCTTCTTGAATGATTCTGTCCATTGGTGAAAATCGTGTGAAAATCCGTTCTGTAGTTTTGAGTTTATCGCTTTCAGACAGACAGACAGACGCTGCGGAAGACTTTGTTATATAATATAGTATGATGATATCTCAAGGACCTAAACGATTACTTACGTGAGCCTGAAGTGTGTGGCATCATTACTTAGCATTACATTGCCCTGCAAATTGCACGTGTCTACGATGCAACTCTTGTGCATGCAATCTTCTGCTAAGAAAGTAGTGCAGTGCATTGTACAATGCCAACTTAAGTGCTGCTTACCTAAGTGCATATAGTGTCGTCATAGTACAGTCGCACTGTCTGTTGGAATCGCGTCATAATAATCAAAAGTTGAAATGTACATAACATAGTGTATGGTTACATTATGTGCTTGCAGGCAACAAAATCAAACAATACGAATCCGAGCGCTATGTTCTCAACAATCTGCAGGCAACAGTCTATAAATTGCGGAGATATCGAAGAATATACCTACATAAAAAAGATACATACGATCGAACATAGAACCTCCTCTTTTTTTGAAGTCGTTTAAAAATAAGGATACGTATTTTCTAAAAAAAAGATAGTGCGATGAAATTGTCTCTTTCGAGTTGAACTGGCAGGAGATAACGCAAGATCGGACTGCGTGGACAAAGAATAGAGAGGCCTTTGCCCAGCAGTGGGATCCAGAAGGCGAATAATAATAAATAAACAATGTTGTAGGTTTAGACCCGGCCCGGCCTCTGATCCGCTCGGCGCCGGCGCTCCGCTTGGACCCCGGCGACGCCCGCGCAGTGCACGTGCTACATACCAACGCGGGGCGGTACGGGGAGGCGTCCCGACTTGGACACGCTGACTTTTGCCTTAATGGCGGCCGCAGCCAGCCTTATTGCGAGGATACGCCGAGTAAGTCAAATATTTTTTACATTTTACGTCTAGAGTATTACAGGTAGGCTGGACGTGGACAGTGCTATTATGCAGCACTGGACACGTTTCCAGCTTACAAAAGATACTAAGATTTCATATGCTTATATAGGTAGATAAAATCTGCCTATGTTGGCATATGAAGTCTTCTTCTAGATTAGTTAATTTAAATTTTTAATTTTATTTTATTCTATATAGAGTACTAACATAGTTGTAAGTTTCCTTTGTTACTAACCATTTATGGGCCATGCCTGAAATAAAACTTTTTTTTATTTTTTTATTAATCGAATCATTCATTGCGTACAATCACCTCTGTATGTCCCTATCAGGGTAGGAGAGCATCTAGTGTTTGTTAAACCACCTGACGGTATTTCTGTCTATTTAGGTATACCCCGAGTTATATACCTGTCTATTAGGTATATAAACGTATCTATGCACTCACGCCTATAATCCCTTTCGAGGAAGGCAGAACGTGAGGTGGTTCTGGAAACACTTGACGCCTCATTTAAGGTTATTAAAACAATATTTGGCTTTGAAATTAGATTAGCTAATCGCACAAGTTGAATGCAGAGGCGAAATATTTTTTCAATATTTTGATTAATATTCTTTGGTTCATTCAGTTTAGCATCAGTTTTAATAAATTATTAAAAAAATATTCACTCGAGTCAACATCAGTCCATATACCTACGGTAACCTACGTCACAGACCTCCCTTCGAAACAGCGAAAGGGATTTAGTCCACCTTGCTGACCCAATGCGGATTGGTGGACGAGTACCTACCTAGAAGCAAATAATTTACTAGTATACTAGGAATGTGCAAGCCGTGCAAATTCCATCGCCGCGTTCCCGATGTCGCCAGTCATCTTTTTTTTTTATTATAAGATGGGTTAACTCTTGACCTCAATCTTGACCAAAAGGTCAAAGATGAGGTCGACGATGGAGCGAGTTAACCCAGAAAATGCCTATAAAGGCACTGGTACTCCCACGCACCGACGGAACACAGCAAGCTGTTTGGCGTCGGACTTCGGTAGGAAGGTGGTCGCGAGCCAGACGGCCCTTTACAGAGCCTACCACACCGCATGAGACCATAGGATGACACCTCAGTTTCAGAAAAAAATGAAGTGTCGTCGCCTGAGATGGATTACTAGGAGGCAGGTCTCATTAGTGTTTCCTTAGTCGTCTCTTACGACACCCACGGAAAGAGATGGGGTGGTGCTATTCTCAACCGATCACCACACGGTATAAATAGATATAGATATATCTAGATATAGACAAGGTACATGGGACGGTCGGTTACCTATAGGATATTTCATGCTTGTTATGTAATCGTAAATCGAACAATATACGTGAGTATGTTTATTAGAAGATCTAATTTTCATTTCTTTACCAAAGAACTCGCAGTTCAGTATAACAGAAACAAACCGTGTGGTGATCGGTTGAGGATAACACTACCAACCCCATGTCGTAAGAGGCGACTAAGGAAACACAAATGAGACCAGTTTCCTAGTAATCCATCCCAGGCAACGAGAATATGTGTCGTCCTATGGGTCTCATGCGGTGTGGTAGGCTCTGTAAAGGGCCGTCTGGTTCGCGACCACCCTCCTACCGAAGTCCGACGCCAAACAGCTTGCTGTGTTCCGTCGGTGCGTGGGAGTACCAATGCCTTTATAGGCATTTTCTGGGTTAACTCGCTCCATCGTCGACCTCATCTTTGACCTTATGGTCAAGATTGAGGTCAAGAATTAACACATCTTATAATTAAAACAAAATAATAGAAACAAACGGACATAACGTTCTTGATGCAAATGGATACGTCACTTTGCAGATGAAGCCCTATGCAGTCACATCTGGTCGATCTGCTACCAGGCCGAGAGCCTGTTCCGGCCGCGCTCGGCGGCGCCCTGCGGCCGGCGGTGCTCGGTGCGCGTGCCTCCAGCGCGGGCCTCGGCCCTGCCCGTGCCTTTGGGGCAACCCGCGCCTATGACGTAAGTGCAGCATCAGATGTATTTATTTCGACGTTGTTCTGTCTAACGCTGCGTAAAACGAGACGGTGGAACGAGATAGGTACATATGACAAAATAAACTTTTTATAAAAAAAAAAGCAGACTTCAAAAAGCGAAAAATAAAGACTTAGCATTTAATGTACTACGTACACTACTGATCTGTCTGCAGTCGGTGCCGATGGTTTTTTTTTTTATAAAAAGTTTATTTATTTTTCTATTTTTAGTTTTAATAATAGAAAATACCTACGTGAGAAACAATGTAAGTTTCCCTCGATTTCCCTAGGACTTTATCATCAGATTCTGACTTGGCGACACTGGGCCACCTCTGGAGTAGGTATCCTCTTTCGAACAAAAAAAGAATTTTGAAATTCAGTTCATAAAGTTTGTATTTCTTCCACAGGGCATCGGGCGCATACTGCGTGGAAGATTTCTCGGCCCCGTTCTGTCCGTCTGCCTCGCAACCGTTGGGCGACGCGCGCTGCTGTCTGGACGCACAGTACGCGGCCGCGGCCACCACCCCCGAGCCGCCGCGGCACCGGCCCAGACCGCTCGTCAGACTGCGCGCGCGCAGGGTTAAGGGGAATACTTTGACAGAGCAAGACGATGAGACTGGCGTTTGGGAGCACAGATCTCTGGTTTAATCGTTTTGTATCAATAAAGCTTCCCCGTCCGGGACTTCGTTCCCGTGGGATGAATTACACACCTGAACCTTCCTCTTGAATCGCTCCATCTATTTTGAGTTTATTGCGTTCAAACAGACAGAGGCGGCAAATTTGTTTTAAAATATAGTAACTATGTTGATTTATTCTGTGCGGAGGACGGCACCCTACTGATTTAAAATAACCACAGAACACCTAATCAATAGAGCGTTCTAGTCTAGGACGTTCAGTTTCTCACATAACTCAGTGATTTTGCACTGACATTTTTAATGCAGCCCGCGGTTACGCCGCTTATTCCATCTCTCGCTCTCTCGCGAGCAAGATAACACGTATCCCTCTTTTATTAACATTACATTCATAGAACAGGGGAGCTACCACCTAAGCGAAGCTGATGCTGATTGAACGAATGGAATGATGTACATTGCTGTGTTTGGTTCATGTCGTTAGTCAAGGTCTCCTTATAAAGAAGCAATCGACAACATTCCATTCGTTCACCCAGCATCAGCTTCACCCCCAGCATATCTACGTGAGATAATTTTATCGTATATTTCTCGTTCTATCTCATAGCATTAGTACGGAACAGGCAAAACGACCTCACAAAACATGACAACATAATCCGAAAAATCGAATATATCTATCATTAGAACAGAACAGATGCGAAATGGAGAATTACAAATTACAAAAAGATCATTGTTAGAACTGAACTCTACTAAGAAATTGTAATTACAGAAAACTTTTTTTTTTATCATTATGAACTAAAAATACATGTACAATAGTGGTCTTGAGTGGATTTTTTTAATATTTTAAGTTGTAGTTCTAAGGTATATTTTAATAACTTAGTTTTAATAAAACATATGATTGGGGAAGAAATTGTGAGCCAAAGAGTTTTATCTTAATCTTAAATTATTAATAAAATGTTTTACGATTCTTCACACTTGTTTCATTTTTGTTAAACGTAAAATAGCCCAAGCTGTAAATAAAAAATAGGGTTAAGGATAGCAAAATTATACACTTTGATGTTACTAACTCTAAGTCGTTTATTAAATTCATAAAAGAAAAAATATTTACAATTAGTCAAGATGGAACTGCATGCAAAATTATACAAGAAAAAACTTACAATCGTTTATAAATAGCATCAATTATATTTTATGTATTGAAGAGACTATAAATAGATCGGTTAAATAAATTGCGGCATTCCGAATTAATAGAATCTCAACTAAATTACAAGCTTCACTCTTGTACGCGGCGCTATCTCGAATTAATTTGGAGAACTAATTATTTTTTTATAAAATGTCTTAGAAGTAAAATTATGACAAATCGCGAAACACTCCTAATCAAAGTTGCTAGAACTGTTGTCAAGAAACTAATTACATACATTAATTACAAATTGCTCGTTAATTAGTACAGGATTCGGGGGTATGAGTGGGTGCCGTCAATTGAGGCTGGCATTAAAAAAAAAATAGCATATCAGTTATCTAGCAGTTATAGTGCAAGCCTTGCTTAGTTTGGGGTAAGAGCTGTGATTTGTTAGAGAAATGTATTTATTTAAATTTAATTTTGAAAAAAAAAAAAAAAAATGACGTCCACACTATGACTTTGGCCATTTTAATGGCGGATTAGCCAATGTCAAGTCAAGAAATATTTAAGGGTTGTAATACGTCAAAGCCTCGTCCAATATCAGCAGGAGAGGACAAGTATTTTGGGGCACTAATACCAAATACTCGAGGAACTGGTGGTAATTTCCGGCAGGCTAATTCTAATACAAAACTGCAACTGCACGCTTGCGACTTTCATCTTTTTTAAAGGCTCGGAATAACGTAGTTCAGTCATTTCTTCCAAGTGAAACCAGGTTTTTAAAAGCCATAAGAAAAAAAACAAGTGAAAGAATTTCTAAGGAGGTCTTTGGCGGGAACTCGGTGTGATCGGTTGCTTTGTCAATGAATTTTCGTATTCTGCGTGAAAAATTTGTTTAATATGTAATAGTGATAGTGTATTATGCAGTAAATTGACTAAATTCGTGTAGTGATGAAAAATTCAAGTGATAACGTGTTTCTGCTCCGTTTGGTACCGACAAAGACCCTCGCGGTTCTGCTTCTCGCCGCCAGTTTTCGTAAAACAGACGCTATCCGGTTTTACGCAGAACATAAGGAGCTTAGGGCTTAGGTTAAGTTGAAGAAAAAAGATTTTTCACTGAAGACGAGGCTGCATGGACATAGTTGCCTTTGCCTTTCCCGAAAGGGATAAATTAAAAAAAAAAAGTTTCTAAATTTGACAAACGTCAAATACTGCTGCATTGCAGTGCAGGACGATTGGGGAAAAGAGTGGAATGCCTTTAGCCAGCAGTGGGACGACAAAAAAAAGATGTTATGGTTAAGGTAAGGCCCCCAAAAAAGGCTTGCACTAAAAGCTACCAAACCTGCCTAATGTCTATGAGTCTGGGTGTTCTTGTCAGCTCTTGTTGCCGGCCATGAGTAAAGAGAGCAGCGCTTGTTTCTCCTTCTCTTTCTTCCGTACGACGTCGAGCGCGCGGTTCTTCCAGGTGCTCTTGCGCAGCTTTATCGGACGACTGCCCACGTAGCGACCTGGGATATAACACAAATCCACTGACTATGGTTTTTCGTCATAAAAAATGTCTTCATAAATAAAATTAATTTTGCTTGCTGTGTTGTTGCCTACGTTGCCTTGAATGATTGAATGGGATAAAAATCATAAAAATAATCTTACGCGTCCGTGATATTAAATCAATACAGTCAGATCTTTAATTTAAAAAAAAATCATCGATTACGTCACACACACAAAAAAAAACACAAGACATAAGTCACTCAAACACACACACAAGTCGGATCGCCACGCTATATGTACACCTAAACCACAGTATTACAATATTTCCCCTACAGTAGTGAAACGAATGTACTTGCGCAGAGCAACGAAGGGGAACTCGCGGGGAAGCGGGCGGCGCGGGCAAACTAAAGGAATTTGCAGGAATCCAAGAGCACAAGCGTTGTGGTGTTACTTTATGCGTTTTTCATTAATTTTGCTTTATAAAACGTTATCCAAACATATTTATAATGGGACATATTAAGTGTACATATGGTACACTTAATGTACAATTAAGTGTACATATTGTGGGACATATTGTATTAAGTGTTCAGTGTACGGATGTAATTCTACGTCGAAATATAACAAGGATTTAATAAACAATATCAGATTTAAACAATATGGAAATAATATTCCAGAGAAAATATTTAATGTTCTAAGTGCCGTACAATTTAAATCGCGGCCATGCTCATGTGTTCGTAATAAGATTGTTTATTCGGATGCGTATTCATTATTTAATTAAATTTTTAAATAGAGAACTAAAATCATCTAAAATTAAAGTTTCACGTAAATATCTGTCAGTACAACATATGTAAATGTAACATGTTGATTGAATGATCACTTTACAATCACAATCACAATATTATATTTTTATTTTATTTCCCATTTCGTGGCAACCCTGGCATATCTGCTTGTAAGTAACACCGGCGGCGGCATCGCGCGACATCAAAAGCGTTTCACTACTGTAGGGGAATTATTGTAATACTGTGCCTAAACAATCTCCCTCTCCACTTTTAAGGCAAATGAAATTATGGGCAGTAAGCTAGTTATACAGAGGCCAGCACATCAGGTTACCCCAATTCACTGAAAAACCGTTCTTATCGCAACGGCACAGAGTCAAATCGCTCGTAGCACAGTGATCTCAACCGATCAGTGTGGTTAAACAACGTAAACAGAGGCAAGGAACTTGATGAGTGACCAAAGCGGCAATATATCACGAGCGTTTCCGTGCTTCGGAGGGCACGCTATCGGCCCGGCTGTTGTCGATTGACTACAGTCGTTAAAAGCAAGTCAGAGGCCATTGTGCGGTTTGAAAACTCTGACACCAAATTTAACCAAGTTCGCCACATACTATACCTACACGATAAGAAGAGAAAGCTAGTAAGAATTAAATTTAAAAATCTCCGATTGCGTGACTCACACAAAACCACCACAAGACATAAAGCACACAAACACAGACACAAGTCGAATCGCGACGCTATAGATAGGTGAGGGCTACACCTAAAAAATCCCCTGGACAGAAATGGCAGAAAGCTTGTTTTTTATTTTTATTATATGATGGGTTAACTTTTGATCTCAATATTGACCAAGGTCATAGATGAGGACGACGATGGAGCGAGTCAACCCAGAAAATGCCTATAAAGGCACTGGTACTCCCACGCACCGACGCAACACAGCAAGCTGTTTGGCGTCGGACTTCGGTAGGAGGGTGGTCGCGACCCAGTGGCCAGCACATCTGGTTACCCAAATTCACTGCAAAACCATTCTTATCGCAACAGCACAGAGTGCACGCATGGGTACCTTGATATTCGGCTGTACAATATAATAAAACAGGTCTTACCATCCATTTCCTTCATAGCCTTGATGAAGTCTCCTGGGTCCTTGAAGCTAACGAACCCAAATCCCTTGCTCTTGTTGGTCCGCTTGTCTCTTATCACTTTCGCGCGTTGGAACGAACTGTACTTGCCGAACGTTCGAGTCTGTGAATGGAAGAGTTGGCTTGTTTACAGAGACTGTTGGTGAATGGTTTGGTTCAGTCATTGACCTACAATAAACAATAAGACTTCCAATCGCGCTCAAAAACTGTCCGCAGAAAAAGACTGGCCATCACGCTTATGGGGTAATAAACTGCCAATTTCTCACTTCAGATGTCGCCTTTGTTGACTGGTCCTAAAATTTGAGGTGTAGCTGTCATTCTCCATATTATTTTCGTAAACAAACAATTTGTTTATAATATATTAATGAATTATGACGATTTGCGCAGCTATTAACTGCAAAAATACGGGTGCATATGTATTCTCCGAAAATCCAAAAAGAAAAAAAAAGTAGCTTTTCTTTTCCTGAACTCTTCTTTCAGTTGAAGTACACTCCATGTTGAGTACATCTTTGTAATTTGCCTTGAATTTAAGTAATTATTTCCGCAAAAAAAATATAAAAAAAACACGCAATCCAAATAGAATGATAGCGCCGCAGCTTGACACGGAACAGTCAACAGTACTGCCCACCTCTAAAGAGCTTTTAGTTTATAACCCATTGGATATTCTTTTAAGCTAGTGTCATTTTGTTCGCTGTCGTGTAACAAGGCGTCAAAATGAAGGTGTGAGTTTTTAGTTAAAAGCGCGGACGGTTTTTGGTTAACATTTCCTTGAGATTGGGTATCCAGTTGTTTTAATGTATATCAATGGGTTCAGTGATAGTGATTTTGCATCTAAATAAATTAATCGCAATATTTATTGTTTTTGACATAGTTTGGGCATCAACAAAGACATTTTTAATTCTTATACAGCGCGTAAAGGACAGATTAGCAAAAATTGCAACCCTGAATTCAGACCATCATTCGAATGGTTCTCCAGTGGAATTTTCTTAAGATTTTTTTTTGTTTTTTAATATTTTCTGTTTTAAAATTAAATTATTTTTTCTAATACATTCCTTTTTGCAATAAAACAATTATAAAACACGAAAACCAGCAATGTACATCGTATTCTGATAGCGGTGTGGCGCGGTTCTGCGGAACATTGCGTAGCACCAAAGTAGGTAAATAACAAAAACTCCTTAAGTTGACGTTTCCGGGAAAAAAAAATAGTTTTAGCTGATCACAGTAATGGGTAGATTCTGTCATTTAAGTATTTGCTAAGCTTTCCCTTACATCCTGTACAATACTAGAGGATACCTGGGACTTCGTTTCCGAATTTTGTAAAATCCTTCTTTGTTCCTTGCCTACGTTATAAAAGGAATCTTTGGGCTATGATGAGTCAGAGTCCGGATTTGTAATTTTATATATTAAGTTTACAAAATAATATATACCTACCTACTTACGTCAATAATATACTATAAGTAATAAAAAAAATACAATTATATTTGAATAGGTAGCATAAAATAAAAATAAATAAATAAAAAATTTCAATGTGTTTGCTGTCGAACCTGAAACCGAACCCGGATACGGCAGTTCGAAGTTTGGTTACAGGTTTGTCTTAAAAAATAAAATAAAAAAGGGTGCGCTTTTGATTAGTCCAGGATTTTGTATGGGAAATAAAATTATTTTTTTACGTTTTACGTAAAAATAACCCTATATGAGCTCAGAAAGCCGAAGGCAAAGAATTCTATTCCTCAGCAGCGCGCAATACGAAGATAATACACGTTATTCTAGTACCAAATACTTACGAGTAATTCATCGGTGACGTCATTGCCGAGGTCCCCGCAAAACATGCGGAAGTCATCATCCGGCCAGTCCAGTAATGTGACATCTTCCCATACTTGGCCCCCCGCTGTTCTAACCACCTGAAGACATAGGGTGATTAGTAATTCTCGATCTATTCCTTGATACTGAAAGTCTGAATTAACTCTCATCAACTGAGTGACGGAAATGAGCAGTTTCAGAGATATCGAGATTTCAAATTGGATTTTTTTCACACTTGTAAACATAATTCAATTAAAAAATACATAGACTACACGCGCAAAACAAAAACGACACAATGAAAAAACAAACACTTTTTCCTTGTGTCCTAGGTCCCTTGGTTGGAACATACACAAAGACACCCATTACTCGAGAACAAACATCTGCTTTTTACACAAATATTTGCCCCGACTGGGAATTGAACCCAGAACACGTCGATCAAGAAGCAGCGCCACTACCACTCGATCAAACCGGCCATCCATTAACACTCATGGTTTTAGACAGCTGTATCTCTCGATACACTTATAAGTTTTTCATAAAATATTTCGCTTGCACTTCTAAAGCACCCTCGCTGGTAACCAGCCACTTTTCCTCTCGTTGAACTATCGTTTATAACACCTTCTAAGATACCGTCCTATTTGGGTTGTAATAGCCGATAGTCAATATAACCAATAACGAACTAATAATAAATAAATAATAATGTGGACATCATCATTTACCGGTTTTACAACGCCGAGCTGAAATATCATTTCAAAAAAAATACAAAAATACAAAAAAAAAATACAAAAATGTTTATTTCTTTAACACTTTCACAGTCCACCATCAAAAACACCATACAAATTGTATCCATTTGGATGCCGTGGACTGTGAAAGTGTTAAAAATCAGTACAAATTATTACAGTGGCTGGAGCCTCCTTTTAAGTTAATTTAATAACTTGTGCCAGGAGACACCGACTCTTCCAAACAAAACAAACTTTGGACGTGTACTGTAACATTAACAATATATGCATAGTTAGTTATTTACTTATATACTACAGAAAAGTTAAAACATTATAAATACAAAGAGTGTGAGGTGTGTGTGTGAGTGTGTAAAAATGGGGATGTATTATTGTGTGTGTGTATTCATGACAGGGCTTATGTGTGTATTCATCTTAATCAATTTATGTTAGTCTTAAATTAGATAATACACTCCAAAAACTTTTCAATCTGATCATAATTTTTATTTTGCAACCAATTACTTATTAAGATTTTAGCATCAGGATATTGTTAAGGATATATATCCAATTCTTTATTTAAAAGGTTATAAAGATGCGCAGAACGCTTATCATATTGTCTTCCTGCGAAGGTAGTATTAGTTTTAGGAAGGTGCATAGCGATGTTTTTCGTCGTTTAGTCCTGATGCTGGTATCGTAGGGTGTAGATTTGTGCCCTCTAAGAACACTGCTAATTATGTATAGCCCATGTACATTAAGAAATTCACTCATCTCATACAATTTATCTGTCGAGTAACGCCTCTTCTTAAAATACATAATCTTAAGAAGACTTCTTTGGGCCCTCTCTACAGCGATAAAATAAGTCTTAGCTGCGCCTTCCTAAATCGGCAGACAATGTAAGGATTGACTGCACCAGAGATACGGTCTCTAGTGGATCCCTGTGGACCGAGCACTGCCCTTGGCACCACATGTCTTAGATTTTTAAAGATCCATGATAATTTCCGCATTCTTGAGATAACATACTCGATACCATGAGAGCGCCCGATCCACGAAATACTTTTGTGCAGTCCACCTTTTGAATAGTTGAACAGTCACAACAGCTATGATGCAGTATGTTATTGTCGCTGTTATGTATTTTAATGACAAAAGAGCTGTCAGGTTGGGTATCTTTATAGATACTATGGCATATATAGTTCGTTTTGGCAGCATTTAAAGTAAGTATGTTGTTTTCTAGCCATTTATTTACCATCGTAAGTCCAGTCTCAGCCCAGGAACTACCAGTGAAGATGATAGCGGTATCGTCAGCATAAGAAAAAACATTCGCATGCGGAAACTTCATATCACAAAGGTCAATAATATAAATAAGGAACAATGTGGGACCAAGAACGCTTCCTTGTGGCACGCCGTGTGTTACATATTTGTCTTCACTGATAAAGTCCCGCAGTTTGACTTTCTGTTTCCTGTTATTCAGATAGTCTTTGAAAAGAGAGAGCGCAACACCACGGATTCCCATTTTTTCCAACTTATGTATCAGAATGGGAACAGAGACAGTATCAAACGCCTTTTTTAGGTCCAGGAATACGGACATACATTTAAACCCATTGTCAAGATGTTGTACTATCAGTGAAGTCAAAGCAGAGAGGGCATCGTCAGTTGATTTTCTTGGTCTGAACCCATACTGAGATGAAGACAAAATATTATATTTATCTAGATAGTTAAGCAGACATATGTTCAACAGCTTTTCTACCACCTTAGAAATCACTGGCAGCACAGAAATAGGTCTGTAGTTATTGATATCATCTCTGTCCCCACTCTTGAATACAGGTGTGATGATAGACTGCTTAAGAGGAGTTGGAAAGATGCCTTGTCAAAACATAGATTTATTAAATGAGTTAAGATAGGAATAACAACAGGTTTACACATTTTGAGAAAAATGGAGACATTATACCATCCGGGTGCTGTCTGTTTTGAGGTTAGAAATGACTGTGTTGACTTCATCTTGATCAGTATGTGACAGAACAAAATAATTTGGCTAAGAATGGAAGTTTCTAAGGTAAATCTGTTGCTCTTCGGTGCTAGGTTTGATACACGATGCAAACTGTTTGCCGATATCAGAGAAATAATAGTTTATATAGTTTGCAGAATCAGTTGGAGATTTATTTAGATTTAGTAATTCTGAGTTCGCACTGTTGCTTTTGCTAGTATATGTAATAGCTTTAATATTTCTCCATAGTAATTTGTTATTATTGGATGCATCATTTATTAATTTTCTTTCATAGTTTCTTTTTTTAATTAGTTTATTGCAGAAATTCCTATATCGTTTATAAGTTATTTTTAAAATTACATTAGAGGGATTCTTTCTTAACTGTTTCGGCAAACTATTGCGATTATGTATGCAACGCAATATTCCTGCAGAGATCCACGGTTTAATATTTCTATATTTCTTAGGTATCATCTTAATTTCTGTATTGTCATTTAATGTCAGTGTGAACTCGTAGATCAGGCTATTCAGAATAGTATTTGGGTAATTACTAAACAACAGTTTCGAGAGGTTTTTACTTTTATGTCTTCTAAAGCTTTTTCAAATTTATGACGCATGGACTACAGGTTATATCGTGCCCAACTGTGGGATAAAATGTAGCCTATGTCCTTTCCCGGGCTCTAATCTATCTCTGTAAAAAATTTCTTCAAAATCAGAGAGACGACAGAGTTACTTTCGCATTTATAATATTAGTAAGGATTAGTAGCGCTCTGTAGAATGATCAGTGATGGATGTTTCCAATATAGCAATGGTTGCCTGAAATTTAGTCTTTTTAAATTTTAGCATTATATGATCGAGGCAGTTTTTTTCCCGCCTCGGTAATGTATGACCTGGCAGGATAACGAAATGAGACAGCATGTCGAGGTAGAGGAGCCTGTTAGTCCGGTAATGAGGAAGTTCTTCTGCCTTAGGCGTAATATTTATATCCCCTGTAATTATTATACTCTTGTTGGTAGGGCCTACTATGTCAAGGTGAGCACTTAGAGAATTTAATAATTTCAAAAACAATCATAATAATATAATAATAAAAAGGGGGCTCTGCATGTTGGATCTGTATTCCCACGTAAGCTATCCAAAAGAACCAGCCTTCGTGCCGTGATTTCCCATAGGAGAGATACAAATAATAATTTATCTCTGGACATATAAAATACAAAAAAACTTCTCTTGCGTTTTGGCCGCAAGCCTGCGCTAGAAGCGAAATCCCCAGAAATGGGAGAAGTAAGTATTTTCTTGAATTCAATAATAATTATGTTTTTCTTACAACATTTTTGGAAAACTGATTTTTTCATACTAACGTTTTTGGATTTTTCCTGAAAATACGAAATCGAATTTAGCAAAATTTTGTGGGAAGGTTTAGACAACGTTAAGGTAATTTTCATCATACTTAGTTTATTGAAAGTTGTAACTGTAACAAAGTCACAACAAAAATAACGGGTAACAGATGAAACAAGATATTTTTGACCTCCGCTTTCAGTAAATAAATCCAAAGTAAAAATGTATTAATTTTATAAGATTTTAAATAATAAACAATTTTAGTAGTTGTTCAAGCAAATAAATTATTCAACCAAATAGCAAATAGCTCAAAAATGTTAAATCAAATTAGGCCAGCTTAGTGGACTGTGGTATAAACCCCCATCGCGTTTCGAAGGAAGGCCCATGCCCACAGACCCCCATGCCCCTCGGTGGGGACAGACAGATAGAATACAATCACAAAAAAGTTTTACGCAACTAAATAAAAAGTGTTCACATGCGGCCTTGTCGCTAAGAGCAATCTCTTCCAGGCAACCCTTGTTTTAGGGACGTATATAGGCTGTAAAAAAAATTAAATAAAGTTATCTTACCTTCCTATTCTTCTTCTCCTTCTTGACTTTAGGCTGCGTGTCTTGTACGGGGGGTGCGGGGGGCGCGGGCGGCGGCGCGGGGGGCGGCGTCGGCGGCCGGGGCGCGGGCGGCGCGGGCGGAGGGGTGGCCACGCGCTTCTGTACACGGGAAAAGGATAGCAATAATAGAGAGCAAATGTGGTTAGCAAAACTTTAAAGCAGTGGTGGTCCCTCGAAGCACCTGAACTGGTCCGCAAAGCCTTCCCAAAAATATTGTATGAAATAAGACGACTCTACACAATCACTAAAATCGACTGGATGTCAGAGCCTACAAGTGTTTGGCTTTGGCTAGCACTGAACCAAGGATTCAGAAGTTAATAATTAAAGAAAAACAAATTTCAAAAACTATGGCTACACATGAAGGAGTCCGCAACGGGGGGTGATGCTCCTTGCTTCTTATCGTGTAGATGAGTATGTGGCGAACTCCATTAACACTGGTGTCAGAGTTTTCGAACCGCCAAAATGGCCTCTAACTTGGTTTAATGTCTGTAGTCAATAGACAAAGCCGGGACTGCCGGCTTATGCTCCTTATAAAACTAGACAACTTTTCCCAAAGAACCTATATGAAATTCTTAAAAAGAAATGTTGACTCTCCATTCCATACAAACGTAAATCAGCTGATAGCACAAGTTATATAGAGAATTTTTTTTTCGCAATAGGCATCATCTTAATGAGCTTGCTACATCTTCGAAAATATCTTCGCCTCTGAGCCAAATGTGGTCAAAAGCTAAGCTTTTACTCGGAAAAATTAAAATAAAAAAACCCTTACACCCTTTAAGAGGAGCGTCTCAGTTTGGACTAGCGTCTCAGTTGTTTTTCATGCTGTCTTGATGTCGACCACCCGCCTCAGACTTGTACGAAAGGGACAATTGCAGCTTTCCGGCGAAATGCCGAGTTTTATTTCCAAAATTATGAGTCAATGAATTCCTAACCCAAAAACGTAATGAAACCGTATGTTTTTGGTGTCTATCGATTTGTAAGCGTATAACGTAAGCGGATTTGTACGTTTTGTTTTTTCCAAAATTGTTCTTAGTTTTTCAACAGTCACCTGTTAAATGTTGAGAATTTTTTTGGCGAAAAATGCTGACTTTTAGTCTCAAATATCTTTTTTTCTACAAAAAATACCAAAAAAATCAAAACGTACGGACCTAGTTTTTTGTGTTCCTGACACTATACCAAAATTTCACAGGGATTCTTTGACGTTTAGGGGATGGAATCCATTGACGCCGTTTGTATGGGAAAAAAACACTGAGACGATCCTCTTAATTCCACGTTTAAAACTTACTCGCTTTCTATGTTCCTTCTCTTTTTTCTCGTTCTCTTCTTTCTGAGGCTTGTACAGTTTGGGAGCCGCAGACAAGATGGCGGGCTGCTTCGGTGGTGGGGGTGGTATGAGCTGAGGGCCTGGCACGCCTGGACGCATGAATGGCATCGGGCCTGGGTAGTCACCCATTGGGGGGCGAAGACGCTGGACCTGTGGCGTGGTTTGGAAGATTAGATAGACACATAGATATAACATTTATTCGCTCAAAACATAGCACACGATACAAAACTCTACATCTTGTTTGTTTCCGCCCCCTGATCGCGGTAGGTTTGAATGTATTTACCAAAGGTAAATCGCTTACGTTTCTATTGGGCTGAAAACAAAGGAAACGTAAGCGGTTCAGCTTTGGTAAACACGTTCAAACTTACCGCGATCGGAGGGCTGGTGTGCAATACAGAATAATTCATTCATACATTCATTCAAAACTCTTAGCACTGCTTTTAGTTTACCGGGTGGCTTACATAGACGCGTGAGATTATTTTTTCGTATGCATCTCGTTCTATCGCATAGCGTCGGTACGGAACAGGCAGAACGACAACGATATGACGAAATTATATGCAAGTTTGTTTTTAATTAGCCAGTGCTATCCCACGGCAAAGGCCTCTGCTTTTTTTTTTTTTGTTAAATTTATCCCTTTCGGGAAAGGCAAAGGAAACTATGTCCATACAGCCATGTCTTCAGTGAAAAATCTTCTTTCTTCAACTTAACCTAAGCCCTAAGCTCCTCATGTTCTGCGTAAAACCGGATAGCGTCTGTTTTACGAAAACTGGCGGCGAGAAGCACAACCGCGAGGATCTTTGTCGGTACCAAACGGAGCAGAAACACTGTTATCACTTGAATTTTCCATCACTACACGAATTTTAGTCAATTTACTGCATAACTCACTATCACTATTACACATTAAACAACTTTTTCACGCCGAAAACGAAAATTCAATTGACAAAGCAACCGCTTACGCCGAGTTCCCGCCAAAGACCCGCAAAGGCCTCTGCTCGGTTTCTCCAGGCGTCCAGGTGCTTTGCGGTGTTCGGCCACTCTTCTTGGCGGTACGTGATCGCCACTCGAGGACTTTTTGCCCCAACGACCATAAGTACTACGAGCGATGTGCCCTTCCATTAAGCTTAACAAACTTCAACAACTTCCATGCTGGACTGGGAGTGAAATTAAAACTTAGAATGTGCCAACTACCTACTCTTCCCAGGTATACAGTAAAGTTCTGTAAGTGAGATGCGAGGGTTTTGCTGCATAATGAGCAAAAGGCTGACCACCTCTCACCATTATGCAACTTGTTCCATCTGATAAACCCCACAATTTGTGTCAAACGTGGGATCTAGTGGTTCTAGAACCACTGGTGCTCTGCCTACTTTGTTAAGTATCATGGGCGGAAGCGTATCTCTTTCAGTCTTGGTGGTTATTGATGTTAACCACCTCTTTCCGATTTTTCCAATTAATAATCATGATACCTAGTGATGATAGGTTATCATAGCATTAATGTTAATACTATACTTAAGATGATGCCACTAATTTAGATAGATAGATATAACTTTATTTAACTGCTTCCAAACAATACAAACAAGTAGAACAACATAAAACTTATCTAAAGCAGTCAAAATGGCGCTGACTCAGCATGTGCTGTAGCATTAGACTAAAGCGCTGATTTTCAGTCAGTACCACAGTTTGTTGTTGCGTCGAGCGCGATTTCAAGACAGCTAGACATATTTGTGGCACATCTAAAAAAATTACGTTTCTTTTTTTTCTTTTCTTTTGACATTCATAGTGTGCTGACTCACATTTTCTTTGCGTCAGCGGAAAAAATATTTAAAACGAATATGGTTATTTTTTTCTTTAATGATTTTTATTTAATTTATTCACAAAGATCTATTTTACATATTTTGATGTAACATACGGTTGTCCATTCAATATGTAACGACAACGAAAATTAGGTGGTTGGTAAACAAAACCACCGTGACTGTTGTGGATTTTTGGTTGCGGGGCTATTTCACTAAACTAATACACTATAATAGGTGTTTTTAAATACTAATGACAGTTTATTGCGTGTGCTTAGCGGAAGAAAAATAGTAGGAGTACTGGTTAATAGTAAGACCTATTATTCTAGTAAGTAATATACAGCGTTTACACAGGGTGAAGAGTATTAAAATTTGCTAGGTCAGAATATACACTGGTCTTGAGAACCAAATTTCCACGATAAGAAGTGTCTCTGAGGGAGCAATTTCAAGAAGATGCCATAAATGTAGCGCTGAAGTGTTTTCAGAGCTACTGTATGGCAATCCAAATTATGTAAAAAATGTAAAAAAAACTTAATGTCTACCCAACAAAGAAACCTGTATTTTATATAAAGTAATTTTTAAGTTACTGTAGCTTGTTGTTAACTTTATTAGAACATATTTTAATAGAGAATAATCATCTAATGCGAAATTCATTACACATTTTATATTTTTCAATTATCACGGTGGTTAGAGTAAGTAACCACCTCATTCTTTGAAAGCCTTAAGTCCTAGATTTTTTTTCTCTACTTTCTGTGAAATATGGTCCGTAACGGAATATAAAACAAATAGTTTTTTTTTTAGATTATTGCTTATGTGAAAGCGTGACTGAAAGAGGTATGTATGTATGTAACTTCAACAATCAAATCTTACCGAAGCCGGTATCATCATATTAGGCGGAGGCGGCGGGGGCGGTATATTAGGGAACATCATCCTTGGCGCCATCATGCCAGGGTCGAATGGTGGCATCATCGACGGGGGCGGCGGCGGTGGCGGCAGCGCTCGTTCGAGTTGCTGCTGAACAGCACCGAACGTGGCGGAGCCAATCACCGGCCGCGTTGGTAGGTCCGCGCCCGAGATCTCCGCTTCGAATCTAGTAGTTAGAATGAGAATATAACTATCTATCTATAGAGGGGACGCCAATCAGGCACAGTCCACTTATTTGAGACCATTTCACCCAATTCCACACAACAGCGCATGAGTTTTATCTCTGCACTGACAGTTCTTGAGAATATAATTAACAGGGTTCGAAAATATCAAAGCAATTAATTTCCTTGATAATTATCGAAGGCGAGTTGTTTTCTGCATGAAATAATGGGACATTTGGCTAAAAGATGAAGATAATTAAAGTATTAGTGTAAAAAAATAATTGAAAAAGCACTTTTTCGCAAAAATCCGGTTTTTTTTTAACATAATAATCTGAGGCTTAGATACAGATACATGGTTTTAAACATTCACAAAAACCAATTAAAATTTTGTTTTATTGGTTTTTGTGGCCCCACGCCCGGAGCGTCGCAATTCTTCCCACCAAAAATCCAAGATTCCCTTGTGTCGTGGGTCCCTTAAAACATACAAAACATACGCGAACACCTCATGACCCGAGAACAAACATCTGCTTTTTACACAATTTGCTCTAACTGGGAAATTGGGAATTCAACCCAGGACCCGTCGATCAAGAGGCAGCGTCACTACCACTCGATCAAACCGGCCGTCGTCGCGGGCCGTAACTACATAAAATTTTCAATAAACGTTTATTTACTAAAAACAATAGTGACTAGTTTTCCAGGTAAGTAAACTTTTAATACTTTTGTGAGATAGACCCATTTTTTCCTTTTCATTACCTTTTCTTTCCTTCATTTTTCTTTCTCATCAATGGACATCATTTTTAGGGTTTCGTTGTGAACTAAGAACTCTAGGTTTAGGGGTGTATTACAGATTCCGAATATGGGGTCGGTTTGGGGCCATTCATTTATTTCGTAAGACTAGTTTCGCGTTTTTGACCTATTATAAGAAATACTAACCTTCCCCCCCCCTGTTTAATATTTATTACGTAAGAATATAAAGAAAAAAATGAACACACGTTTGGTTTGTTTTAATATTTATTTTTCAAAGTAACAATTTTTAGAAATATTTATTTGTTCTTACAAAGCAGGTAGGTACTAATAATTTTAATTTATTGGTAGTAATGAAATTTGGATTTAATCACTTTGCCCGCGCTTTTTCAAAGTATAATTTTACTTTTGAGCATTTTTGTGATCTTACGTAAAAACTATCGAGACTCCCTCCCACCCCCTTGTAAGAAAACATAAGACATGGTCAACCCTCCCCCCCAAAACGTCTTACGTAATAAATAAAATTTAAAAATTTTAGATTTTTACATTTTTCAAGATGGCCACCATTCAAAGAGTAATGAGACGAGGTCCAAGACCCTTTTTTTTCGCTTATCTCCTATCAGGGGATTTTATTTACTTGTCAAATCCGTGGGGTTGTCATTGTATACCTTTTTAAAAGGGAGTAGGGGTTTGAGAACTTTTTTCGATTTAACCTCTACATCATTTCTGAACTTGTTTTACAAAAACGATTAAGAATGTATTTTTTCTCAGCTTAATTAGGGTACCGCAATGTAAGTAGGTTTTTGAATCAGCCTATACAGGGTGTAAATGGAATCTACCCATAACTATTATTAGCTATAAGTAGTATTTTTTTTCTCGGAAACGTCATGTTAAGGAGTTTTCATTATTTACCTACTTTGGCACTATGCAACGTATCGCGAAAACGCGACCCGCGCGCGATCCCCCCACGACGCCGCGCGCGCCGCGTTGCTATCGGAGTGCGATGTACTATCACGTTCATATATGGAGGCATAGTCAAAACAAAACGCAGAAAACAAGTCGCTTGCGGCCGCTCGTGTACTCACACATGGACACAAACGACGTATACCGCATACCCCACTACGCTTGTTGCTCTGATAACAAGCATAATTTCACGAGCCAAAGCCTAAGCCTTGGTGGCGCAGCGGAAACACTGTCTGCCTGCTGTAGCAAGGCGCGGGTTCGAGCCCAACTGTCGCCTAATAGCTACGAAGTTTTGTTAGATATGTTTTGGTTTTCAAACATTTTTATAGTCATAGACCATACCATACAAAAATTGAATACAATGAAGTTAGTTTAGATTCATTCGGTTCGGTGTTCATGAGCAACCTGTTTGTCATTGCTAGATCATAAGCGAAGGTGCTCGTGTGTTCTTACCGTATCGGCAGTTTACTGTGATTTCTTTTTTCGACATGCATACAAATACATAATAAGTTTGCAGGAGAGGCAGTGTATTGTTGCGCTGCACAATATAGGATATAATATATCCCAAATTGCTAATGAGACAGGTCTTACAGTGAGTATTCTAATTTTTACTTAATACTAACACTGTTTTTAAATTTATAATTTATTTTGAGAACGTAAACATATCATCTAAATGATAAGCTTAACTATTGTAATGCATTTTATTAGTGGTGCATAGTTTTTGTTCCTTATTATATTAATCTTGTTATTTTGGTTTTAGTGAAGGATGGGTGAATCATTACGGAATGAGGGTAACGTGTAATCTCGGCCGCGCAACGGACGATCGCGAGTTATCAATGAATCAGCGTGTAGTGCAAATGTATGAAAATAATGGATTCATACGGAAGATAAATGGAGTTCATCGATTCTAAGGCTTAACAAGTTTAATTAAATATTGTTATGTGTAAAATTGTGATATTTATCTATAACTTATTATTTTGTTATTATAAATTATATCTACTGCCTTGTAGTGCAAGTCGAATATTAATTTTTGTTGAGGTTTAGCTTCAATACTCTTTTCTTCACGAAAACGAATTCTTAAGCTATAACCTTAATAAAACTGTAAGTGATCAAGTTGCAGAAAAAAAATGTGATTTTGTTAGTAGGAAATAAAATTACCTAGTCGAATTTCATATTTGTTTTATTCAAATACTTTATCACTGATACAATAATGTAACATTATTATTATTAATGTAATATTATGTGTGAAAATAGTTGTAATTGCTTTAATAAACAAAAATAAATTACAAAAAGAAATTACTCAGCTGGGATTAGAACCCGTGAACCTTTCTCCCTGTTAGGACAGTGCTTATCCGCTGGACCATACATAACGCTAGTAAGATCGACAAAATAAAGATACACTACGTCATGTTTACATTACCGATTGTTTGATATGACTCAACAGCAGCGGTGAGTGGAGGACAGTGCAATGTCGGGTGAATGCGTCCTACAAAAACTTCACCGAGGAGCCAAGAGATGTTGCTTAGCAAAATTATGTTCCTAGAGGAGGCTACAAGCTTGTGTGCGTGAGAAATCGTTTGAACTATGTTCATAGGAACATAGTCCCTATTGCAACGCGCTAAGTAGTTTAACTATGACTCCATTAAAGAACGCCATTGTACATTGCTGGTTTTCGTGTTTTACGTTGTTATGATTGTTTTTTATTGCAAAACACTCCGTATTCGATTAAATATTTACAAATGTAAGCAGAAAATATTAAAAACATGAAAAAAAAATTAAAAAACTTCCGGAGAAAAATTCCACTTGAAAATCATTCAGAATGATTGTCTGAGTCCAGGTTTCACTTTTTGCAAAGCTGTCTTTTTAACACCCTGTATGCATCCACCAAGGGACACGGGCCTTCCTTCACAACACGGAGAGGATTTAGGCCATAGTCCACCACACTAGCACAATGTAGGTTGGTGGACAGCGCGCCTTTCGATAAAGAATTTTCGTAGACATGCAGATTTCATCACGATGTTTTCCTTCACTGATGAACAAGTGATAATTCATTTTAAATCTTTACATAATTCCGAAAAACCGAATTTAGTCATACAGACCTGCACCAGCTTTTGAACCGTCCTGTTCCAAGTCTGGCTCATTACAAACTAATTTATCACTTCTTGGCAAAATTATGTGTCACATTCATTCAAGTTATTAAAATTGAATAAAATAATATGTTTTGAAATAAGTATGTGATGAAAAACATGTTTTGCTTATTTTCATCATTTTAGTTTGTATGTTTGCAGGAAACTTTTGATATTAATGCTAGGTAAGTTCCATCAAATTAGAATGGAATGCATCCATTTTTTTGTTTTGCTAGCATTACCTAGTTGTTGGAAAAAAGAAAATTTTGGGTAATTTAAGTTAGGTAAGCTAGTGAAAATTAAAGAAGTAAATCAGCCCACTAAACTGAACAACTTTTCCCAACGAACACATAATATAGAAATATTTAAAAAATCATTTTTGCCTCCCCATACAACTTTAGTAATCTCATACTTACCTATATTTTTTTTAACCCTTTTAGCGCCAAGAATTTTAGTCAAAAACGCCCACCACACGCCAAGACATCAAAAAATTTAAAAAAAAAATTAATTTCGTGGCGTATTGCGAACGCTAGGTGAACGATATTAAAGTAAAAAAAAAATTTTATGTCTGATATATCAGATATTGACGGCGAGGGCACGAAACTAAAACGTCTGATATATCAGACTTTGGTGGTGAAAAGGTTAAATATTTTAATGGGTTCCTTAGAGAAAGGTGTTCAGTTTCATGAGTAGACACTTCATTCATTTTTCGCTAACTTTACACCCCATAGATTATACAACAATCAAATAAATAAGGCTAAACACTCAAAAGGCTCAAACTAAAGTTTCTCCCTATTTTACAGACATTAAATACTCCCAGACTTGATAACAAACATCTGTCTAAATCAAGGACATACCCAGACAGAACCATAGATTAAGCAGCAGCATCATTACGAGTCAATCAAAATAATCATCAAATACAAAAAATATTCATTTGCACAAGTAAAAAGCAGAGAGTGAGATTGTGGCTAGGGTGCACCGAAGGCAACAAAGTTGAACAGTGCAATTGATTCCCACTTACAAAGAAATTTAATATTACCCTATCCTGAAATTTTAACATTATAGTATTGTAATATGAATGTTTAACAAATCCAAACATCATTTTTTATAACATACTAGCTTTTCGCCCGGGACTTCGTTCCCGTGGGAATTTTCCCGTCAATTTTCCAATGTTTTAATATTTATTCTGCTATTCGGGACAAAGCGAAATACAACAAATCAAAAACCATGGAAATCGGTCCAGCCGTTCTCGAGTTATAAGTGTTGTAACAAACACGACTTTCTTTTATATATATAGAAGATTTAAAAAAAAATGAACTAGGTCGGTAATTAGGTAATCTAACATTAACATCGTGTATCAGGAAACCATAAATGAAACATCGTCAATGTAGTTAAAGAAAAAATTATGCCCAGTTTGCCAGGTTCCTGCCCATGAGCAACAATATAAATATTTAGGCAGTTTGCGGCACATAGATTAGGTATGTTACTTATGCACAACATAGATGGTCAGTACACAATTTACTTCTCGCGCTTTTGCTCCTTGTCTTGGTACCAGTCATTATTTAGAGGCTGTATATAACTAAACATGTTGTAGGAGATGGTCTTACCTAGACATTTCATCTTGCATCTGCTGATATTTGCTTGGGTCATCCATGGTGCGCCGCGGTGTCCAAGTATAACCTTAAAGCAGTCCAAAAGATTACGTACTAACGAGAATTATAGTTTACGCCACTAATTACTGCTTTCTTCGATACGTACACTTCTTAACATTTCGGGATTTTGCTGCATTTCGAATAAATTAATTTCTGGAGAAATAACGCTTCCACACCTCGATAATTTTTGACATTAACGACATGTTGACAACTATTTCGGATTCGGATTTGGATTTGGAGTTTGGAGCGGACGGACGACACGATCCTTAACGTCGTGTATCCGAACTTTAAAGAGCGGTTGCTTTGTCAATTGAATTTTCGTTTTCTGCGTAAAAAAGTTCTTTAATGTGTAAAAGTGATAGTGTATTATGCATTAAATTGACTAAAATTCGTGTAATGATGAAAAATTCAAGTGATAACAGTGTTTCTGCTCCGTTTGGTACCGTCAAAGATCCTCGCGGTTGTGCTTCTCGCCGCCAGTTTCGTAAAACTAAAACAGACGCTATCCGGTTTTACGCAGAACATGAGAAGCTTAATGCTTAGGTTAAGTTGAAGAAAGAAGATTTTTCACTGAAGACATGGCTGTATGATATTATTTATTTATTTATTTAAAAAAAGGTATACTAACAGCAGGACATATTAATGTTTGACATAGTTTCATAGTTTCCTTCGCCTTTCCCGAAAGGGATAAAAGAGAAAGTATGTACTAAGTCCATGGAAACAATGTTCCAGTAGCAAGGCAATTTTCTTTCCTGTGACCGTGGTTTTTTGATTGTTTTTTCGGTCGGCGTGTCGGAAAAAGGGCAGCCCACACGGGACTTCAGATATCGCGTTCTCTTTTATAAACCAACTTCAAAAAAAAGGAGGATCTCAGTTGGATTTTATTTTCCCATTTTTTTTTTAAATAGAAAGTCACAGTAGAACACTATCTGAACTAAAGTGTCATCGGTTGTTTGCGCTATAATTTTGTAAATTTGTTAGAAAACATTAAATTGAATCATTTTAACCATTACAACGCATCATAATGATTGATGAAGACAATAAAACACTTTGGTGTGGGAACTTGCCAGAACAAGCTACTGAGGAGCTGTTATATGAGCTGTTTTTACAGGTTGGTTTTCAGCATTATTGTCCTAAGATTCTTCAAATTCATTTGAATATGCTTCATTATTATATCCTTTATAATTTTTTAGGCGGGTCCCCTGGAGAAGGTTAGGATCCCAAGAGACAGAGACGGACGACAGAAGAATTTCGCATTCGTAACTTACTGTCACGAAATTTCGGTGCCCTACGCCATTAATTTGTTTAGAGGTACGGCCCTGTTTCATAAAACCTTAAGCTTACAATGTCGTGGTCGCATGGCGTTGTTGCCACCGCCTATACGGTGCACGGGACCAGAGCCAATATTGGAATTTCAGCCTAATGTGCCTCAGCAGTTTGCAGACATGACTGAACAGCTCACATTAGAGGATTTGAGGCATGTGCAATTTCCAAGAGGTCAAGACGACGATAACCTGGTCATGGCGAGCTTGCAAGGAAACTGGTCACATAGGCACCATCCTTACAGACCTAAGGAGAAAGGTTTCAATGATCATAGACAAAGAGATAACAGAAATGACCACCACGGTAGGGATAATCGTAACCAGAATAACTGGAGAGACCGTAGGAATCATAGGAAAGGAAATTATCACAGGTGACCTAGATATTTTGACAGTAAAATGTGTGATTCATAAAAAATTATGCACACATCTTCACTTTGATTGCATTTTTATTTTAATAGTTAGCTAAATTGTGTCTCATAATTATCTGAAGATACACGTCAAAGCCGTAGTTGTTCACTATTGGCTGTTTCAATTTATGCTCTTTGCTCATTGGTTGAATTATCTTCTCAGTAGCCTGTGATTAAGTGGGTATCACTCAATTTTGATATGTATCTGCAGATAATTATGAGACAGACTTTATATATTGAATGTACTGTACGTTGATATGTTTTGTATTTTGAGATAGTGTAGCAGACAGAAAAGTGTGACTTAACTTTGAGATGTGAACAAATAGTAAAAGTTTGTAAATGAAAAAGATAGGTCTTTTAACTGTATAATTCAAAAATTCTTATTTAATTATAAAACATAAAACTAAGCAAAATATACCAGATTTGATCTTAATAGAAATTTTTTCTTCTTCCAATCACTATGTTTTGATTTATGATTTCATATCTAATATATGTTCGAAAAACCTTTTACATTGTATATAAGGATATTGGATTTTAACATTTACAGAAGTCACAAGTAGGTAGATATTTTTAACTAAGCTAAGGTCCTATTATCTAACCATTTCTTATTTTCCATCGCATTCTAACACATAGTCTTTCTACTTGTGCACATGACTGTCGGCAAATTAAGTAGGCTATCACTTTCTAGTGTATAGCCTTAGGGGCACTATGAAGAAAAAAAGACTTATTTTTCGAGTTTTCGAACTTTTTATACCTGGATCGTCTTGGCTCTTGGCCTTGGGGTCAAAATGGTTCATGTCCCGTTTGACGTCCGACGCACGGGAACCGAGATATGAGCTGTCAAAGTCACCCCAAATGTATGGAGAAAAGACTTAGAATTTTTTTTTAGTTTTCCAACTTTTTGTGCCTGGAATGTGACAGTGTACGCCCCAGGGTCAAGAATATGAAAAAAAAAATCGACATTTTCGAAAAAATTTACAAGTCTGCGCTCCTAAGCCTACTCAAGCATTGCTAAGTCTTTTTCCAAACACTTCGAGAAATTTTGCGAGTTCTGAAAAAAATTTTTTTGAGTAATCTAACTTTTTATACCTGGAGCGTTTAGGTCTTGGTCTTAGGGTCAAAAATGATCCTAGTCATGTTTGGCGTCCGACGCACAGGAACCGAGATATGAGCTGTCAAAGTCACCCCAAATGTATAGAGAAAACACTTAGGCGAAATTCCCACGGGAAACTCATTGATGTTACTGACTTCTACAGTAAACTACTGGAACGATTTGAAAAATTCTTTCACCATTAAAATGCTACATTATCCCAGAGTAACAGTCTCGATGCCCCCAACCAAAAATCCAAGATGGCGGATATGAAATTTTCGGGCATGCCGACATGCTTGTCGTTTAATAGGTTTTAGGGAGTGCTAATTCCGAAAACGACATCCATTTCAAAATCCAAAATGGCGGACATGCATTTTTTGTAAAAAACCGTCATGGGTGTCGTTTAATAGGTTTCAGGGGGTGCTGATTTCTAAAGTGACACCATTTTGAAATCTAAGATGGCGGACAATAGGCTACATTATTTTCCCGAATTCCCACGGGAACGAAGTCCCGAGCGAAATGCTAGTATAGTATAAACGCGAAAGTTTGTATGGATGGATACATCAGTAGTTTCCATGGAAATATTAGAAATTCCCATGGGAAAATCGAACATTCCCACGGGAAACTCATTGATGTTACTGACTTTTACAGTAAACTACTGGAACGATTTGAAAAATTCTTTCACCATTAGAATGATACATTATCCAAGAGTAACAAAGGCTACATTATTTTCCCGAATTCCCATGGGAACGAAGTTCCGTGCGAAATGCTAGTATATCATAAATGCGAAAGTTGGATGGATGTTTGTTGTTCTTTCATGCTAAAACTACTTTTTTGTGACGAGAACTTAGAGCGCCGGGTATCATGACCCTTCTGAGCATAATGTACATACAGCAGCAAATCAGGTTACCCATTTGCACTACGAAAGCCTACGCTATTGCGAGCGAGATAAGTTGTGGTTATTGAACGGTTGATATTTTATATCCTTTTTTAATTCATTTTTGGTCGGTTTTTAGCGTATTTTATAGGTTATTGTAGTTTCTTTTATATTTTTTCATTTTTTTTCCCTATTTTTAGTTTTATAGTTAAATGAGTAGTGTTTAAGATAGTTGTAGTTTAAATCATTTTTTTTTATTTTAATCTTTCCTTTTTTCTACTTTTTAAATTAGTACTTTTTTAATTATTTTATAAGGTAGTTATAGTTCATTAATCATTAGTTTTAGATTAAATCATTTTTATTTTATGTTCTAGTAGATAATCAGTTTTTTTTGTTTTTCAATAATTTTTTTAGTTTTTATTTGTTATCTCTTTAGTTGTAGTTTAAACCATTTTCATTTTATTTTAATCAATTCTATAATAAGTATTTTTAGTTTTCATTTTTTTCTATTTTTTGAATCATTATTTTTAAATTATTTTATAAGGTAGTTGTAGTTCATTAGTTTTAGTTAAAATCATTTTAAATTTTTATTTTAATCGGTAGTAGGTAATAATTATTTTTTCTTTTTCTTTTTTTTGTAGTTTTTAAATAATTTCTTTAACTTTTATTTTATTTTATCATTTTTTTATTAGAGTAGTTGTAGTTTTGTGTTATTTTTATTTGTTATATTTTTATTTGTTATCTGTTATTGCTTGCTTTTGTTATTTTTAATCTGTTATTGCTTCCTTTTGTTTTTTGTTATCTGTTATTTGTTACGTTTTCTTTTTTGGTGAATATGGATCCATACTTGGAGCTGGTATTCAACCAATTCTCGTTGTGGAATTTCGCCTCCACAATAAGTGATGAGGAGCGCAATAGCTGCCGCGAAAAGTTGGATACTTATTCCGGATAGGACCCCAACTTGCCCGACCTGCCGAAGACCCATGAATAGAGAATATAACACAAACTATAAACTCGGGTACCGATGGCGCTGCAGAAGGGTAGGCTGCAACGTCATCAAAAATCCGTTGGAGGGGACGGTATTTGAGAGGTCCAACGTAAGCATATTGAACACTTTACGCCTAGTGCTTCATTTTTTTAGGCGTGACAAGGTCTCATAGGCAGCGATGGATGTGGGTGTGACACGCGAAACGGCCATACAAATTTATCATTTCATGCGCGAAATTTGCGAGGTCGCAGAGGCGCACGACAGTGAAATGCTTGGCGGGGACAACGACATCGTAGAGGTGGACGAGACACACCTCTACACGAATAAATACCACAGGGGTAGGTTGCTGCAAAGGCAAACATGGTCGTTTGGGTGCATCAGCCTTTTGACGAAGCAGATCCACGTCGAACTGATTCCCGGCAAAAGTAGGGCGACACTCGACGCCATCATACAAGAGAACGTCCGACCTGATTGATTCTTATATAATGTCGGATCAGCACCGGTCGTACATGGGGGTTCATCTGCGGCTGGGAATGCGGGGACATTCGTCGGTCAACCACAGCTGGCAATTTGTAGCTGGGGCGGTTAATATTCCTGTGGACTCCAGCCTTGGTGTGCCCATAATAGGCACCAATTTAGTAAGGTGCAAAGTGCACACCAACACCATAGAGAGGCAGTGGCTGGAGCTGAAGCGGCAATGCCGGGCCTGCAGGAGCACGCGGCGACTAAAGTGGTACATGGGGAAATACATGTACCGGCAAAATATTTTGAAGCGGCTGCCCGATGACGCCACCCGGTTTAGGCGTCTTTTAAAAGACACACATCGTGTCTATCCGTGAATTGGCCGCCGCCACGGCATACGAATTACCAACTGCCGGTGCCCAAGCCAGAATTGTCGCCGCCGTTGACCTGCTCCCCTCCCCCATGTACCCAATTCCCTCTCTGCCCAGTCGAAATTGTCCCCTCTACGGTCTTGCGTGTCACACCCACATCCATAAGATAAGAGCTGTCTCTCCCCCAGTTCAATTGAAACTCCCTCTCTGTAAAGTTTTTCCAAAAGATTTTCTATGACCGAGACTTCCACCATTCAGTATAATTATGATAAATAGGAATTTCAGATTTATGTCGCCCTACTTTTGTCATAAATTCGTTCCCTCTACTACGGTCTTGCGTGTCACACCCGCATCCATAAAAGCTCCTCTCCATCTGTGGTGTTTGTTCAACTCCCTCTCTGCCGTATAACTCGCTGCCGCAGTCCCAGTCAAAATAGTCCCCGCCGTTGCCCTGCCCCGCTCCCCCATGTACCCGCCACTCTAAGTTCTTGTCACAAAAAAGTTTTTCCAGAAGTTTTACGTATTTCCTATGGCCGAGACTTGCACGCTTCGCACATAATATAGATTCAATCCTGCTTTCCCCAGAAAAAATAGTAATAAGAATTTCAGATTTATACGCCCAACTTTAAACAAAAATTCGTTCCTGTGGGAATTTAGTGAAATCATGTAGAAGTTGACGGACGAATCTCTTCACATTCCAAGCCACAGGTGGCCCCTACATTATGGTGCTGATCCGACATTATTTATGAATCGGGCCGGACGTTTTCTTGGATGAAGGCGTCGTAGGGGTTTCCCATGGAGATTTCTAATATTTCCATGGAAACTACTGATGTATCCATCCATACAAACTTTCGCTTTTATAATATACTAGCATTTCGCTCGGGACTTCGTTCCCGTGGGAATTCGGGAAAATAATGTAGCCTATTGTCCGCCATCATGGATTTCAAAATAGGTGTCACTTTTGAAATCAGCACCCCCTGAAACCTATTAAACGACACCCATGACGGTTTTTTACAAAAAATGCATGTCCGCCATCTTGGATTTTAAAATGGATGTAATTTTCGGAATCAGCACCCCCTAAAACCTATTAAACGACACGCATGTCGGCATGCCCGAAAATTTCATATCCGCCATCTTGGATTTTTGGTTGGGGGAATCGAGACTGTTACTCTGGGATAATGTAGCATTCTAATGGTGAAAGAATTTTTCAAATCGTTCCAGTAGTTTACTGTAGAAGTCAGTAGGTAACATCAATGAGTTTCCCGTGGGAATGTTCGATTTTCCCATGGGAATTTCTTATTTTTCCATGGAACCTACTAGTGTGTCCATCGACATGGGAATTTCCTATGGGAATATCACATTTTCTCAAGCTAAACGTGACTTGAGCCCCTTACGCCTTCTCCAGCAAGCATGTTTTCCCATGGGAATAAAAAAAAACTAAATTTACATTCCTTCAGTCACATGGGAAAAATCTTAAATTCCCATGGGAATTGGTCTTTATACGCGGAGCGCGCTATAGAAACAAAAATTTTCGCCTGCTTAGGGGTAAAAGACTTGTAAATTTTTTCCAAAAACTTAATTTTTTTTCGTATTCTTGACCCTAGGGCCAAGACCTACACGCTCCAGGCATAAAAAGTTGGAAAACCAACTCGAAAAAAAAAATTTCGCAAAATTTTTCTAAGTATTTTCTCCATACATTTGGGGTAACTTTGACAGCTCATACTAGGATCATTTTTAACCCTAAGACCAACATGACTAGGATCATTTTTAACCCTAAGACCAAGACCTACACGCTCCAGGTATAAAAATTTAGATTACTCAAAAAAAATTTTTTCAGAACTCGCAAAATTTCTCGAAGTGTTTGGAAAAAGACTTATAGAACGGGACCCAAGGAGAATGACTTCATTTCCGTGGGACTTACCTCCGCCATACGAACTACTGGTATGTACTTATTCGGCATATGTTCCTGAACACAAAAAGTGCGGTAGTCACTTTCTGAGGGTATGGAGGGGGTAGCTATGACGTAACAAATATGGCGGCCAGGCCTATTTTATTTACGCTATATTTAGATAACTACTGGGCAGATTTACTTAAATAGGGTCTCAAATGAAAGATAATGTAATATACATTGTTTTATTATAAAGATGCATTAGTGTAAACCTAGTAACAAAATAAATATTTTCAAAAAACGACATTTTGTAAAATTAAACTTTTTTTACTGTGTGAAAAGAACAGAAACTTTAGGATTGCGGTAATTTAGCTTATTATAAAAAAATTGCTACACTTATCAGCATTCTAATGAACCTAAAAACGTTTAAATCGAGCTATAAACAACAGAACTGCAGTCGTCTAAGTGAGCGTGGGTAGCGCCGAACTGACTACAAAACGGCAAAATGAAAAAGTATTAAGAACAAGCATCATTCAAAATGAAAAAGTATTATGAACAAGCATAATTTTTTTTTAACAGGCATCATTTTTTTTGTCAAAAAATTTTTCTTAATATTTTTACGAACTATTTTTAAAAATTCTCGTACAAAAATAACGCTTCGTATCATATCGAAATAAAACTCTTCATACTTGTACGTACTTGCGTTATATTTCAAAACAAAGGACTCAATGGTACTGGTCTGTACTGATGGACATGAGAGTGTAAACGTACGCACTCGAGACAGAGGCAGGTCGCTGACGTGCGAGAGTGTACAGCCGCCGTTATATTTTTTACATCGGCAACACTGAGGAATCCCTGCACCGTGCTGCGCCGTGAACTTTGGCACTTGTCGCTTCATTCATTTAAAATCATTTGGTCAGGCCTATGACACTGTTAGTACCAATAACTGCGAAATGGCGCTGCTATCGCCTTTCAAAACTAAAAAAATAGTTGATGTTTGATATGGGTTCCTTTAAAAAAAGTTCTTTAGCTTCATGAGGAGCCCTAAATTTTGCTAGTTTAAAAGCATCTATAAAGCTTTTTTTATTTGAATATTTGACCCATTTTAATAAATCATACATGAGTTGAAACAGACTCTTGAGTAGCTGTTGCCTTTATGTTGTTGCTACGTAACAGCTACTAGGTTGGTGCCCTCTAAGTTTAATTTTTTGTCAGTTCTTGGAGGATGACTGCACTTTAAAAAGACAGATAAAAATTCAAATGCAATCTAAATAAAAATGCAAAGCATCTCCTTTTCAGATAACTAGATTATGTAATATGAAATGCTATGGTTAAAGTTACATTACACGAATCAAATGTTTTTGACCCTGATTGATTTTTTAGATACATAGTTTCATTAAATAATAAATATACCTACCAGCCCCTCCAATCACCAAAGTCATTTCTGGGGTATCATCCTCATTTTGCTCTCGAAAATAATTATAAATAAACAAATAAATAAACGCTACACACTCAAAGGCCCACACTAAGGTTTTCCCTTGTGTCGAGGGTCCCTTAAAACACACATAAAGAAAAATACAAACACCCATGACCCGAGAACAAACAAATAAATCTTTGACATGCTGCTGGGTAGTAATAACTAACATTACTTAAATACTTAAAAGCAGTAGGTACAGTTTTAAAGTACAGTGTGTAATAAATATGCCTATTGGGTTTCTTCATGGGACAGACTATCAGCCGACTCACCCTGCACTAGGAATAAATCTGTATTGCAGTGGTAAGACATCTAGTCAGTTCACGAGAGGCAAGGTTATGGTACTTATAGTTGAGTTGTTGTACAACTGAATAGGTACTTCGCTAAAGGCTTAACCAATTTCCAGAACTAGTAAATAAAAGTGAATAGATAGATTCTCAAATATAGACCCATATGTGTTGCCACAATTCCGTCAATATCATGTAGCGCAGAACACTTCACTTTATAATAAATGGCAATCAGCCATTTTGTGAAAAAATTGTGGATAAGAACTTTTTTGAGTGACACCCAGGTGACACCTTTAACACTCTCATGTTTTCAAAATGGTTCAATGATAATCAATGGAAAAGTAAACGAAAAAATAAAAATTTTCAATGACTATCAACGTCTGACCTTTTTGGCGGGAGCTGTCAGGCAACTTGAAAGACTACTATAATTATTGAATTGTTATCTTTTTTGGTGACCCCAGTGTCATTAGTTCATTACACGGTTACACATTACTCTCTCTGCTCTTTGTAGCTGACCCACGTGATGGAAAGTTTTGAATTTGAAAATTAAAATAATAGGTATAGTGTGTCCAATTAAGAGTAATACGTAACAGATTTACTCAGTGGTTCACCCAGAGCAATTCCGTTTTCAGTGAAGAGACATGTGTAAGAAAAGCGAATTCTCTTGCCTTCTTCATCGAATTGTGTTTTGTCAAAATGTTTTTGACAAACACATTGTTTCAACAATTGCTCTTCAGAGAGTTCAAGGAGTATAGGATGTGTTGGCGCGAGAAAAGACATATCCACAAACTTCTTAGATAACTGTTTCTCGGGAAACAAAAAACCTTAGCGTTTCACCTGTTGCAGTGCAACCACCAACACAACACTTAAGCGTTTCCATGTTAAAGCAGGTTGCAAAAATAAACTAAGATGAAAAAATCGTCGACGGAGGAGGATTTGTGACAAGAATCTCAACTTCAAACTCAACATAAAATACACGAGCACTCAACTCGAGCTCGCAAGGGTTCATAGAATTACTCTTGAACGATAAAATTGTATATAAAAATCACTGTTCGCCGACCATCGGCTGAAAGAAAAAATCTTTAGCCGATACCTTGTTGTGCCGACAGCTCAATTCGCCGAAAAGACGTTCTAAATATTATTTTTTTGCCGATGGCATGATTTGCAGATAAGCCGGTTCACTGAAAGCTCGACTGAGCGAATTAGCTATTTATCGATAGAAAGAATTGCAGAAAGCACTGTTCATATTTTCATTTACTAATACTTACTACGCCATTTGTTGGAACATAAGGTTTAGTTTTTTCAGAATAAAAAGTAGCTTATTTATTAATCTAGAGCAGCACATTCCATAAAAATCAGTCCGTTAGTTTTAGGCATAGAATAAATAAGGTGTAATTCACATTTGTTTGTTTATATTTATTATAAAGTAGTCATAAAAAAACTTATATTATAATTTGCAAAACAAATGTATTTATTTTAGATATAAAATTGTTACCAAATGTTGTTGATAGTTTTGACACTCGAAAATATTTTTTTTTCACGTACCTACAAAATAAATAAATAAAAATTATATGGAATCAAAGCTAAATGGTAATAATACGGGTTACACATGGCAAAAGCTGCTTATGACAATCATAAAATAAAATAAATATAAATGCATTTTAGTCATTTCCGCGACGAAAACTGATAATAAGTACTGCATTTATTTAGCAATGCACTTCAGTAAACGCCTGTGCGAACCATGAGAGCAATCATACATAATACCGTACTTGTACTTGCTCAGTGACAAGACACCATCATGGAAGTTTGAGGTTATCTTGACATACAGCATGACGTCACAAGATGGCGATTTAAAGGCGATAGCAGCGCCATTTCGCAGCTATTAGTACTAACAGTGTCATAGGCCTGACCAAATGATTTCAAATTAATGAAGCGACAAGTGCCAAAGTTCACGGCGCAGTACGGTGCAGGGATTCCTCGGAATGAATCTAAGTGTTGCCGATGTAAAAAATATAACGGCGGCTGTACACTCTCGCACGTCAGCGACCTGCCTCTGCCTCGAGTGCGTACGTTTACACTCTTATGTCCATCAGTACAGACCAGTACCATTGAGTCCTTTGTTTTGAAATATAACGCAAGTACGTGCAAGTATGAAGAGTTTTATTTCGATTTGATACGAAGCGTTATTTTTGTTACGAGAACTTTTGAAAATAGTTTGTAAATTTTTACGAACGAATTTTTTCGTTTTTTTTTACGAATTTTTTAAATCATTATTTAATGAAGAAAATTTTTTGTCAAAAAAAATGATGCCTGTTAAAAAATATGCCTGTTCATAATACTTTTTCATTTTGCTGTGATTCTACTCGTTTTATCACGTTATTTTCAAGATTATTCGTACCCAAATCTAAGTACCGTAGCCAGTTCGGAGCTACCCACGCTTACTTAGACGACTGCAGTTACGTTGTTTACAGCTCGATGTAAACGTTTTTAGATTCATTAAAATGCTGATAAGTGTAGCTATTTTTTATATTAAGCTAAATTACTGTAACCATAATGGTTTCTGTTCTTTTCACACAGTAAAAAAAAGTTTAATTTTACTAAATGTCGTTTTTTGAAAATATTTATTTTGTTACTAGCTTTATACTAATGCATCTATAGAATAAAACAATGTATATTAAATTATCTTTCATTTGAGACCCTATTTAAGTAAATCTGCCCAGTAGTTATCTAAATATAGCGTAAATAAAATAGGACCGGCCGCCATCTTTGATACGTCATAGCTACCCCCTCCATACCCTTAGAAAGTGACTACCGTACTTTTTGAGTTCAGGAAAACATGCCAAATAAGTACATACCAGTACTTCGTATGGCGGAGGTGAGTCCCACGAAAATCGTTATTTGAAGACTTTCTTACGAATGGGTCCCGCTCTATTAGCAATGCTTGAGTAGGCTTAGGGGCGCAAAGACTTTTTGTAAGTTTTTGTAAATTTTTGTAAGTAGCCTATATGGGAAGTGGCCGTTCGGGGAAGTGGCCGTTTGCGGTAGGTGGTCTTTTTTAGGAAGTGACCGACCGGATTCTTTTTTTTTCATATCATACAAGGTGTTTCAAAAAAAAAACAAAAAAAGAAATTCCAAAATTTTATTTTAAAAGTGAAATACTCGCAACTCTAGTAATCAGTTGCACGGTTTGACATTAACAAAATGAAAGTTTCATTGAATTAATATGACATACTTGTCAATTTGTAATAGAGCTGTGCAATAAGCTTAATTTTAATTAATTTTGATTTATTTATTTTTTTGGGTTTTTTTGAAACACCTTGTATTGAATGTACTGTACTTTGATATGTTTTGTATGTTGAGATAGTGTAGCAGACAGAAAAATGTGACTCAACTTTAGATGTGAACAAATAGTAAAAGTTTGTAAATGAAAAAGATAGGTCTTTTAACTGTATAATTCAAAAATTATTATTGAATTACAAAACATAAAACTAAGCAAAATATACCAGATTTGATCTTAATAAAAAATTTTTCTTCTTCCAATCACAATGTTTTGATTTATCATTTTATATCTAATATATGTTCGAAAAACCTTTTACATTGTATGTAAGGATATTGGATTTTAACATTTATAGAAGTCACAAGTAGGTCGATATTTTTAACTAAGCTAAGGTCCTATTACCTAACCATTTCTTATTTTCCATCGCATTCTAACACGTAGTATTTGTAAGTAGGCTATCACTTTCTAGTGTATAGCATCATTCCTTTCACGGGCCAGACTGCGCCATTAGACGTGCCAGTGTTTTCATGTGACCAAAGGGTAATGCGAGTGGAGACTAGTTCTTTTTTTATCCTATTGTTATAACTATGAATTCATGATGACCGAATTTCATTTGTTGCTATGACCTGAAAAAAAACTTGAATTTCATATATTGTTAATTCATATACTGTGATCTACATATATCCAAACTTCAGCTCTTCAACTAGTACCAACTCATGACATTTATGATTCATGCATGACACTAATACCATGAACATGCTTCTATACTTCATAGACCTTAGTCGACTGTTAATCTTTAATTTTTGCAGTTCTTTCCTCTCGTCTTTTCTATATCGCTACTCTTCCCTCCACCTGCACCCGTCTAATGCGAATTTTTCATTAATACTATTCCAAACCTACTGTCCTATGATTACAAACCAACAATGCTGTTGAAAACCTTGTTTATTATTTTCTTTCCATAGAAAACCATTCATATTAAGTGTAATAAGTTTGTAAAACCAACTTGTTTTTGCGGCCCGTTCAATACAAATCAATGTAAAAATGTATGCAGAACTAAATTCGAGTCCGCAAAATAGCTTGATATTCATTGGACAGTTAGTATGGAATAGATATTAGTTTTGATGATTGGTTTGGATCAGTGGTTAGTAATAAATAATAATGCTTCTAAATCGACAGTTACTATGTAGTTTTAATTCCCTGTCGGGGCAATCATCTAAGAACAGATGTGTTTATTTTCGCTGTTCGGGTGTTTGGGTCTATAGATAAAACTTACACGTACACTCACGCCTGTAATCCCTAACGGGATAGGTAGAGCATCAGTGGTTCTAGGTAAAACTTGCGTCTTATTAATTGTCTAATCTTGCTGGACCATCAGAGATAGCCGAGCTCTACGAGGAAATGAGAGATTGACTGTCTCTCTGATCATCATAATCATCATGTCAACCGCAAGACGTCCACTGCTGGACATAGGCCTCCCCCAGGGATCTCCACCTCGATCGGTCCTGCGCCAATCTTTACAAGATCGTCGGTCCACCTTGGGGAGTCCTTCCTACGCTGTGCCTTCCGGTACGCGGTCGCCACTCGAGGACTTTTCTGCCCCAGCGGTCATCAGTCATGTCAGTAACCTCGCTCTTTGAGTGACCTTGATCCTTCTTATGAGGCCCAATGTAAGCGACCACGTTTCAGTGCTGTACGTCATCACTGGCAACACACACTGGTCATAGACGTTCGTCTTCAGACATTGCGGTCTTATAAGTCAATGTATAAGGCGCTTCAGTGTAGGCCTTTTTGTGTGTGGGGGGATTTTAATTCTGATACTCAAGTCCGTATATTACAGAAAACGACTCAGACTGATCTACAAGGTGTTTCAAAAAAACCAAAAAAAAAAAGGAATTCCAAAATTTAATTTTAAAAGTGAAATAGTCGCAACTCTAGTAATCAGTTGCACGGTTTGACATCTTTCAAAATGAAAGTTTCATATAATTAAAATGACATGCTTGTCATATTTGTAATAGAGCTGCGTAATAAGCTAAATTTTAATTAGGTAATTTTGAGATATAATTTTTTTTTGGGTTTTTATGAAACACCTTGTATACTCATGAATTTAGGATAAAACAATATATCAATGTTTATACTTAAGAAGCAGTCCTCTTTGTAATTTTGATAGGTAGTAAGAGAAAGAGACAATCAATACTTAAGTATAGATCTAGACTTGAGTCTCTTGTAATACGGGCCTTAGTTTTCCGGATCATTTTAACAAAACTTACCCTTTCAGGACCCTTGTACTTGATAAATCTATATTGTAGGTATCCATATATCTGATAGATAAAGGCTAAAGATATGGAATACAAGAGAAAACTTAAAACTTTGGTTTCCATGTCAAACAGTCCAGATGTAAATATTTTAAAGATGATGAAAGTGCTGAGTATTCCTCGTAACAAAAAGAAAAGTACTACATATATCACTTCTATTATAGTGTAAATGATTGATCTGCTGTAGCCGCTGTCACGGAGCAACCTGGAAGTAAAGAGGTCGTATAACAGTAAAAACCGGCCAAGTGCGAGTCGGACTCGCGCACGAACGGTTCCGTACCATTATCTAGGTACATATAGAAACGGCAAAAAGATCACGTTTGTTGTATGAGAGCCCTTTAAATATTTATTTTAGTCTGTTTTTTAGTAGGGTAGACTGGGTACGATTGAACCAATTTTACTTTGAATACGCATAGTTAAGTATCTATTAAATTCATAGCTTAACATTTCACATAATCTATTAGGATGTAATGTCACCTTAAACGAAAAGGTCATATTATAGTGTCAAAAGGAGATTATCATATCCCATACAATCAGACATGTTACAATCATACCCATGTTTCAATCATGACATATACAATAAGAGTGAAAATAAAAGGCAGATTAATAAAAAAAAAAATTTATTTATTTGTAATTATGCAAAACCAAGCGCTTATTTCAAGTAGGTTAAAATTGCACTTTAAATTAGAATTGCATATTTTCATAAAAAAGTAGGCAAAAATGTAATCACTAGGACTGCTATTTAAACTCTAGATATTATTTTATGGTATTTCACCGAAAATTCCGGAATTCCGGAAGAACTCGGAAGGTTCTTCGACCTCTACCAAGTTACCACAGGTCTTTCAGGGTTGACTTTTTGCTTTTCAACTACTGGTATCTATCCTAACAACATCGACAAAAAATCAGAACCTTGCAATTTAATGCGACCTGAAATGTTCGAGATGACCGGTGTAAGTAGGCATTGTAAACTATAGGTATTTTTCATGTGTCGCCAACTGAACAACGCTGTGTTCTAGTGGCCGTAGCGCTGCCTCTGTATCAGCTGGTCCTGAGTTCAATTCCCGGTCGGTCGAAGCAAATATTGTGTAAAAAGCAGGTGCATTGGGTCATGGATGTTAGTGCTTGTATTTAATGTAGTTATCCCAAAGGGCCAAGGGAAACCTTAGTGTGGCCTTGTGCGTTTGTGGCGTTTATTTTTTTACTTGTTAATAAGCACATAGGTAAATGAAGATGGGGATGATTGAAACACGGGGACGATTGAAACGTTTCAAACGTCCCCACACACATTGTTGCAATTGTACCCATAAGCCATATTTAATTTCAAGGTTAATTTTTTGTCAAAACAATTGCTATAGCGCTAGCTAATAGCAATAAACACATCTCAAATTGGTACACTAAACAATGAATCAAAAAACTATAGCAAACTATGAATGTAAGTTATGATAAACTAAAAAATAAAATGTCGTAAATTCGTACTTTTGGATCTCAAAAACTTCCGACACGTCCTGCGCACGACCACGTCCGACAGCTGCCACCGCGCCACTGTCCAAAGATTCAAAACATGGTCGACGTTGTAACGGACGTGGTGTCTCGCTCGCACGTATAATAGTTTCCGAGAAACTAGAGTTGTTTCAATCATTACGCGTTTCAATCGTACCCGGTCTACCCTATTTGTTTTTATAGCGGCAACAGAAATAAATCATATGATAGACGGACGGACAGCGGAGTCTTAGTAATAGGGTCCGTTTTTTACCCTTTGGGTACGGAACCCTAAAAAGGACATACTTCGCGCTGGAGTAAGAGCTGATGATCTCCACTAAGAACCTTAGGTACCTGAAATCACCACTAAGCACCTCACGGTTCAGTGTTCTTTATTAAATATTTTTTTTAAGATAGCTCCCGACAAAAAAGAGAGGTGTTATAAGTTTGACGTGTCTGGCACCGTAGCTCCTAAAAGAATGGACCGATTTCGATTCGGTTTTTCTTGTTTGAAAGCTGGCGTAATCGAGATGATTTTTATATTTCATGAAAATTAGTTTTTTATACGATAAATGTTATTATACTATTGACGAGTATTTACAAGATAAATTTTGACATTAGGCATTTTAATTTAAATTTTTCTTTTTTTTTCTTATAATAATTGACATGAACCTATTATTTTTATTATAATGACATCGTTTAATTTACAAATATCTACATTTATTTAATTACCATTGACTACGCATTAAAACTGACATTAAATTTAATTTTTATACCTGGGACATTTAATTATTGCCTACTAATACTGCTTTCTTTTTATTTATAACATTAATTAACATTTACGAGATGAATATTAACCGCATGACATAATATAAGTAATAATTATAACCCTTTTTATGACAATATTTTTTATTCGTTTTAGCCGCAAATGTTTGACATGAGTCCTCCTCTCTCAAATAAAATTGCGTGCCAAGCCTGGGTCCATGAGCTCTCAGAAATGTTATTTGTTTGTCACCTATGTAAAAACCATGGAAAGCAATAAATGATTGAGTATTGAGTAATTTAGCTATTTAAAATCGAATGTCGGGGTTGATACAATTTTTTTAATTTTATTAACCGACTTCAAAAAAGGAAGAGGTACTATGTACGACTGTATGTATTTTTTCATTTTTTAATGTAATTTCACCGATTTCTCCGCAAATTATGGACCGATTTCATAAATTCTTTTTTTGTTCGAAAAAGTATACTCCAGAGGTGGTCCCATATAAATTTTATCGAAAATGATTCAGCGCTTTTATAAAAATCAATCAAAAACAAAAAAATACTATAAACCAGAACATCATCTAAATAAATGAGTGACATTTTCTGCTAATAGGCATTGTAGTCTGCAAAAAATACTAGTTATCCACTTTGTGCGAACATTGTTGGGATTGAATTCGGTGACTCATACGTTTTTAACGTGGAAAATTATTATGACTTTTGACCACAATCTAGCTCAGGGGTGTAGATGTGTTCGAGGATACAGGAACTTCGCTCACCCAGAAGATGCCTTTTAACTTGAACTTTAAAGTTAAAATGTTAAAATTACAATGACACTGCCGGTAGTAACAATCTTATTGATAAAATTCTGTGATATATATTACATACTAGCTGACCTGACAGACGTTGTCCTGTCTTAAATTTTCTTATGTTTCGCAAAACTTTCTTATTTTTTTCTTTCATCAGAACCTTCTCCTGACAATAATAAGCACAACAAAAAAGAATCATCCAAATCGATCAAGCCGTTCTCAATTTTTAGCGTGACTTGAAGAGATAGGGGTTCATTTTTATATTTATTATTACATACTATGTCATTTCACTAATTAGAGCTTGTCCTGACGTGATTTATACATAAGTTTAAATATAATAATAGGTAATTTATTTTTATTATTAAGAATGGGTTCGCTCTTGACCACAATCTAGCTCAGGGCAAAGATGTGGTCGAGGATGAAGCGAGCTCACCCAGAAGAAGCCTATTCACTCGTACTTTCTTTAATAGGTAATTACTTTTGAAATTGTGATGTCTGGGCCCTACCGCTCAAATTACAATTCCTTGGGATCATTTGCGCAAAGCAGACCACGTGATATAACATGCGAAGACGCTTTCAGTGTGGGTAGTGCTTGTATGTGTTTTTTTTTTAAGATTATCCCAGCGTAAGAACCTCCACGCCGTGTTATGAAACTGATAGAATCCAGCTTTCAAGCTTTTTCTTTATAAATCTTCTTCTTCTTATCGTATAGGTATAGTCAAGTATGTGGCGAACTTGGCTAACCCTGGTGTCAGAGTTTTCAAACCGCACAATGGCCTCTGACTTGGTTTTAATGACTTTAGTCAATCGACAACAGCCGGGGCCGAATGCTTAACGTGCCCTCCGAAATTGCCACTTTTTATAAGATGGGTTAACTCTTGACCCCAATCTCGACCAAGGTCATAGATGAGGTCGACGATGGAGCGAGTTAACCCAAAAAATGCCTATTAAGGCACTGGTACTCCTTTGCACCGACCGACGGAACACAGCAAGCTGTTTGGCGTCTAACTTCGGTAGGAGGGTGGTCGCGAACCAGACGGCCCTTCACAGGGCCTACCACACCGCATGAGACCATAGGACCCCGCCTCAGTTTCAGAGCAAATTGAGGTGTCCTGGGGTGGATTAATAGGAGGCAGGTCTCATTTGTGTTTCCTTAGTCGCCTCTTACAACTTACCTATGGGGTAGTGTTATTCCCAACTGATCCGTGTGGTGATCGGTTGAGAATAACACTACCCCACTTTCCGTGGTTTTCAAAAATACTTTTTCTTTATCTCTATTTAGACCAAGATCCCAGGGTCGCCAGACCTTACTTATTTTCTCATAAACCAAATGTGTGGGAAAGAGTAGTGCTAGTACGTACTAGTAATGTATGAATACCAGCTAATCTGTGCCGACGGCCAATTTTCAGCTACCCAGGTTCTGAAGGTACTTCCAAAAATTGCTCACTTGTCTTGAAGTTTGCGTGCTATAAAAAGTATTGTTATAATTCCCTGAACATCATATACAAAAATCACGGTATAATCGTAGGTATAATCGCATAATTTACTTGCGCAATGTAAAGCGTCTGGCAGAAATTACAGCCGACGGAGAGTGTCTGGCGGTGTTGAACATTAAATTTTATATTTAATTAATTATATTCTATATGACATCAGCAGCCAGACTTCAAGACAAGTGAGTAATTTTTGGAAGTACCTTCAGAACCTGATAGCTGAAAATTGGCCGCCGGCCCCAGGTTAGCTGGTATTCATACATTACTAGTACGTCCTAGCATTACTATTTCCCACACATTTGGTTTATGAGAAAATAAGTAAGGTCTGGCGGCCCTGGGATCTCCGTCTAATTGGGGAGTAACGCTTGATGCAAAGACAGCTTACATATTTAAAATATAAGTAAGGATATAATGATATAAGATACATACCACCGTATCTGTAGGTAAGGATTAGTGATTTCTAACATGGCCATTGTGCAAGGGAAGATACATCCAGTGTTACTTTTACGGAGGTATGAATCGACTGCAAGCACGGCGCTTGCGTGGTGGAATATCATTAGGAGCTGGTCTCTTGAGTATATTAAGCACCATCCTAGATCGAAAAAAAAGTAGCCCCAAGACCACACCATTAGCGCATATTGTGACATGCAGTTTCTTGCTGAAAATGGAAGCATATGAAATTATATCTTTGAAATACTTATCAATCGGGCTGCTGTCCAGCTTGAAGACTTTGCCAAATAGAGGAAACGCGTCTGGCAGGCCATTGCAGTGCAATTTAAAATAATAACATGTTGTCAAAAATTGGGTATATACATAGTAAAATTTGTTATCTGGGAATTCCTAAAAATTAAGTTATATATTTCAACTTCTTAACCCCTTGGGGATTGTTCCATGCGTTGATGAGCCGTGAATCACATTGATGTCATTATAATAGTGATACTTACATATACGGTTTATACTAGATATTATGGACAGAGATAGTACTGTTTATAATTTTGTTTGAGTGCCCAGTGTCCAATAAATTTTGATTTCAGCAAGTCTTTCAAAAATAGACTGCCAATTAATTTTAACTCGCTTTTCTTCAGTTTAATTAAAGTCCTATCAACAACTAACACCGTCGACTTATCCAGTAGTTTCAAAGATTCACTTGTAAAATGCAATACTACATTGAACTTAGATAATACAAAGAAAAACCTTGAAGGGCCAACGGAACTACAAATTAATACGGTATTGGCGACAGAAATAAATAATTGTTATGTTTTGCAAAGGGCTCGGCCGAGGTCTTTTAAGCCAATCATGCTAAAAGGATCCTTGAACTTAAGTTATCATTCCATTAAAATTAAATAACAATTTAGATTCCGTAAATTCGAATCGACGACGTCTGGATCGACTTGCTTTAGTCACGAAAATCTATACTCGTACCTTCCATAAATTTCTTAGCTCCTGAGTTATTAGGATATTTAAGTGAGATAAAATTAGAAAATAAATTTGTACGACTGAGTCAAAAAGAGCAACCCTCGGAGTTTCTTGCCTATTCTTCTCTAAGGAAGACTGCATCTTTGCAAATAGGCGCTACTTTGACTTTTTTTAAGTAAAATGTAATAAAACTATTTTCGACTTTTGGCCTATCGTAATTCGTAAATGCGACCAAAGGTTTTTAGCTTTTCTTATAGACGTCCACTGCAGGACACAGACACAGCCTTCCTTCATTGACGTAGGTAAGGGTTATTCTGTGATGCGATGAAGGGTTAGCTGCGTGATATACCTTCTCACTAACAAGCTTGGCATAAGGGTCGAGGCTTTTTCTAAAAAAAAACTTGCGATTTCCCTTCTCCGTTTGCTGGCGGATTTTCACAGGAACTTATGCTGAAGCCACCTTGTACGACATATTTGGTTTATTATACTCTGTTGGAAGCCATACTAAATACATACATAGATAACCTCGGCTTTGTCCCATTAGAGTCAATACCCTTAAATGATTGCGGCATCCAGTGGCTCTATACGACCATTTGATGCTCTCCTTTTTATCGTATCGATCTTAAATTTTAAAACACCTGTGTTCGGCGACAAAAATTGCATCTGGTCTGGCCTTATACTGAAATTCCAGCTAATATGTTTTGGAGCAGGTTGAACATACTAAATGGTAATGATGTCAGGGATATAGGGCTCGCAGAAGACCAGCTGATGCAGCTTCTTTATCAACTAATCGCTTCCAGGTGGTACATACGGGCTTTCTTGTACCACAAGCTGGCGTGACTTTGTTTTTCTAACTAAATGATGACTCGTTATTTGCGGAGACGTATACTACACTAAGTGGGACGACGCGAGTTTTGCTGCATCGCAGGCATGTGCCACAGGCTGGTGACAACATATTATTACCACTATATTCATGTTTTATCTAAATAACTGTTTCATGTTCATGTTTAGGTCATCTTAGGACGGGAACTGCTAACGCTACAACTCCAAACCATGTTTGCAATCAAGAGTGTACATATACTCGTATACATAACTCTTATATTTATGTCGAATAGGGCGTCAGGTGGTTTTAGAACTGTGCCTAGGTTTATAGGCGCGAGTGTATGAATACAAGACTTACGGCGACTACAGCACCTAAATTACGATTTTATGGTGCGTAGATAAGCATGTCGCACTGCATTAAATCGAAGAAAAAAAATACTACGGCAATCATAGGCGTATATAGGGGGGAGGCCGGGTGGGCCGTGCCCACCCCAGTATGGTCTAGGGCCCACCCCAGAATATTGGGCTACCAATTCGAAATTCTATAATCGATACCAAAATACTGATAACTTCACACGAAAATAATAAAAAATATGTATCTACAGTTGAGAAATCTCCCTACTTACTTATTATTACATACTATAATACAGTATTAGTTACTTTTGAATACACAGCGTATTAAGCATTTAATTTAAATGTAGGGACAACAGCACATCATGCTATCCAAAACTGTCAATATTCTTCAATCGAATATCTATTTCATCTACAAGCAATAGAGTTTACAATCCATTGGAAAAATTTGACAGTTTGTGGTAACCTGATGTGCCGTTGACTACTCCACATTTAATTTTGCGCCAGGCCCGCGGCCCCCCCTAGAAAATAACCCTAGATACGCCAATGACGGCAATATTCAGGACATAAACTAGATAAGTAGTTTGCTGAAAACATGATTCAGCACTTTTGGTTCGATAGAAAAAGCTCACAAATTCACCTCTAAATACCCAATATTGTGTATCTTTTAAGCTGTAAAAACGATAGTAAAATGCACACAGGAACTTTAATTTGCTATCAAAATGTTCGTGATTGAACACTTTCGATAAGTAGTTACCGCATTTTTCGATTTAAGCTGTCACCTTTCCATAAATCTCATTTTTCTATCTTTCGAACATGTTTTCACGCACGCACGCTTTCATAGTCCGTAAACTTCGTGTATCGACACTGTTCGCACTGCCGGCCCAGGCCTGTTGAGAGACGGAGATGGCACTATTCCTATGTGTGCTGCCTTTATCGGGTGCTGTAGTCGCCTTAACGAGATGTACCACACTCGCAGGTTTTGTTGCTACGAAGCTACATCAGTCTTCTTTGATTAATATAAATGTATTTACCAATAAAGCTGTTAGCAGTGAGTGTCCAAGGGCTACACTGAAAGAATCCGACTGTACAAGCCACCGTACCGTGCAGCAACGTTAGCAGCCTCGAGTTCCTCTCAGGTATCGATTCGGGGTTTTGCTTGATACACATAAAATATACATTACACCAAAATACAAGCGAAGTTGCCTTCATAAATGTTAAAATGACGCCCATTCGTAGTCCATCTTGTTTCTAGTGGAACCTTTGAAACAGATCGTCAGATCCACAGGCCATTGTGGGTTTTTTTTAGTTATTTGAATTGCATATTGGATTGTTGGTGGTTTTGATGTTTATGCGTAATCATCTTTGAGTATGTAGTTTGGTAATCATACGTAATATTCTCTTTGGTTGTTTGGAGGGTGTTGACATTTTTCAGTGACATAAGACATGTTCTAGTTGGCTCTATGTCTATGCAAAGAGGATATGATTTCGTGTAAAACTTACCAATTTTATTACTTAAAATCACACTTGCATATCTGAATGAATGAATTAAACTTTTTTTATATATCTTAAACCTACATACATATTTTGACCTATGTTCCTTGGGGAAGTTGTTCAGTTTCATGGACTGATTAACGACCCGACAGGTTGAAAGAAAGATACCTGAAGCCCTGTATAGGTCTATGCCTACATACATACATGCTCACGCACAAAAACCCATTCGGGGTAGGCAGAGCAGCAGTGGTTTTAAAACCACTCTTAAATCTTAAACCTAATTTCACATCAAATACAAAAATCTAGCAAGTTAGCGAATCGGGCAAGTTGGCCTATTCTAGTATCTTCTTATTTTATATCATTTTCCATTATCTAGGGTAAAATCATCGATATCTTTAAATATTCACATAAAGCGGTAGGTAGGGCTACTTGCTTAATACTTGTATAAATACTATTTATAGAAAAGCTGGCTGTAGCAACCTATCATCATAATTTACGGAGTAGTATTATTAAAAAGTGGTCCTTTGCCTTACTAATAATAATCCTTACACATTGCGTGGTACAAACTTATAGACGGCCGGTTTGGTCGAGTGGTAGTAATGGTGCCTCTTAATCGACGGAGAATATTTTGTTTTCGTGTCTGTCTTTGTGTGTGTTCCAAGGGACTAGGGACCATGATACAAGGAAAAACATAACTGTGAGCCTTTGAGTGTGTAGCGTTTATTTATCTATGTTTATAACGAAGAAAAACCTTTAAAAAAATAGTTTTTGCCGATGTCACGCATTGTATAATTTATTATTATTAGTAAAACCGTGATATGAACCTTATAATTAGAACAGTAAATTAAACAAAATTTGGTATATTCGTCTATTTATTTAATTACTATTAAAATTTTATAAACCGCATGTCTTTACAACGTAAATTATTTATAGCAAGTTCGCTCCGTTGGAGGATAACAGTACAATTAAAATTTTTACTACCTCTACAAAAATACCTTTCGCACAATTCAGTCATAAATTCGTGAATATAACAATTTAATAAGTCAATTGTTTGAATTTGTATTAAAGAAATCCTTACAGCACTAAATTAATATATCTGAAACAAATTCAATGCACACATTCAAAAGTGCTGTTCAAATTGAATTTTGGTACGCAATAACTTATTGGATAATAATAAATAAGTCACAATGTGATCACAATATTGGACGGAAAGTCGTACATGATATCTTCAAACGCGACTTATCGACAACGCAGCTTATCAACGAACTTCTCTATAGCTCTATACCGTGATGGCAACATCGCATCTTTAAGCATTGGATGGAACCGGACGTCTTCTGCGAGAGTGAGGCAAAGGTGTCGCGCGTGGACGCGGGCCTCGGGGCTTGCATCGCCAAGCAAGTCTCCTGCGGCTCGGAGGAGTATAGTGCGAGGTTCCGCAGGCATGTCCAGTGTTCTTGAAGGTCCGGTGTGCTGGACTAGTTTGGCTAACGCTTGCGCGGCGGCCGCCCTCACGGGTCCCGCTCGGTGCGTTGCCCCTCGCCGAGCCAACGCTACAGCCGCTCTCGTACTGTTACTACAAGCAATACGCACCAACGCCGAAGCGGCATCGGCTCGTAAGAATCTATTGACATCTGCGCAACGTTCTAACAATGCCGTCGCTGCATCTTCAAGTTCAGGATCGAGAGCTTTTCCGCGGTGTTCAAACAACGCTCCTAATGTAGAGCACGCCGCTCTGGCGACCCGAGACCGCAAAGACCGCACGTGAGTCGCGGCAGACCGCACCACAGCTCTCCAACTTGCAGCTGGCGCGCGCGCTGAACTATCTACAGCCAGACGTTCAATTTCAACCAAACTATTCACTATGACCTCCCAGTCTTCGTGCTTCGCCGGAATAATACATTCTGAAAGAGCGTTACGAACGTCCCTCTCACAGGCGACGCTAGGAGACTCGTACACATCGCTGGTCGGTTCCGGCGTGAGGTGACCGCTTCTCAAACTTTTAGCAGGACTTGGAGAGGCGCTTCTGCTTTGTGAAGGTAGAGGACTACGCATGGATTTACTACTTCGCGACCGCATAGGAGAGTCTGTGGGGTGGGAATTGAGGGACTTTTGTGAGCCGAAATCATTCGACACATTTTCGTGTGGTGAGGCATTTCTGTACGGCTCATTTTGTGTTTCGACGCTGCGTATTGAAGGATTGTGCGATTTCTCGGAGTAGTCTTCAACTCGGATGGACGGCGAGCGAGGTGGCGGCGGCGCGTCATCGACTTCATCATTGGTAATGTCTATTTGTGTCGTCTCTCCGAACACGACACTTTCTAGAGACTTTTTCTCGTCCTCTGAAGGCTTCTTTTCGTCTTCAAAACTTGTGAAGGCGCTCGAGTCCCTGCAAGTAAGGAAAACAGTTAAACGGTTGTTTTGCATCATGGTATTAACCGCCCAAAATGCTTTGAATGGTAACTAGGCGGCGGTGGTTACAACCATGTGGAAACATCGGGAACAAATACTACCAACATTGGAAATTCAAAAGCGTTTCCATCGCCTAAACGGAATACATCAACAAGATATTGAATACCTATTCTCAAAAATAATTTCTTATGTTATAAGTTATAAAATAACGGTACGGTAAAACTACAAAATGTTGGTTATTGTATTTGCGCAATGGGCCCACCCCATAGCCGTAGAAATTACCTCGTGTGTAGGGGAAGGTCGGCAACTAGGTCGGGCGCGAGAGGGGGTACGAGGGGTGCGGGGGAGATGGCAGAGCGGTGCGTACAACAGCAAAACATGCCGGCGCCCTACCGCGGCCGCGGCGCCTCCGCGACTGACGGTAGCCCCGCGCCACACAATCACTCACAGTTGTGATAGTATAGGTGCTTAATGGAAGCACGGAATACTTAATAGTACGGGGAAGGAGGTTTCTTCGTAAGGCTTAGTGAGTCATTTATGTTTTTGACACTTCTGAAGGCGAAGATATTGAGGCACGCACGGTTTATAGGTGAATATTTAGAACGTTGCCATGAAAAGCTATAATTAACCTACATACAATTACTTATTTAGCGACCCGCCCAATGGTCTAAATATTAATGATCTATGGTCACTACCTACCCCAATAGGATAAAAGCGTGAGCTTATGTATGTAGCGATCCACCCCGGCTTGGTTTTTCGTGTCTGTCCCAGTTACCTTCAAGTTATTTGTTAAAAATAACTTTTAGACAACCTTGTTCAGAAAAAAATCACAAATGGTCATGTCCAGGCTGCCCAACCCCCTTAAGAATTTGAAATAAGCGCAAAAAGCTACAATATTGCAAAATCTTTAAAAGTCTATATGTTTAACGTTCAGCTTTCTTAATTATTCACTTAATTATTAAAAGCGGTCAAACTTTAGACACCCGCATGTCTATCTGCGGCACCGTAGCTTTTAAACGGATGAAAAAGAGTTTGAAGTGAAACTATCAGAGGTGTTTCAACTTTCCAAGTTGTTCGTTTTCATTATCGAACCCGTCGATTGATAAGAAACACAGATTGACACCAGATTTATTATAAATAATGCAATAAACCATATTCAAACGTTATAACTTGAAGGTAGAAGCCCTCTACCTCGATGTGGCTACGATTCTCTACTCTCACTTGTCTATATGTTGCACAAACTAACACTACACCCGATCAATTGCACGGCCCGTGTTAATGAACTCAGTACCTGCATATTATGCAGATTAGCCAAGTTCCTTGAATCGCCTCCGCCATTGCTGGAAAAAAAGCAATTTGTCAACGACACGGTCCTTGATTGAGCGCTGGGTTCCACTTCCACTTTAATTTTACCTAAGTTCCGGTCGACGTTAACCCGTTCCGTATAAATTCTTAATTGCTGTAAATGCAAAAAAAAACTTGGAAAGAAGTTTTTTAAATATTTTATTTTATTTTTTTGGACGCTACTCAATCCGCCGTTCAAGTGGCTATACGTTCTGGGCCACAACTTTATAGTTACTTGCCATCGACTCGCTAAGCAGAAGAAGAATATATTTTATTAGAATGACCATCAGCAGCGCCCCAAAGTATCATCAATTACCTAATTTTCGCGTGTAGATCGAAAATTTGAATGATATTTGCATTATTTACGAGAATTTTAAATGCAACTGTCAGCTTTTAGGGGCCATTTTCACCAAAAAATCAACCCTCGGTTAAACCTTTATGGTCCCTAATCCAGATGGGAATTTTTATCCCAGACGTCCGCAGTTAGAAGCTGAACAGACAAAATGTCTAGTCTACTTATTTATGAAAATTACAATCTCTGGTTTGCTGGTAATCGTTGGTTGAATATTTGTTGAATATTGGCTATATAGCAATCAAAATTTGTTTCAGGCTAGATTATTATCAGAAAACAATTAATCAAAGAAAGGAAGCCATTACGGCCTGGAATTTTCTTTCAATAAATTGCTTGCCGAGCAAAATGAAGTACGAAATCGACATCTTGACTCCTACTGTGTTGTGTTTACGGAGGAAGTAGGGCGATCCAACGATAGGGTAAATAGGTCGTCCATAAGCGACCTGAACACTCTCGGCCAATAATTTTAGTTACAAAATGTGGGTTAGTAGTGTCACGCAATACTTCTAAATGCTCCTTTACGTCTCTTGGTCATTCAATGCGTGAGTGTACAGCATTAATGCCAACTCCATTGAATAGATAATCAAATGTCCGTTCATTGTGTCAAGTCCGACTGATTTCCAATTTGTTGAAACGTTGTTGAGTAGATAAGTTCGTTAACTGTCTGGTGCCCTGAATTTGAATACCGCGACCTTATCAGGCAAGATTTTGTAGATCGAGAAGCCTATTGAGTCTGCCATATAAATGATACTTCAAAGCAGCAGGTTTTTAAGTGCCTGTTGACATCGCGTGATCGAACTTTTGCAATGGCCAAAACAAAAGAGGATAAAAGGCAACAGTGGTAGCGTTGCTAAGCGACGGGAAGGTATTCAAACGCGAAAAACGCTTTTCATGTTTATAAATTCATTGTTTGTAGCACCGCCAAAGGAAATGATGTGCCATAAACTGTTCGCCTCTTGACATTTTAGCGAGGCCAAATTCTTACGCATACTTACGCATGTTTGATTGATTACAATTACATGACTTCATGGTCACTTAGTTTTATGGAGATTCGTCATGCCCTATCAATTAAGAGTAGTTGACTTCGGACATTCGTGTAATTGGCATGGTTTTTCATAGATAAGTATCGCCGTCTGCTCAACATAAATTACAAATTCAAGAAACTAGAACGAAGCATGGATCAAATTGTATTTTTATTGCTAAATATTTTCTGTATTATTACTTATGTACGCTGTTGGCATGTTACTTTATAGGTTTGCCCCATTTTTGTGTTAATTACTTTGTAAGTGTTCCTTTTTGATGGCTGGTCTTATTGGGGCATGCTGCAGCCTTTCGTGACCGATGATTTGCATTTATGTTGTCATCAAGATAAAATAAGAATAATTTTTATTTTCTAAAATGGGCGGACATTCAATATCTTCATTTATTTTTCGTTATTGGGTTTTCATTTATTTAACAGTCGTTTCGTGTTTGATCGGGTTAAAGAAAGGTTGATTATATACGAAATTAAGAAATTCGACTGTAAGCATACTATCGTCTATATATACGGGGTTATTTTTTAACAGGTACATATATAGAAATAAGAATAGAAATAATTTATATGTATTAATAACAAATGTTTGTACCTACAGAAAAACCGATAGAGTACTATATTGTTTGTCAGCAGACAGTATAGATCTCTATATTATGCAGTAGTGTTTTTCTGAGATAGCATCATATCCCTCCTTTTTGCTTCGCCGTAATCGGGTAAAATCTGATCTTAACCTGTCCATACTTACACTAAAAACAATGGAATTTTAAACAGTCCACTTCGCCATTTGAAGTTATTAGATAGCAGTGGACGAAACCTGACAGAAGGCTTAGATATTTCCTTTAAGAGACAGGTGTGTAGTTCCCACAATACAAGGTCAATATCCAGCAGGTCGCTTCAATGCTTGACCTAACTAGTGTTTATGTCCGAAGATAATTGCTCAATAAAATCGAACCTGTCTTACGAACTATGAACTTTAGAGGCTGAATAGTAAATGAAAGCGAAGGTCAAAGCTTTGTAATTGGTATGATTAATTTTTGAAAAGTTAAGTAAGGTTGGTTAGGCTGTTGTAAAGGGATATTAGGCTTCGGTTCATATCCATTTTCGGTCGATGACTTGAATTTTAATGTATCGCGATTGAGATTATGTGTCATTGACTTGAATTTTGAGAATTGAATAGTGTGGACAAAAGTCAAGAAACGTGACACTTTTTTTCACACTTTCTTCCCATGTATGTTATGTTTGTCGGGCGGTTTCCGCACTTAGCCACTCATTTAGGCCATTGCATGATGCGTATTTCTCGTTTTATTGTGTTGATGGATATCTCTTCCAAATTCTTCTAATTTTCTTTTGCATTTTTTGCAAAAAGAATTGTATCAGTAATTGGACATCCCGTCTTTGACAACGTAGAACTCCAAAATACGCACTCTATAGCTGATTCATACTTACAGGTCACAAAAAATAAAGAACCAAAATTCAACTACTAACTTGTCACTCAGAGGTATTGGGGACAGTCGTTTCAGCACGTACTCCCTTCCAGGCTGAGTAATACCTGAATAAAAAGGAAAAAGTCGATAAAACATAAAATCAAACGTCGTCACTGGAGAAAGGCTTATTATGAATGTAATTCAATCTCAACAATATAATACAATATACAACCTGCGATAGTTTTCAATTTTGATATTTTAAATTTAAAAAATGAAGGTTGCCTAGATTGTATTGTAGAGTTCACAGAACGAATGACGCAGCCTAACCTAGCTAAGTCATCACAAAAGGTAATAACAATTCTAATGTTTCATGTTTATAAAGTAACGGCAAACCGACTAATACGGATATTTTTAACAGTCCTCTCTTTAAATATTCGGGCTTCAAAATCTGAAATGTACTTGCCCGTGTCCAACCTAAATACAACTTTTCCGCTTTCTGTGACATGCTGGTCGGAATCAGGTACATCACCAATTGTATATTAGTACATTTGCCTGCCGAACTTTCCAAATAAAACATAAAAGTCTTGTCAAAAGTCAATCTTGTAACGTGTTGGTCTCTAGTTTCATGAAAATTATTACTCTGATTTAAGGTAGTGACACTAACTTGGTAGTGGTGCCGAATCAGGTAATGGTCTCAGTCTTCGCGGGGGTTGTGGCGCGGCGGGAGGAGGGGTCGACCTGGCTCGTCTCCGAACTGGAACTGGCAGCTGAGAACTCCTGTACAACATATTTGATCATATCATCACAGTAGACCAGTGGTTCTTAACCGGTAATCCGCGAACCACTGGTGGTCACTAATAGAAGCACCTGAAGTGGTCCGTGGAGCCATCCCAAAAACATAAAATGTGATGAGTCGACACAAGCACTGAAATCGACTGAATGCCAGAGTGGACATGTGTTTGGCTTAGGCTAGCACAACCAAGCATGTAATTCAGAAGTTACTAACTAAGTAAATGTTAGAGTGGTCACATTAAAGAATGAACCTAATCATTGGGATGTACCTAAAATTTTCGTCAAAAAATTTGAACACTTGATAACAGCAGTCAGTAAAGTAATCGTGTTTCATTTAGGTATAATATAGAACAATCCTTTAATCATTTTTACCGTCAAACATTGGTGGTCCATACAAAAAGGTTAAAAACCACTGCAGTAGACGAATAAAGTTTATGAAAAATTTTAGCATTTTGAAAATTACCTGGCGATTTGGATTGGCTTGATGTTTTCAGTAGGTCGACTTAGTCGCTCTCGTAACTGTGAACAATGATCCGATTTTTATCAATTAATATTAAACAAAATGGCATCACGCTGTCTCCAATCTCCTAGCGATTTGGCCACTTTTCATTTAGGAGACACATTTAACCTTATTCAGAATTCGGGAGGTTTTAATGCCATCTGTCCTTAGCAACCGTACTAACAGAGGAATCAGCCCAGATTGGATCAGTAATCTGTAGGTTATTGTGAAGAGTTTTTAACGCATGGAATATAATCGCGATCAAGTCACTTACGTAAATAACGAATGTAGAAATTATTCGTATGTAGATGCGGCTAACTTTCAAGCAAGACTGGGAGTGAAAGAAAAACTTAGAATTTGCCAGCTACCTACTTTACCCAGGTAAATGTCACAATTTGAAGTTCGTGACGGTGGTGGGTACTCGCTCCGGAGCGTGGGTCGATTGCAAGTAGTGCAGCGGCAAACTGAGCTTGCTTTAAAAAATCCCCGCGTTATCGGCCCAAAGTTCTATGAGCGATTGCCCTCTGATGTTAAAGACATAAAGAATGACGAAGCGTTTGCTCAAAGACTGAAAAATCTTTTGTTGAAAAAAGAATATTATTCAGTGGAGGAGTTTCTTGAAGATACATTCAAGTAATACCTTTTGACATTTAATACATTGAATAGATTGACATACCTACTTTGGATTTTTTAATAATCTTTTGACATTGTTCCATTGGGAATGTTATTGATTAATTTTTGAATTTTTGACTTTGTTATAGTATGTATCATACTTATAGATTTACATTTATTTTAAATATTGACATTATGTTATCTTTTCTCAAATATTATTTTTTCCTTTTTCTCTTTCTTTGATTAACTATACATATAAATTATTGTTTTTTTTATGACGATCATAATATGGAGTGACACTACATGTAATTACATATTGTAAATGTTATATATATCATGAAATAAATGAAAAAAAAAGTGGGGTACGAGAGTTTTGCTATACAATAATGGGCGAAAGGCTGACCACCTCTCACCATTATACAAGTTGTTCCATCTGATAACCCTCACAATTTGCCCCAAACGTGGCATTAAGTAGTTCGCTAGAACCACTAATGCTCTGCCTACCCCGTTAAGGATTATAGGCGTGAGTTTATGTGTGTATGTAGATACCTTATTACAAAACAAATCAGCCCTGGCTGTGCCAGCAAGTCTTCTTCTAACAGCAGATAATACTGCAGCGGGGCCTGCCGCTCTTGCGAGGCACATTGTGGCTCTAAGCTGAGCATTTTGAACTCTTTCCGAGTCTCCTGATACCTGCAAAGAAAACAACTGTTTCACATAACTTCCTGAACACCATTGTTACTGGGATAACTTCTCATATATAATTTTTAACCTCTAATTCCATCCAAAATTTCAGATTTTGAGTTGTCTTATCGTACTCTTAGTATTATTTATTAAATTATGCACTTTTATCCCGCGTTTTTAAAACAATGTCTCTTACTGCACCAGGCTGGCTGGAAGAGATCACTAGTAGTGATAAGTCCGCCTTTGTTAACTTTTTCTCTTTTTCTGTATCCCATGTAATCTAAGTGCTATAAAGAATACATAAAAAAACAAGACTGAAAAAAGTTGGCTAGAACCGTGTCCTTGCAATTTAAAATTTACTTGATGCAAAGTCGATTTCTAGAGATGGCAGGATCGCTGCCAATTCGCGGAACTTGATAAAAATACACCGTCATTGTTGGGTCGAAAACAAGATCAGCCAAGTTACGTAAAGGTCAATCTTCAACTAGTGCAACAGGAAAAGCATCAACTAGTGCAACAGGATAAAGAATCTTTCTGTTCCCATTTGAAATTGGATCTGACTCTCAGCGACAAGTTTTTACAATACAGCAAAAGCACTTACACCAATCATTGCCGGATCAAAAACAAGGTCCACCAAATGATGCAGAGCCAGTCTTTGTAGCAAGGCGTGAGGTAGAGCAGCAGGCAAAGGTTCTCTTCCCATCCGTGATATTAGAGCTGGCAAGATCTCTCTGGCGCAGTCATTGCTAGCACCCCGGACAAGTGCGCAAACAGCGCCTTCTGCTGGGGCCCTTGCTGCGGAAACCTGAGAGAAGATTTGGGGACTTTTTGAAACGAATTCAAATCCAACTACATTAAATTAATGTTTTTAAGCTACGTTCTGTATATTCGGTATGTTGCTTTTCTGATACAATAACAGGATTATCCAAAAATCGGATACTTATTTAAAACAATGACTCTGTAAATTTATTTTTTGTGTTTGTGTGAACTTTTTCTATACTAATATTATAAAGAGGAAAGATTTGATTGTTTGTTTGTTTGTTTGTTTGTTTGTTTGTTTGCATTGAATTGGCTCCGAAACTACTGGACCGATTTGAAAAATTCTTTCACCATAAGAAAGCTACATTATCCCCGATGGACATAGGCTATATAATATTTTCAAAAAAATTAGGGATCCTTACTGAAACTCAAATATTGTAACCCAAGGTGTAAACAAATTAGCTAAAATATTCTTTACATTGCGTGCGCTGCGTAAACTATTGATGATAGAATAAAATAATGTACTACGACTTTGCAGAACACATAAATATTTACAAAAAGTGTCGCGACAGCATATGTCTAACTATTGTAGTTATGTCACAATATGTGTTCTTTTATTTTCAAAATTTAATTGAAATGCCGCTCGCTATAAAATGCTCTTTATTTGTATCTTGGTATTAATTCTCATCAAAATAAATTACTTCATATTCAAGACTGCTTCAATATCTTTATACAACTTTTTGAACTATGCAATTCGGACATTCCATTCAAAAGATATCACGAGTTTAAAAATGTAAGTATTAGAAAAAAGTTTTGTGGTCGCCGCTCATCCTGCTCAGCTAGCTAGGCAGCACCTTATGCGATGCAGGCGTCACTGAGGTACGGGGCCCGTACGGGCGGGGAGTCAATGTCAAGAAATGAAAAAAAAAACTTCAGAAGGTTTAATAATATGATATAAAATCAATCAATATCCAATAGTTGTGTATGCTGTATGACAGCAATGCAGACAGCTTTTCCAGTCTCGGTGGACATTCCCTCTACTGGTAATTTAGGTCCGTATTACCTAAATTACCAAGCTTGATATATACTTAAGTATTGATTGTCTCTTTCTTTCACTATCAAAATGACAAAAACGACTGCTGCTTAAGTATAGATCAGTCTGAGTCGCGTTCTATAATACGGACCTTAGATGCACATTGCATAAGTGCTCAGAGCATTTCAAGCAATTAGAATACCCTCTTCGTATATGATAAATACTTCAATAAGGCTACCTATATGCTATTTTAGGTTTCAAACATTTATTTATTCATAACCTTATTAAAAGACTTAAATTTAATATCTTAGGTAATAAGCATAGCCAAATACAGATTACTCTGGATTAACAAATTTTCGTCTGTTTAAAGGTGTTTTTATCTATGTAACAAACATGATTATTCTATTCAGCTTACGTCTTTAGTAAGTAAGTAATTCAAATCAAAAAGTTTTATTTTTACAGCACCATTGTATTCTATGTATACCTTTCTGCAGCTTTCTATGTAATACCTATCAATTTCAAGTGTATAAGATCTCAACTTTTATTTGTTTAGTTAGGAATTATCAAAATGCCGATGAAATTTACAGCACTAAGAAAGGATTTTTCTAAATTCTACCCCTAGGTATAAGGGGGTGGAATGGGGGTTCAAAGTTTGTATGGAGAAAACAATTTTTTTGCACATTTTGACTCAAAACTTCGTCAAAATACACCTTGAAGCAAATAAACGGACACGTGTTTCGCTATTTTTCAAAAATCATCCCCTTAAGGGTCAAGAATGAAACGGGTGACTAAAAGAGTTCTTTGCGCGAGCGAAGCCGCGGGGAAAAGCTAGTATAATATAACCAAAAAAAAAAGAAAATCGTGGTTTTTCATAACTAGTGATTTAATGTTCTTAATAATTAAAGGCGAATGCACGGCGAATGTTTAAGAGGATGGACGGGAAAATTGTACAGTAATCGTTTTTAAAATTATCTATGGGAAAGAAATCACAAAAAAAAACTCAGTCATAAATAGTTTAAATAATTACTTACGTGTTGACAACCGTTACAGCGGGTTATAAAAATAGTCGAATGGTAATTAAGTATTTTCATACTTTACGTCGCGTGAGACTCGAAAGGAGCGTAAGATTCATTAACGTAAGAAATTTCCTTTGTGTTTTATAAACTACGATTATAATGGTTATATACCTACAAATTTTCCACTGAACTTAGAATGTCCCAGCTGCCAACTCTTCAATTTCATAAATATAGCTTAATATTAATTTGTCAGCGGCACCATAGTTACATTACGCAATAAAACATGTTTCTTTCTTACCACTTTCCCAGAAGTAATGACCACTATTTCAAAGATTCATAGCGCCACATTTGATGCTGCTACTAAGGCCACTTGCTACAGCACGGCAATGCTACGAAAACGTAGACCTTAGCTACGAAGACGAAAAGAGTTTAACGTCGTGTTTTTGTTCTATTCTTAATGTTTTAATTTTACAGAGGCCAGTGTATCAGGTTACTCCATTTTCATTGCAAAACCACTCTTATCACAACAACACAGAGTGCACGCGTGTGGTAACCTGAGGTGCGGCCGTCCTTAATTCACAAAATATGCTAAATGTAAATCTTAATATTATGAAAGTTTTTTTCAAGTTATTCAATTAAGATTAATTCAAATTCTAATGTCTTTTCATTGAACATACAAAATGTTACTTGAACATGTCAATATAGCAAAATTACATATCATCATCATAATAAATTACATTAGAACTTTGCGCCTATTCGCAAAGGTGCAGTCTTCCTCAGGAGAAGAATATGCAAGAAACTTCGAGGGTTGCTCTTTTTAAATCAATCATATAAATTTTCTTACATCTAATTCTAATTGACTTAATATCTGAATAACTCTGGAGCTGAGCAATTTATTCCCATGATTGCTTGTCTAATAGATAATCAGAAATTCTATAATAGCCAATTTTACAAAGTTTTTGTTTAATTGTTGTCTTAAATTAATTAACTAACCAACTTGCGGACTTTGTTTGGAACGCGATACAATAACCTACTTTACATTTATCCAAATAATTATACACTCTCAACTATTATCCCTGGCGGGGTAGGCAGAGCATGATTTTCTACTAGAACTATAATAGGTACCTGTACTAGGCACCTGTACCTGTTAAGTTCCAAGCATAGAAAGATTGAAACCTAATGATACTGGAGGTCGCAAGTTCGACTACCTTGCGTGTTTGTTAAGGAAAATAAAATGACTCAGTAAGTCAGGGCTGTGGCCTTTAGGACAATATTAAGGAGTCTTAAATGTTAAAGGTTACCGACTTTAAAAAAAAAATGAAGATTTTTTTTCACTGTTTAATAAGGTGTAAATAATCGCACATGCTTACTTTACAAAAACACATACATACACACACACACACACACCCACGAACACAAACACCATCATTTACTTACACACTATCCTATCCTAACATGAATTACCCATTCAGTCTATTTTTTTAGTTATTTACCTATGCTACCCTTTAATCTAATCTACAGTTTCTTGATTTGCTATATAAACTACTTTTTAATATAAGCACTATGTGATGTAATATTTATAAGCTGTAAAGTTTGTAATAAAATGTAGAATGGCTTCGCTCTTGACTGCAATCTGCAATCTATTTCATAGTTTTCCTTTCTTTTCCTTTCATTTAATTTCACCAAGTTTGTTAGAGAAATTTCATCCTTATAATTGACCCTAACGTTCGATGCAATAAAAGTACAGGGTGTAATTCTTACAGATTTTACTCAGTTCGATTTCTGGGTGTGGCAAGAGGATTTTCGAAAATCCTTGAGTGCAGTTTTCTTTCTTTTCAAAAATAAAGGAATGTTTTCTTTGAGTACAATTTTCTATCTACAGTATTAAGAGTACTTCCCTTCAGGTGGCGTTAAAAAAATACACCCTGTATATATGTTGTAGGATGATTTGATTATTCTAATTATCGCGAAAATTCTAGGGATTTGACGAAAACATGGATAATTAGACAATCGTGATTATATTTTTCAATCTTACTAAAAAAAGTTAGGTTTTTTGCGAAAACGCGAGTCATCTTAGTAACTTTGAACATTCTTAAGGCTGATTGGCTTGATTTTTGCTTGCTGACCAACTGTTATTCTGTTCCAATCTTTTCCCATGTAGCTTTGAGGTATTATATCATAGAGCTGTAAAGGGTAAGAAATGACAAAACCTGTTCATATGAACTTTACTTTTTATTTAACCCTTTTGCAACTACGAGTACTTATACGTTATTCCTAATATTAATACAAATCACATAATTATCAACAAAACAAACAAAACAACGCGCGACAGTGAATTGACATTTAAAACGACAAGTTGTCAACCAATCAGAGAAGATGTTTTTGTGGGGCGCTCAAACCGGCCAATCAATGTTCTGTTTTCATAAAAACTAACGATTCTCTTCCCAAACTTACTAAGGTGACTCGCGTTTTCGCAAAAAACCTAACTTTTTTAGTAAGATTGAAAAATATAATCACCACTGTCTAATTATCCATGTTTTCGCAAAATCCCTAAAATTGTCGCGATAATTCGAATTATCAAATCATTCTACGACATATACATACAGTTTTATAACTTACCGCGTCACTGAGAGCCCACATGTGCTGCACCAGCGACAGAGCTCTGGGTTCCACCTTCTTCACGTTGTCTCCATCCAGCAGGGTGCTGTGGAGGTAGTCGGCTGCCTTCACTGCCGCTATCCAGTTTTCCTGGTAGACAAGATATCATATTGTCAGTGGTCTAAATTACGAGTAATCCTAAAGTAATTTTTGTACAATGTTCAAGATTTTCGCGGTTATATGTAAAAACTTATCTATGTACATGTTTGATGTTGTCTGGGAGTAAGTGATTTGATTTTCTCATTATTAATGTTTAAATAGTAACATATTTTTGTTTATGGATATAATGGTGGTTCTTATACGTGGTATAAATAACTCATAATATTTTATTATTATATAAATACCCCACATAAACACACATACACGATTTCTCTGAAACACACATTCACACACTAATACACACAAACACACACACACACGCACACACATAAACGCGCTCTTATATATTAATTTATACCTACATATACTCTTAGTCACATCACTACTTCACTAATATTTTGAAATCTGTTTTTCTTTGTCTTAACTATTTTATTTTATTGTAAGAATTTCCTACTTATTTATGGAAGAGCAGAGCCTCCCAACACAAGTATTTAACATTACTTCAAGGGAGTGCTCTTGTTTTATTTAATAATAATAATAATATATTAATGTAATGCTAAGTTAAGGAAATAATTTTTTTTTATTTTTTTTTATTTTAAATACGCATTAAATACGTTTCTATCATAATCATAATTCTTAAAAAAATCCAGCTTAAATTTTCTCGATTATTTTCCAACACTATTTCAGCATTATAAAGTTAACCAAATTATATTCAACTCGATAACGTATGATTTTGTTTTCTATGTATCAAAAAGACTAAAATGCTTTCGCCCTTATCTAAGAATTAGAACTAATCTCTGCTGATGCACTCTGGGATATTAGAAGGGAGTCTCCCACATCGTAATTACAAAGTGTCTAACGTGTAAACTACGTTAGACACTTTTTAATTACATTCCAAATTATTTTGCCTTAAAAGTATAATATTTCAGAAACAATCAACCGTATCAGATGAAAATGAAGGTTATGTGGCAATATTTCTGCAAGGTCTACATTGTAATTACTATAGGGGACGAAATTAAGTTACTTAATTTAACTGCGTAATACGGCAACGCGATATCCCATAGAATAAATTAAACTCTATAACCAAACAGTAAAGTCTAAAATATGGTCTTTTCAATGACAACCTTTTCATTGTACCTGTAACCTACGTCACTGTTAACTTCATTAATCAACGCTGAAGGTATCAGAAGCACAATATAAAAATCTAGATAGGTAGTAACCCTTGCTGTCTCCTTTGTACCGGGGCTTTATAAAAGCAGGTAGAGTATATCCTTACTACCAACCTAAAATCTATCAATAGTCGTAATATTGAGATTTGCTGCGTAGTAGATCACATGTAAGTATTATGTTTTAAACTCTATTGAGCTTCACGTCATTTTTCAATTTCGCTTCTATTCAAACTATAAAAGAGCTGTTTATGAGTATAAATAAACTAGTAGGTAAGTAGATGTAACTGGACTAAAACAATCATCACTACATATTATAAAACGAAGTCCCTCGCCACGTCTGTCTGTCTGAACGCGATAAACTAGAAAACGAAATGAACAGATTTTCATACGATTTTCACCAATGGACGGAATGATTCAATAGGAAGGTTTACTTATTTAATTAATTTCCGTAATTACCACTGGAAGTGGGAATTTCGGGAAGTTTCTAAAGGATCCCTCGGTGGGGACGTATTTGGGCTCGTGATAATAGGACTAAAACAAGTTATGATTAAACAAGCTTTCCACCCGGGACTTCGCTCCCATAGGAATTTGTGATAATTATGTAGCCTATGTGTTCAGCTACCTCCATACCAAATTTTATCAACATTAGCCCAGCCGCTTGAGCGTGAAAGAATAACAAACAGCCATACAAACTTTCGCGTTTATAATATTACTAGTTTTCCACCCGCGGCTTCGCCCGCGTGGACTTCAGGTTATATCGTGCCCAGCTGTGGGATAAAGCTTAGCCTATAGAATTTCCCAAGGTCTACTCTATCTCTATACCAAATTTTATGAAAATGAAAGCGTAACAAACAAAAACAGTTACATTCACATTTATAATATTAGTAATAACTAGCTTTCCGCCCGGGGCTTCGTTCCCGTGGGAATTCGGAATAATCATGTACCCTATGTTCATTACGAATAATGTAGGATTCTAATGGTGAAAGAATTTTTCAAATATGTTCTGTAGTTTCGGAGCCTATTCAATGCAAACAAACAATCAAATCTTTCCTCTTTTTAATATTACCAGCTTTTCTCCCGGGACTTCGTTCCCGTGGGAATTCTGGAAAATTGTGAAGCCTATCTTCATTGGGGATAATGTAGAATTCTAACGGTGAAAGAATTTTTCAAATCTGTCCAGTAGTTTCGGAGCCTATTTAATTCAATGGGCCTTTATATAATTCGAACGGCACGGCATGGCACTTCAAAATTTGAATTACCATTTCCTACTATGTTCTCAGTTTCTAGTATTACCATTAAATAGGAGGCAATGGTAATAAAATTTTGCCGTGCCGTTTTCAAATTATAAAAAGGCCAAATTGCAAACAAACAATCCAATCTTTTCTTTTTATAATATTAGTATAGATTAGTGTAGATATTAGTATAGATAATACGATGTCTTACGGTATTATGCAGCTGATCAGCAACATGTTGTGGTATGATTCCGAGCTCCTCCCACTGGTAGTGAGCCCTGAGGGGGGAGGGCGGGCGCGGGGAGAGGTACTCACTCTCTGTGCTCGGGGATGACGCCAGGAGGTTGAGGACGAAGCTGGAATTACATTGTTTGCATCAATTCTGTAGAAAACGTTACGATACCTAATATCTCCAAAAAAACCAAACTTTTCCTAGGAATACAGCTTAGCAAAAACTAAAACTCTAAATTCAGACTATCGTCGTTCTAATTGATTTTCCAGTGGAATTTTCTTCAGGAAAATTTTCATTTTTTTCATGTTTTAAATATTTTCTATTTTAAAATGAATTAACTTATTCGAATATACTCCATTTTGCAAAAAATCACAAAAGTGTAACGAAAACCAGAATGGTACACACGGCGGCAAATCAGGCTATACATGTTGACCTTGACGTCACCCTGCTCTTCCTTGCAATAGCGTCGGCTTTCGTAGTGCAAATGGATAACCTGACTTGCTGCTGTATGTACATTGCATTCTATAGAAGCGCGGCGCGGGACCCATACAAACGTAGGGCGAGGTTTCGCGGTACATTAAAAGTAGGTAAATAACGAAAAATCCTTAATTTGACGTTTCCGGGAAAAAATAATTACATGTAGCCAATCATGGTTGAGGATATATTCTACCATTTAAGTTTTTGCTAAGCTATCCCTTATACCCAGTAGGGTGTATATAAAGTTCTTATTAAAAAAATACAAATTACAATAAAAAAGCATATACAGGGCTTTAGGTAAATCACTTTCAACCTCTCGGGTGGTTAATCAGTCCATGAAACTGAACAACTTCCCTAAGGAACATAGGTCAAAATACGAAAAAAAATTTCGAGTTTCCATACAAACTTCATCAGCATAAAGCGCATTTTGTATGGGAGATAACAATTTTTTTTTCGTATTTTGACCTATGTTTCTTGGGGAAGTTGTTCAGTTTCATGGACTGATTAACCACCCGAGAGGTTGAAAGTGATTTACCTAAAGCCCGATATGCATAGCTCGTAATCATGCCATTCAATTCAGCCGCATCGCGTAGTGACACCGTGGGGATTTCGAGATAAAAAGTAGCAAAGCATCCTGAAGCCTCTTTGTTCCTGATGGGTGACCAAAATAGCAATTTATCACGAGCGTTTCTGTGCTTCGGAAAGCTCGTTAAGCTGTCAGACCTGGCTGTAATCGATCTACTACAGTTGTTAAACAAAGTCAATGGCCGTTTGGCGGTTTGGAAACTCTAACACCACGGTTAGTCAAGCTCGCTACACACTTGACTATACCCTACACAATAAGAAAGAGACAGAGAGAGCATCACGAATGTCGAATCAACAAAGCATTGGGCATACATATTTTTAAAATCCAAACTTACAAAGCGGATACTAACTCCCTCCTTACCTTTTTTTCATATTGTAAAAATTTTTGTTTCTAAATTTGTTAAACAGTCCTTCCATCACATTCGTAACTAAATAACAGATCGAATTTATATTTCGTAACAGACCGACCGACACGCATTGGAGAATAGGACAGTAACTACTAATGAAATCGCGGTCGAAAATTAAGCTAGTTTAGATTGTAAGCACATGTAATCTACCCAGCAAAAGTAGCTATACTAATACTAAGTTTCTAATACTTTTTGTTACCTGTTGGCACTCTATTTAAAACGGTTCCACCTTAGTTGATCGAAGGGTTCCACGAATTCTATGACTCATGTAGGTAGGTAGCGTTACTCAATGTTACAAAGTAGGTATCCATAATTTTTTCCTTTGTAGGATTCTACGAAAACTCGTAGTTATCTTGCGATGGTAGTCATTTTGCTACGATTGCTGCTACACGGATCGTAGTTTTGCTCTAATATAGCTCTTATTGGAAGGTAAAGAGTGGAACACTTGAAATAAATAAATAAATTCATTTATTTCCAAGAAATAAAGCAAAGCTTGATGTATTTGTGATTTTATGTATCATTATGTGCAATACTAAATGCATTACATTGTAAACATATAAGTAGTTGCACTCTATGCTCTGACAATTAGAATGGTTTTGCAACAAAACAAGCTAACGTTATGTAGGTACTACTGTTCAAATTTCTTTTTTTTCTTCTTTTTTTTAAGCGTTTCTATTTCATTTATATTTTGTAAGAATTAAAATTGTCAACAATATGATCATCTGTTTGAGTGTACCTAAAGTTAAGTATGCACCTAAGGTATGCATAATACGAGTACGAACATCGTAATAAAAACCTTTTATGCAAGGTAATCGACATTTATACACCAATAAAGTCAGGCCATTGAACTTAAATTAAGTTCACTGGTTCAACTTTGTATTAAATATAAACTTTCTATTAGCGACGTGATATATTAGCTTACCCGTCATGCTCCAGGTGTAATCGAGTCTGTTTTCTCTTCGGGGACACAACTGGACTTCTTTGCAAGTTATGGAGGACCTCCACCTCTCTATGAGGTTCCACTGGACTAGGAACCTTCTCCGGAGATCTCACTTCTGTCAGGGTTAGAGCAAATCCTGTCCCTTCCTTTAACTTCCCCTCTTGGATCTCATTCTTCGACTTAAAATAATCGTACAACTCACTTAAAGACTTTGACTTTAATTTCACTTTGCTATACGTCGCTACAACATGATTTTGCTTAGGTTTACTCTGTATTACAGGCAGTGGAATGCCGCTTTTCTTTACAGGCTTTACTTTAGATTCCCTCTCCGAAGCCTCGCGCTTTATTTCATTCATTTTATTAACTATAACTGGAGTTACTTGTAAAGATACTTCTTCTAAATTATCTTTTTCTGCAACCGTTGATTTGCTTGAATTCGAATGGTTGTCTTCTTCACTAGTTACTTGATTTTCACTGTCAGGAGTCCGGATTTTAATACTTTCACCGCCGAAACGCACTTTTTTAACAACCACATCAGTATCTTCTGAATCACCATCGCTATACTTTAACATATTCCTATCAGAACTATCACAGTCTTCTTCACTTGCACTTGCAGTGTTTTTCTCAGATTCCGATTCCTCCAAAACCGTCATAGTGATGGCAGTGTCTGAATCAAACTTTATTTCAGTCTCTATTATAACTCTACCAAAGTGATTACTATAATAAGGAATGTGCTTGAAAGATTCTTCAGAAGAACTGTCAGCTGTTATCTTAATAGGAGTGGATAATGGACTATTGAACACGTGGTTTATCTGTACTAGTTGCTGGTTGTTATCACGGTAACTTTTTCTCGGTGCGTAGTAAACATCCATGGAATCTTCGTCGTATGTCTCACAAAGAAGTCGAAAAGTTTCTTGAACTTTTGGGTCCAATTTAGACAAACAAGTAACATAGTCTCTAGCTCCACACACTCTTCGAAGCTTCAGTAAAGATCTCTGGGCTACATCTCTGTGTACTTTATCAAATAATTTGTCCCCTAGCACTTCAAAAATGGGAACTATGTCTAAATTAGGATTTCTTCTTCTTAAAATTCCCATTACTGAAGGAATGGAAAGGATCAGGCCAGTTACAACGTTGACTTTTGTATCGAGATTAGCGGAATGCGGCCGGATGTTGTGATAGGAGCACTTATCTAAAACCGCGCGAGCAGCACAGTCGGGATCTTCGCAGTGTGTGCAGAAGACTTTGAGAGCGTCGAGTGCTGCTTTCCGCACGTTCGGGGAGCTGTGGCCTAGATTATCGATGACTTGGTCGAACGGGAACGCGAGTGCATTACCGGAGAGGGGGAGTAAATCGGCGAGGACCCTTAAAGCGTGGAGCCTGACTTCCCATTCAGGGTGTGAGAGGCGGTCTCTGATAGCGATGTAGAGGAGTTGGACGTCGAGATCCGGTGGGAGTGCCTGGGCTCTGATGACGCGGTCCCACAGCGGCGCGAGTGGCGGAGGTGGCTGTTCGGGCAGTTGCATGTCTACGAGTGGCGGGCGGCTCGCGTGCCGCCGGCCCGCGCCGCGCCGATCAACTGGGTTAATGATCGGACGGTAAGCCACGCCGCCGCCGTTCCTGACCAATCGATGGGCTATACCTGTGTATATGCTCCTTACGTGTGTGGAATGCCTTAAAAGGCGCTAAAAAGGTAGGGTGGAAAAATTACCACGAGAAACTACGGAAGCTTCCTCAATGTTAGGATATCGTATAATTTTCACAACTTACGTAGCGATGACTTGCCGTCTCCAAGTAGGTACTTTCGTAGGAGAGTATAGATAAATGTGAGCTATAAGTACAATTTTTAACCCGGACAAAAAATGTCTGTGTATCTGTGTGTCTGTCTGTGGCCTCGTAGATCCTAAACGGATGGACCGATTTCGATACGATCATGTTTGTTTGAAAACTGATGTAGTCGAGATAGTTCTTAGCTACATTTAATCAAAATTGGTTCAGCTGTTTAAAAGTTAAAAGCAATCGAATGTTGGGGATGATACGAAAATTTTATTTTTTAAAGAATACTTAGGTAGAATTAACATAACTTTTACCTCTCATCTCAGTGTTAAAACGAAGCGAAGCTTTTTAAGTAGAACAGGCATGTAGACCGTATAGATTTGGGTGACGTGCGACATGCGGGTTTCCTCGGAAAAGTTGTTCAGCCAAGAAACTGAACAATTTCTCCAAGGGATGCCTTTATAACATTTATTTTCAAATACATAAAAATGTTTCACACCAAGGAAATCAGCCGATCGCACGAATCGCATATAGAAGCGGCTTTTACTTATGTAGCCTATATCCATCGGGGATAATGTAGCTTTCTAAAGGTGAAAGAATTTTTCAAATCGGTCCAGGGCCCATATTTTTGAAACGATAGAATTCCAATTCGCATACGAATTGCCAAGATTCGCATGAGAATCTCATACAAATTTTGTCAATTCGTATGCGAATTGGAATTCTATTGTTTCAAAAATCAGGCCCCTGTAGTTTCGGAGCCTATTCAATGCAAACAAACAATCAAATCTTTCCTCTTAATAATATGTATATAGATTACTAGCTTCCCGCGCGGGACTTCGTTCCCGTGGGAATTCGGGAAAATCATGTAGGTATGTACCGTACCGTATGTCCATCCCGGATAATGTAGGATTCTAATGGTGAAAGAATTTTTCAAATCGGTCCAGTAGTTTCAGAGCCTATTCAATGCAAACAAACAAACAATCAAATCTTTCCTCTTTATAATATGTATAGATAGATGTATAGAAGATATATATAGTAAAGATATAGATAACATAATGCATTCTTTATTGTTAATGAGCAAAAGTTACACAAAACACATTATTAGAAAAACAGTACAAAGGCGGACTTATCCCACAAAGGGATTTCTTCCAGTCAACCCATTGAGTGTTATTATTTTCTTCGGAGGAAGTTGTTCAGTTTAGCTAATAAGTAGATTTAAATCCTTAATTTTCCACAATAAATTAAAGTTAGCGGGTTCATCTTTTGTTTGTACCTACATATTCAGATAAACAAGTTGGTGCAAGGTGTCATTAAAACGATGAAAATGTTTTAGGAAAATCGATCAAAGTAAGTAAATAGTTTAGGTGCTGGGAAATCGAATTTTTCAAATCAATAACTAAACGCCGAAGTCGCCGAACTCGAATGCAATGCAACGCAAGAAAATCTCTAAACAAAACGCAAAAGAACAGCCAGGCAGGCCGACACCGCCGCCATGTTTTTAGAAATGTCATTTGGTTTTTGGACGGGTACTCATTGTTTACCTGTTTCACTTTTATTTTTGTTTTACGCTATGTATTGAATGAAAATATATATTAAGAGTGAAAATGAGACCTTGTGCGTGTGCTGCAAAAGTGAAGCATGGATTATTAAAATGTTTCGGTTGTAAAAAGTCCAATAATAGTATGTGACGCGGATCAAAGATAATGCCGACGGCAAGATGAAGCTTTTATCGCTGTTATTTATGATCACGACGAGTTTCGGCGCTCAAAGCATCCTTGCCGAGAGTGAGAACTGTAATCGGACTAACATACGCTGTGATAACAAGTATAATGTGCGTAAATTGTCGGACACGCTTGCTGGCAAATTCAGTGAAATCGTGGTCAAGGAGCTCGGTAGTGAATACACGGCCCACTTCGAGATTCGCACTGCCTACAAAGTAAGCCGCTACCAAACATCTGACTACGACGTCCTCACTAATATTGCTGACAAACTGAGTTTTAAGCTTTCTTCAGCAATAAATATACTAAAAGATATGAATAATGTCTTATCTGATAACAGCACTCCGTCCTTCACTCATCCTTGCCCATTCAACTCTATTCGTAAGTCAGTATTCATTAGAAGTTCCAGTTTGTACGATAATCTGTCTTCATCGCTTACTTCAAAGTCTAAAATGTTGGATCGATTCAAAGATTTGAAAGTAAAGCGACAATATTTTTTGTCACACATGGATTATGCTACCGATAAAGATTGTGCCACAATGCCACATTCAAACTTGAGATATTTATACCACAAGGTTGTGCACCCTGAACCAAAACTTGTAGTATTTATCATCGACACTTGTATGAAAGCTGATTCATTACAACATGCTGTAAATGTGGCTAAAGAGACAGTATATGCACTTGAGAGCTCAGATATAATTGCTCTTAAAATGACTAACACAACTGAGTTTATGAAATTTGAAGATACCTGTAGCACCGATGGTATGTCCGACTTAGGAAATGCTACTGACAATAATAAATTATTATTTCGAGAATATCTATCAAGCCTTGACATTGCTCCAGTAAATTCATCACCTGGTACCATCTATACAGAACTTAAAAGTCTGTTGGCACAAAAGAATTTACCAAAACACAAGTTATTCATATTTTTGACAGATACTAAAGTGCTAAAAAATGAGACATGGTTAAAAATGTTCCCCTATACTGAAGATGCTAATATGAAATTTGCTATTGGATTGATATATGAGAACCAAATTGATAAAAACAGTTCACTCGGAATATTGCATATAGACAAGTGGCACAACACTTCTAACAACCACTCAGTTATGAGGCTACATATAAATGACAGTGGAGTGATTGGTCAGGTAGCTTCAGCATTTATTTCTTTATTACCTGTAAAACATGACCTCAAGACAATTCAAGTTGAAGGTCCCGTCTGGGAGGCCACAGAAAGGGACTTCATGATATCTCTGGTTTTGCCAACTTATGGTGGAGTGCTAGGAGTGGATTTATATTGGTCAGATCTAGCTGAAGATATCATTTATTTCAAAGGATCCGATCAAAGAAAACGAGCTTTCGTCATGGACTTCACTGGTAAAGTAATAATGCATACTTTCTTCCCAAGGCCAGAATCTGCATCTGAAAAAATAAAATTCACAAATCTGGAAAGTATTGAAACTTATAGCTTTATCGAAACAGTGAAGCATGAAATGTTGACTACTAGTATTGGTAATATGACTATGTCTGATAAAAATAGTACAAAGTCTGTTATTTATTCTTGGAAGTGGGTTGACAGTTTGTACATTGTGTGTATTGTATCTGAAGTTTCTGGACAAAGTGTATTTAATAAGACTAACATATTTTTCACTAGAAGTAATAAAGAAATTTTGTTCCATAGGCTGGATCTATTTCCCCCAAAGAATGGGAAAATGTGCCGCCATTTTAAACAAGTAGCTACAATCGATCAGGGTACTGTATATTTGAGTCCATCTAGTTTTCAGTCACCTTTTACCTATCTGTATGACATGGGTGACGGTCCAGAGGCTGTTACTTATATGCAAAACTATTTAGCTTACCTTAAAAGTGTTGCCCATGGTTTGTTGTCCAACCCAGGATTAAAAGATGAGATCCAACAGGATGTTAGTTTCTTGAACTCCATTTTATCGTTTTATAAACGGCAACATCTGCATGGTTCTTACTCTAAATACATTGTTAGAAGATATGCTGTCACAGAGTGTGGAGTGCTAGTGATGTTTCCAGGCACAGTTTTAGAGTATGACTATGAGCCTGTAAGAAGACCTTGGTATACTTATGCAATCGAAAATCCTGGAAAAATTATCCTTACTCCACCAAACTTAGATGTCGGTGGTGCTGGATATGTTGTATCAATTTCCTATGCTGTAAAAAGCCCATTCTACCCTACTTTGGTGGTATCCATGGATATTACTATGGGTTTCCTCTACAAAGTTCTCATTGACAGTATGCCTCAGTGTGCCATGTCCTATGTGAAATGTTTTATCATGAACAATCGTGGCTACCTCGTTTCACATCCTGGGCTCATGGACCCTAACAGTTCCGGTCCTATTGAACAACAGCACATAACCCACAAGGAATCAATGATTGCAATCGATATGTTGAACCACAAAGGTTTTGTGACCAAAAGGTTGTGCAATAATTTTTACGATAAAACTATACAAAGGTTTTATGAGTTTAACACATCTTTGCCTAATGTGCTCTCCAATGTTGTGTCTGGGGACCATTGCGTACATTATTACATTGCTGCTATTCCTGGGACAAATGCTTTCGTTGGTCTGGTGAATGCATCTTGCAGTGTGGGAGCCTTTTGCCCCTGCAGTATGGTAGACCGTCTTTGTCTCAACTGCAATCGAATGGAACAAACAGAATGCGAGTGTCCTTGCGAATGCAGTTCTGAACTTTATGAATGCCCCAACGCAAATGTTTCTAGATTTAATCAAGACATACCTCTATGTGGGATGATGCCTGAAAACAACAATCATAAATCCCACTACTTCCATAATTTCGCTGAAAATTTGAAGTCTTGTTTCGATTTTCAATGCGAGATGTATTTAACACACTCATCTTGTTTAGGTGTGCTTGGATGTGAATGGTGTCAAATAGATACAGACGGGAATACACGTCTCGCCGCTCCGTTCTGCACTTCTCAATCTACCTGTTTCAACGGCGTTTTAGGCGCTGTAACTCCTTACGGAGAAGGCACATTTGGTCATCTGAATAGAGATGCTTTTGGCAGTTATTCTGCAATTGGTCCTATCGCCGGATGCATTGTAACGGTCAGTTTGGTTATTGCTGTGGCAGTTTACTGTTACAGACAAAATGCTACAACTGCCAGTTGCCATAATCTTTATATAGATGGACCGGCAGAAACTTGGCATGACGCTGACGTTCAGATGAGTCATTTGCAATCAGACGACATGCATGATCAGTCCGGGCAGGATAAACTGTTGCCAGCAATGGAAATAGAGGCTCCAATATCACCATACAGAGTTGTAACAGGGTACAGACGACCACACACTGCGGGAGGCTCTGATCATGGCTACTCAACAATGACACCTCATGAAGATTCAGAAGCTACTGGCTTTTCAGTAAATGATCCCACAGTTTTATCCGACGATACAAAGTCGGACGTAAGTTGTCCATTGCCAGCAAAAATCAAACCCAGGTTAAAATCTGGAGATATGACAGTTACTGTCCTCCCTTGTGGAAAGAACAGCATAATAGCTCCAGTGACAGTCCATAGAAATATGGAAGCTTCATAACAAGAAACAGTTCTATCTACCTCTTTGTGTACATATTGATAAATTATCAATTTAGTGTAGCTTAATTTTGTGATAAATATTTGCCAATATAGATGTAAGTACAGTTTAGACTTAAGATCAACTCTTAACAGTGTTCAGTTACTTAATATTTGGTGCTCTCCTTTTAATTCTATTTTTGTACAGATGTTAACATGTTTTATAATTCCTAACTTAAATAATATTGTGTCGCTTTTGGTTCATGATCTTGATCATCCACATATTGGCAGCTTTGAATTACAGGGTCTTAGGACTTTTGTGTACTGATGTTTTACATTTTTGAAATAATTTTTATATTAACAGGTATTTAAACTTTGTATTAGTATTATTTTGAGGCATAAGAACAAATTATTGTAATGATTAAACACAGGTTGAAACTATTCACACTATGTGTACTAAATTAGGATAATTTATTAAATAAGACTTTTTGAAGTAACTTTTATAAAAATGTGCCTGTACCTCCTGTATTTTATTAAGCTGACATACGTATTTTTAAGACTGAATTTAATGTTGCATTTACTTGTAAGTAATAAATTTTCTTTTGTAAAACATTGTAGACTTTGTTTATAATCTCCTTGTTAAGTGAGTCGCGGTGGTGGCGCGCTCGCTCACGAACGCTTCATACCTCAGAATAAACATTTTGCAGTTTATATTATAATCTCTTTGTAAAGTGGGAGCCGCGATGGCGCGCTCGCTCACGAACGCTCCATACATTTTGCGCTATTTACCGTCAGAGCTATAGAATTCTGCAAAATTTTAAGTATTTTCTGTGGTAGAAGTTTCTTCTGGAATACGGGCCCTTAATTTTGTACAAGCGTGACATATTTTGTAATACGGGCCTTAGTTTTATAAAAGCGTGACATGTCTTCATTGAACCTTATCAAATAACACTCCAAATAATTTTTTCAAACACTTATTATTTTTAAGACTGATCGTATATGCCTGTGCGTGGGCTGCGGTGCGGGCGCAGGGCGGCGGGGGGCGCGGCTAGCATGGCGTCATGTCGCTGTAATATACGCGCCCTCCCATGATTGATCAATACTTAATGATTGTCTCTTTCCCTCATTATCAAAATGACAAAGACGTATGCTACTGTATACATCAATTATTGAGTTTTGTATAAGCGTGACAAGTCTTGTGTAAAATATCATTGAACCTTATCAAAATAACACTCCAAAATAAATTTTCCAAACACTTTATTAGTTAAAGCTAAGATCACTCGTCATCGAATCGTATATGCGTGTGCGTGGGCTGCGGGGGCGCGGGCGCGGGGGCGGCGGGGGGCGCGGCTAGCATGGCGTCATGTTTCTGTAACAGGCGCGCCCGCCCCCGCGCCCGCTTCCCCGCCCGCGCCGCCCCCGCGAGCGTCCATTGCTCTTCTTCTTCGCCTCCGGAGAGTACGCGGGCGTTTGCGGATTGCGTACAGTACTGGAATTGGAAAAAAGTTTTATAGAACGAAGGGTATCAATGATAAAACAGACAGTGGCACGTCAGGTAAAGTCGGTGCCATTACGAGCGAGATAAATACAACATAAAGGTCAACATGAATGTATAGCCTGATATGCTGTTGCCGTGTTTGTATATGTCACTGGAAAATAGTAAAAACTGCTGCGACATTACAATTTGCACAGTAAAATTAAAATTCGCCGATAAGGGCCGGAATTAAGAAATCCGAAGACAAATATACAGGCCCAGAACCAGGACAATAGTAGTTTTTTACCCAACTGAGCTATCAGCGCTATTGACCTCACTACTAAGCTTACTAAGTATTTATTTTACCTCATCTGCGGCTTTGGCCGAATCGAATCTAATGACGATCTCTGCCTGCCCCTCTTTGGCATCAACGTGAAGAACATGAATATTGCTTCTAACCTGAAACAGAAAAATATCCTCAAATAAATTCATATAGTCATTAAGACTGGCTAGTTTACAGAGAGTATTCAAGGTATCTATATCAGTGTTTTTTTAGTTACAAATGAAGTATGTTTAATTATTTGTATATCTCTATATCGCGGCACGAATACCGGTTCTTATTATTAAAGTACAAGTTGGTAGCCGACCATAGACGACATAACCGACGACACTACTGCCCCCGATCGCGGTAAGTTTTAACGTATTTACCAAAGCCAAATCGCTCACGTTTCTATTGTATTCTATGTTTCTATTGAGCTGAATACAAAGGAAATGTTATTAGTTTAGCTTTAGTAAAGACGTTCAAACTTACCGCGATCGGGGGGCTAGTTGTATGAGTCCATCAGCATAGCTGGGCCACAATTGAAACTTTTATGTTTGACTATGCCTAATTTTTTTTTTAATTTGTCCTATAACGATTCGCAAAGAAAACAGAATTTCGCGTGCTCGCGTTTAAAACCCTAGATTAACACATAGACTTCATCATTTTTCCTAATTCCCACGGGAACGAAGTCCCGGGGGCAGAAAGATAGTAGACTAATAACTCACAGTTCGTTTGGTAAGCCGCACGTCCATGCATGGTTCTGGTAATACTTCTTTAACGAATACTCCTGGCATTCGCTCTAATGGCGCCGCCGTCTTCTCAACTTCAGTTGTTTGTGGGTTTATAGCTGAAAAACGAGACAGAGAAGTTTCTATGAAAATTGAATACAAACTTTTAAAAATCATTTGGCGTAGTTGGAGAGAACAAGACCGATTTTTTGATATAATAAGAAAACTCTATAAAATCCGTAAACCGTTCGAGAGTTTAGATACAAGGCCAACATTTGCGTTCAAGCATAGAGTTAACCCTCGGCATACCAGGTAAAAATTTGTAACATGCCATACAAGGTGGGGTCTGACATACCCTAACAAAATGGTCGCTGTAATCAGATAGGAATAGGGGTACTGAATTATTATTGCATATTTTTGAAATTGAACATAACCTGAGTAGCACTATATAAAAAAAAATGAAATAGATTGAATGGTTTGTTGAAAAAGGGTAGCGAAAATGCCATCTTCTGACTACTAATTTAGACTTGAAATCACCCTAAGAATTGATAATTACCAATTTTTGTAATTAAACTGACAAAATTTAAAAAAATTAACAACGATGATACATCTTTAAATTTTTACTTCAATCTCGAGGTAGGAGTTCTTTAGTTCGCCATAATTGCATTTTGTATATGCTCAAATAACAAGAATTCTAAACAAAAACGCATCTAGAGCCCTAAAAAATGCACGCACCACTAAACTAATGGTACTTGCCAGTGTAATAACGTCGGAACTCCAGCTACTGAGAGCTTCAGATTCCGCGCACGAAAATTTTTGAAAATATATCGCTTTTTCATCGCCTGGGGTTTATTAGACCCCACCTGGTATGCGGAGGGTTAAAGAACAGATGTACAGTCAGCATCATATAGATGTAAGCATCCAAGGAAGTCAAATTTATCTGATGGACAAAATATCTTATTTATATTGGCGGTAACAGTATGCATAATGTTGCATGCATACAGAGTAGTCAATATATTTAAGCAACTACCCTAACCGATTACATGTATGCTATTAGGTTGTCCATAATTATGTCGGCGTATAGGCTGTTCAATGGATACCTTCGAGAGCATTATTTGCAAACATAATTTTGAACATCCTGACTGCTTCTATAATATGAAAGAATGATAATAAGATATTTTGAACACCTAGGGTGCTTACAACAATATTATGATGATTCGAACTGCCTATATGAAATTGCTCGTGTTCTTCAGATCATTTTGACTACCCTAGGAGCTCACATGATTTTGATGCTGATGTAATTTTTGATGTAAGTGACTATTAGGTCCCATGAAATAGGTAAATTTTTTTTTTTCTTTGAATCACACAGCTTTGACACCTTTTGAAAATACTACTCATCTAGAACAGAGCATAGCTCGAGCGAATTTTTACTTTTATTGGCAAAACAAAAAAATATGTCTTAAGACGACTACAGCACCCGATAAAGGCAGCACACAGAGGAATAGTGCCATTTCCGTCTCTCAACAGGCCTGGGCCGGCAGTGCGAACAGAGTTGATACACGAAGTTTACGGACTATGAAAGCGTGCGTGCGTAAAAACATGTTCGAAAATTAGAAAAATGAGATTTATGGAAAGGTAACAGCTTAAATCGAAAAATGCGTTAACTACTTATCGAGAGTGTTCAATCACGAACATTTTGACAGCAAATTCAAGTTCCTGTGTGCATTTTACTATTGTTTTTACAGCTTGATACACAATATTTGGTATTTAGAGGTGACTTTGTGAGCTTTTTCTATCGAACCAAAAGTGCTGAATCATGTTTTCAGCAAACTATTTATCTAGTTTATGTCCTGAATATTACCGTAGTATTTTTTTCTTCGGTTTAATGCAGTGCGTCATGCTTATCTACGCATCATAAAATCGTAATTTAGGTGCTGTAATCGCCTTAAATGTCGCGTGTTTGAAGTCCAAGATACCCCTTCCCCCTTTCCCCCTGGGAAACAAGCTTGAGTGTAGGTATCTGTAAGTATTTGAAATTATTTGAAAACTGAAATATACTCACAAGGTTCCGCCTCAACCGAAGCGGCCGGTGCAGGAATCCCCGAATAAACGTGTCTATTACTCTGCAAATTCTTCTTTATTTCCTTCATATATTTCTTTTGTAGATTCAGATACTTATTTCTAAGTGATTTCCATTCTGACTTAGATAACACTTGAAGACCCCATAGCGCTCCTTTGGAAGCCTCATTTGGTCCAACAGCAGCTTTAGTTTTAGTTCGTTTCTTGGTTGTTCTTTTCCGATTTTTCTTTTTTCTTGTAGGGTCGTCTTTTCCTTCATCTTGACTGGTCAATTCATCTTTTGATTCCACTTCAGATGTTTTTGATTCCTAGAAAAAATGGCACATTGTAGGTAAGTTTAAGACCCTTAGAAAATTTTAACGACCGGGGGCATTATTTTTTAATCAATCGAGCAATCAAGGTTCGACCTTTAATTGATTTCCGTAAACTGATAAGCAAACTTTTTTGATTACTTCCCTTAACGAGTAGATTTAATAGCTTGTCTTTTTGCTAATGACGGTCCTTGTATAGAATCGAAACTGTCGGCCCAACGCTGACTTTAAGTAACGTAAGTAAAACCATGTTATATTGCGAATTAAGTCTAACACTCATCACAAATCGTTAGCTTGTCTACTTCAATTCTTAATACAATACAATATGCTTTATTTTCACACAAGGACATACAGCACAATCAACAGAACATAAAACATAGTAAACAACAAGGCGGACTTATTGCTAGGTGGCAATTTCTTCCAGGCAACCTTAGGGTAGGACAGAAGTAAGGTAAGAAGTAGTAGGTGGTGCATAAATATACAGGGTGTTAAGTAATTCGATCTTACCCTCTCAGGTGGTGAATCAGCTAATGAAACTGAACAACTTTCCCTAAGAACAAATGCCACAATACGAAAAAAAATGTCTGACTTCCCATACAAAATGATTTATCAGCTGATGTAATTTGTATGGGAAGTTAAATTTTTTTTTCGTATTGTGGCATTTGTTCTTAGGGAAAGTTGTTCAGTTTCATGGGCTGATTCACCACCCGGGAGGATAAGATCGAATTACTTAACACCCTGTATATACAAATAAATATATAAAAAAATAATATAATATATCTATATATACTTAGACGGTCCTTAGGTACTGTCACAAGCTTTTAATTTCAAATTTAGAACGGGTACAAAAAAACTAAAACACATATTGGAAAGAATATTTGACGATATTAAAAGCACTGAATTTCTGGATCTGGAATTTTATTTATTTTCCAACATGGAGTGGACGCGAAAAGAAGATAAAGTCGCAGTAATCGCGTTGCACCGCTGCGGTTACGCACCAAAGGTGATTTTCAAACTGCTACAAAGTTTCAAAATAACGTTGAGGTTCGTTTATCGTACCATAAAACAATTCAGTGAGGATTGCAGTATAGATGATAGAAAGAAAAGCGGTCGTCCTCGTACAGTTCGCACTCCAGCGGTCATCAAAGCTGTGAAGGCGCGAATTGAGAAATCCCGTCCGGAAGCAAAAGCTGATGGCCCTGCAGATGGGAATAAGTAAGACGACAGTCAAAAGGTTATTAAATGAAGACCTTTGACTACGCGCCTATCGAAAAAGAACAGCACATCTCCTTAATGCACGTCTGAAGAAGATCAGGCTAGACAGATCGCGACTGTTGTTTAAGCGGTACGCGGGAAAAAAGTACCGAGAAATCCTCTTTTCGGAGGAAAAAATTTTCAATATCAAGGAAAGCTTCAATAAGCAAAATGATAA